>JANVCC010009942.1:40080-111259 GCA_025345505.1 Todiramphus chloris collaris | reverse complement strand
CGATAAATAAAAAAGAAATATTACAATAAGTAAAAGCTAGTCTTTTTTAGATAAGCAAAAAAAAAAGTAATAATATAAACAAAAAAAAAAAAAAAAAAGTCAAACCTTGGCCACACTGTGCTTTCATTGTATGTGCTCTCCTGCTCCTACCACACTGCCCAGTCCAGTGCTCTGTTAAGCATTCATGCTCTCCTTTGAAAGTCAATGGTACTACAAATTGATAAGCAGAGCTAAAATGGACTAGCTTTTACTAGTTCACTTGTATGTGTAGTTAAAACTTCAGTTTCACAGTGTCTTTGGTGTCTCTAGCAGGCATCAAACAGCAACTGCAGAAAACATAGCATTAAGTATCTACAAAGGTTGTCTTGCAGATGAACTGACAGGTCTGTCACATCTAGCATATACATTTTCAAACTCAACCTTTAACTTTCAGACTAGTTACACACTACATGGTTGATATATGCTGAGGAGATGAGTTGCAGCATTTCCTGCTTTTCATTTTTATAAAAACATGCTATAGCAGTATAATTAATCCTGTAGTTGGGGATGTAGTAAGTCACCTACACCAGTTTCAGACATAAACATCACTTAAAGGGTCTGAATGCTTTAAAAGAACATTGTTAAGGTCACAGGTAAGGAGGTGCATTTTGCCTTCATGGATTTCCCTCAAGTTACAAGAAATCATATTAGAGTTATCATTGAACTTGATGTTTGTGTCTTTTTATATAAACCAAATCATTATACCATTAGTGTAGATATGGGGTAAGAAGTCTGAAGTGCTTTATGGGGAAGCTGCATTTCTCAGTACAACAAACCTCTCCTCCTCTAACAGTGATACAAAAAGATAGGTTACAATGTTCAGAGCTTTTAGTGAAAGTATTTGCTCCACTGCTGTGACAAGCAGAATACTTGAGAGATTAAAGTAAAAAGGTAATATTTAGACTCAGGACTTAACAGCAAAGTCAATTTCCTTTCTCAGTTTCATTCTGAGGCTCATGAAGGTCTTCCAGCATAAACAGAAAATTTATTTAAAAAGAAAGTAACTGTAATACCAAAGAGACTTATAAGGGGATTTTGGAGCAAGCACAGTATCTTTTAACCAACAGTTGATCGCTGAAGAGAAGTACAACTACTGTATTTAAAAACAGAATAGAAGACTTCCACATAATATATTATTTTGATTACATCCTTCAATTTGCTTCTGAAATGTCTGGGCAACAGCTTCACACACAAATTTAATATGTAATACACTGTTCCCGATACAAAAATTAATCTCCCTCCTTTGGCTAATACAAGTCAATATTTAAATTCTTGTTTCAGCCTGACAAAGTGGTGTTTTATCTAACATCTGTTTAAACAACATACCAAGATACTCTACATGGGCATTTATAGGATACTTTGAAGAATAATCACTACTAACATTACTATATATTTTCAACTGTGCTTATGGTAACTTTAAAGTTGACTATTTCACTAAAATACTACAGAGAAAAAGCACTTGGCATTTAGTATTTCCTATTCATTTGTTAACATTCCTAGTCAAATGTCAAAGAGTATTTAGGAGAAAGGTTTCAAGTTGTACTTACTCAAAACACTGACTTGTTCAAATACCAGTACTTAAACATAAGCGGAACTGCCTGTGTGAAGGGAAAAAAATCCACAGCTGCTCTGTTTTTGCTGCTATGGGACTGATAAGCAATGATGAATTCAGCGCTTCAACATTGATGCAACATATATTGATCTTCCTGAACCTCTAGTATCAAGCTTAACTCTCACCTGCTCTCACCACAAGACTGAGTCACTCTAAACATGTTCCAACAGGGACTCTTTATTTTCCTTGAAAGTCATGAAACTGGTTACAATTGTATTATGAGATACAGTATATTATTCATTACTTGACAGAGACAAAGATGGTGCTAAGAGTCCTAAAAAGACAAGTCACTCACTGAAATTCATACAATATTCCCTCATAAAACACGATATCCCACTAATCCTCCTGTAAGTACAGAGGCATTTCTTATCTGTTATGACCATACCATATCAAGTGCTTTTACACTGTCCTAGAAATAAAAGAAAACCCATCTGAATTGCTGATAATTCATATAAACAGTACACTGGTCTAGAAAACATTTCTTATTACAGTAGTCCCAAAATAAGTAAACCTTTAGAAAAAGATCCTTGAGACTTAACTAATGTAAGACAACTGAAAAGAATACAGAGGTCATATCCAAAGTGGAACTAGATTTCTCATGAGGTTTAAATAATTCACCAGACAAACTGTAAGGCAGAATTAAAAAAGGTCCTTGGAATACTAAGTCCTTAAACTACACAGTCCACATCATACAAATCCTTACAAGAAATCCATATGAAACTGTCAGCTCCAAATCAAAACGATGCTGTCACTACTACAGTGCTTTCCCACACAGCTATACCTAGCAAGTGCACGTTAAAGCTGAAATGTGCTCTGAAGTTCTTAAACTGTTTCACCACAACCATGAGTTCAATTTTATTCTGAACACTTCTGTCAAATAGGCAGAATACAGGCAGTTCTACAAAACCTCGAGAAAACTTACCAAATAAAGCATACAGAAGATAAATAGGGACTACAAACACTAACTGAAACCGCTGAAATCTAATACCTAGACTACACCACAAAATAACCTTCTCTTGGGAAAAAAGGGAAAGAATTTATATTTGAAATCCTTTTCCTCCCTAATTAAGAATTAAATCTGTTTTGCATTACCGCGATGCTGCAAATTGGATTTAGACTTTAGAGAAGTTATTTAAAAAAAAAAAAAAAGTTTACCTAATCTGGTGCGGCAAGTTCCTGGGCCAGGTACTCGGGGAGCGGCTGCGGCAGAAGCGTAGCCGCCGCCCGAAACGCGGCGCAGCCGGTGCCCTGCCCCAGCACCGCAGAGCTGCGGACTCCGGTCGCCTCAAGATCGGAGACGTTCGACCCCAGCCCCGCCACTACCCCGAACTCTCACGTCAAAGCCTTTCAGGGCTCCGGCAGACGCACCCCGCGAAAACACACAAGCAACCCCCCGCTGCTCGTCTCCTCCGGCGCCAGTTACCGGGCCCCGTAGAGCCCCGCGCCGCTGACAGCTGCGGGCGGCCGGCGGGGCAGCTCGGCCCGGCCGCCACCCCTCCCTTCCTCACACAACAGATGCCCCCCGCGCCCCAGAGAATGGCGACGGGCGAGTGCTGCCCGCCGGGCCCCAGCCCTGCGCTCCGCGGGCAGCTCCCGCATCCGCCACCGGCCCGCGGCCAGGAGACGGCCGGACGCCCACGGCGGGGAACAGGGCGCCGCAGCACAGCCCGAGCCCTCCCCGCGGCAACAGCCCCGCTGCCGCCGCTGTCACCCGCCGCCGCCCGGGTCCAGCCCTGCCCACCCACACTTCCCCCGAAGCCCCTTCACCTCTCGTGGTGGGACGGTTCCATCCTCTGCTCCACGGCGGGGTCGGTCTCCGCCAGGCTCCCCGCCGGCAGCGGCTCCAAGAGCTCGGCGCAGCGGCTGGGGGAGGCAGCGGGGCTGGCGGGGCTGGAGCGCGGCGGCCCGGGCAGGTAGTGGAGCAGCAGCGTCTCGGGGGACTCCGACGAGGAGGAGGTGGCCGGGGCAGCGGCGAAGAAGAGAGGCGCCTCCGACAGCCGGTCCAGCTCTACGCTCCGCACTTTACGCAGCTGCTTCCGTCTCCAGTCAGAGCGCTGCTCCCGGCAGCCGCCGCCGCCGCCGCCCGCCTCCCGAAGAAGCCCCCCACCGCTCCCGGCGACACTCCCCGCGACCGTGCCGCCCCTCAGGCTCCCGCAAGCGGCGGCGGCGGCTACCTCACCGCTGCTGCCTAAGGATAATCCGGAGGACGAGGTGCGATCCCCCGCGGCCGCCGCCATTTTCTCTAGCGGGTCACATCGGGCTCCCAAGGACCGTCGAGAACCAGCACTCCAACCCACTACGGAAACAGCGCTGCCTGCGCAAACGGCGTCGGGATCCGGCGGGAGGCGGGTGTGGATTGGTGGCGGCGGTCGGCGAGGGGCGGGGCGGCCGCCTGTAGGTGCAGCGGGGTGGGGCTGCACGGCACCCCTCCCCACCCGCCCCGGCAGGTGTCGGCGGCAGGAGGGAGTTGCGTCCGCCGCCGTGCCCTCCCGTTAAGGCCTGGCCGCCGGCCGCGCACAGACAGGACGGGCCGGGCGGGGCCGCGCCGCGCCCGGGAGCCGGTGGAGGCGCCAGGCGGGGAGAACGTCTCCGCCCGCACGCGGCCCTTCCCAGATGTGGGAGAGTGGCGGGGGCCCGCGGTGTGGTCCGGCTACCGCCTTGTGAGGAGCTGAGGCGCGGGGAAGCCCTTCCCGAAATTCGTCCTAACTTTGGGAGGCGCCGCGCCCCAGCGCGCAGCACCCCGTCTGTATGCTCCCTCGCCCCAGCACAAGCAAGACTTCCCTAGGCGGCGTCCTCCCCGGGAGCCGGCCGAGGGGCGAAGAGGGAGTAAAACGCGTGCGGGGCTTTGCTCCGCTGCACCGAGCCGCCGGGAAATGGCTGCTGTGCCCGAGTTTACCTGCTCATTCGTCTCTGGGATTAACACGAAATCCAATGTCCATTTTTGCTTGCAGCCTTCGCGCGTCCTTCTCGAGGCTGCCCTCACTTGGCACGCACCGCATCACCCGTCTTCGGGTACTTTTGCATGTCTATAACTACTTAGAAGCGCTAATGTCTCGTCGGAGCACACCCGTTTCCGTATGTACGCACATCGAGTTCAGATTATAGCCTGCCACACATCCACACCTACCGCTGTGGCTGTTTCCCAAGAGACTGGAAGAGAAAAAGAAGGCGGAGACATCACATGACCAGAACCCTGGGGAGGTCCAAGTACACTTCACTCATCGTCTAGAGTTCCATTCGACCACAACGGGATGGTTCTGCTTTCAACCTCCCAGCTGCAGAGGAAGGATTTAAGGTTTTGCTAGAAGGGAAGGGCGTACACTGCGGTCAGAAAGGTGCTGTTTTGCTGCCGTTAAACAAGCCTACCTATCTGAATGCTTAATCTGAGAGGAAAGGACAACTAAATGTCACTATGCATTCCAGGTTCTTTTCAGGATTTTGGATACAGTAGAAGTAGCACAGTTCAGAGAACTTTTCTTAGCTGAGAATTTCAGGCTTGTTTGTCAGAATTGTATCCCCCAAAGTGTAACATTAGCTAAGCATCTCGACAATGATTATTAGTATGGTCACTTTCCTGGGATCACTACTTTGATCTGAAGACTTAGTTGAGTGAGAAGTACTTCCTGACAGAAGTAGATTCTTTTTTGCTTTACATTCATGCTCAGATACCAACCTAAATGTAGACTTTTCAATGAAAGGTGTGACAAGCAGATTAGAAAACCTCTTTCCCTCTAGACTTGGAAAAGCAAAAACCCTATGAGATTGCACTCCATATAGCTGCAGAATAGTATCAGTATGCACATGCCCTCAAGGTGACACCAGGCGAATCACTTAGGTGGTCTGTCAAGATGCCACCTACCCTCAGGAAGGTTTTTCAGTGATTGGTGTGTGGGAAAGTTGTGTTAATTCTAACCTTGTAAGTAGGGTATCTTTGGGATAAGCAGGTCATCTAAATATGGTCTTGTAATGTACAGCTCAGGGATGCACACTTAAATTAATTCTGATTTTCATAAGGAGAGTATTTGATATTTATTTAAAACCTCTGTTATAAATTAAATAAATTCTGGAAGATTCCTAAACTAAGACTCATTGTCCAAGTAAGAATGTTACTAAATGCAGGGAAGAACAGAGTAAAGCATGTGCTTTGTAAAAGTGACATGAGATTAGTCACTTGCAAATGCTGAAGCAGATGGCTGAAATTACCTCAAACTGTCAGTGTAACCTGCATGTTCACAGGATCCTCTAGCCTTCAGTTGGAGAAAAACCCCAACAAACAATGCACTATTATATCTTTCCAAATATTCCTCTCTGCCATAAAAGCACACACACACACAAAAAACAAACCCACAAAAAACCCCAACAAAAAAACAAAACAAACAAAAAACCCCAAACAAAACAAAACAAAACAAAAAAAACACCAACCAGAACCCCTATGCTTTTAAAGTAAAAATATCCCTGTGCTTTTTCTAAACAGAGTAAGAAAACAGCTTTAGGAATTTACTAAACACTTGTCACATGGAGAAGGAATACAGCTTTTAATAGCAACTGGCTAATAAAAGGAGACAGAGTTTCTATCTCTAATATAAATAAATCTAGGAGATGAGTGCATACACATCCTTTCGGCCTGACAGAGTTTTAGGGGACACCCAGTCCCATCACCAAGGCTACATCAAGTCTCAAAGAAGAAGGAAACTTGGGAAATTCAAGGCAAAAGGTCAGAGTGGCAATGAGGCACAGAGGAACGTGCATGTGCACTGAGGTGAAATGCTTTCTGGAAAGCAGCTCACAACAGGGCAGACATGAAATCCAGGGACAGTGGGAGGAAGCAGCGTAAGCAATAATTAAGTGCAGACAAGTGCTGTCACCATCCCTGTTGAGGCATGACTTTGCCTTGCCTTTTCAGTAAGGCCAGCACTGTCAAGGTTTTGAGTTACTTTTGGATAAAATGTAAAGTGGAAAAAGCCTCACTATTTACTCATTAAAGAGTAGTTGGCATGCCATATAAGGGTTGTTTATCCTCTGATTATTGGCTGAAGTTCAACTCTTAACGAGTTACATTTTGCCTATGATCCTTATACTCACCTCATTGTTTCAAATTGTTGTTTCTTCATTCTGCCTTGACCATGGCAGCACAGCAGCAAAGACCTGCCATGCCATTCCAGAACATCAGGTAATGTGATGCCTATATGCAACATAGGTTTATGCATAATATAGAGGGTCTGCTAGAGGTACTGAATTTTGCAGTCAATAACTGACCATGATGGTCTGTGTTTTTTTGTGATCTGCTCTTGAAAACCCTTTTTGACTTAACTGATGTGAGTTGACCTGATTGTATGTGAAACTGAAGAGCTCATGAAAGATACTCAGTTGCCTCTTACACAGATTATTTCTCAGTCTATCTAAAATACATCTCTGGAGGTTAATTTGAGTCTTTTATCAGTTTTCAGTGGGCCTGTTTCCCTAAGTCATGAGTAGTGGCAACCAGGTTATGTTATGAAACAGAAGCCTGTGGCCTCAAATTAGCATCATGCAACATTTGGAACATAAACTGTTGTACATAAAGAAACTTCTGTTTGGGAAGACACGAAGTTTTTGCAAGCCAAGGAGATTCCTTGTTGCACAAAATCTGTAACAGTGTCATGAATAAACAACAATTTTCAACATGCTAGAGATAAGAATCTGCTGTACCCCTGAATACATAATGTAGACATCATCATCCACAAGCAGAATAAATAAGAGAGATAACACAGTCTGTAGCTTCTGGTCTTGACTAAACATGCAAAAAGTACTATAATACTACATACAAAATATATATTCTCCATCTTTTTCTTCTGTGTAGGAAGAGTTATCCCCACCTTGACCTTCCATTCATTCTTTCCATTGTAAGAAAGGGAAAACAAACCTGTTCCTAAGCCATAATCCTTTCCTGTTTACTCCTCTCTGTAATGGAGAAGTCAAGCAACTAAATAAGGACATAGAGTTTGTGGTCCTTTTCAGTCTTGTTTCCTAGGACCTGTTGAAAGTATGCTGGTGTCTCTATTACCCGCAGAAACATTTTGCCATCTTGCTGATTGTCAGTTCTTACTTCACTGTGTAACAGGTACGCCTTTTAGAAGAAAATCCACCTGAGGAAAATAGGGTTCCATATCACTTTTCAGGAGAGACAAAGTTGAGTAAAAGCAGAATCTGTTATAAGGAATTCTACAAGTTTAGTTCAGACACTGGGAATGTCTGGTCTCACTTTTTTGTTACTGGTATTTTTCTTACTGATTTACCTATTAATTTTAGCATTCATTTCTATGGAAAACATGTTAAAAGAATTCTTCCCTCACACTTCATAAACTGAAATTGCTAGAGGAAAGGAACATGACAACAGCATAAACATTCAACCATTAGCAAGCATAAAAACAAGTCCAGGTCTTTCTGGTGTGTCTCAGCATGGCTGTGGACTATAAACCAACAGTTTCATGTGATCAGTATATCCAGCACATATCACACAAGCCTTAAGAGGATCCTGTAGAAGAGGAGCAGATGAGTGACAATTTGACAGCTACCTCTGGGTAACTGCCTCTCTAAATAATCACCAGACAAGCAAGGAACTGGCAAGAACACCTTCCACAGAATACCCTACTTTCTTTCTCCAGAGCCAGTGCATATCTGAATAACTGTTTCTGAGTGCAGTAATGGCATCCAGCCTGACACATTCTCACTTTCCTTTTTATTTTTGTTCTTCCCACCCTGCCCATCTAGTAATACTATCTGTATGCTTTCATTTATGATGGCTAGCCGTGGTGACAGTCGTGTTCCTTTTCCTAAATCCAGCAGGCAGACCTGCCAAGGCCCTGGCATCTGTCAGAGGGAATAAGAAAACTCAGCAGCGACATTAGTGCCTAGTTCCTCATATGATCTCTTTTTGCCAATTTTCTGTCTCAATGGCAGAAGTGAATCAAATTGCTTTTTGTAATGATGGCAGGGAGTCCACAGACCTTAAAAATAGTTACAGGATCTTTTATGTCCAGTCAGATCTTTATCATACCCACATTTTTAGAGAATGCTACATCATTTTTTCCCTAAGCTCTTAAATTTCAGTTGTTCCCTCCAGCAATTACAGTAGGTGCACTACTTTATAACTTGTGTGACAGTGACAGTGCCTTAGAATGGTGTTTTTAAAGCCACTTAACCACAGTGTCCCAAGCTATCATCTAAACCAAACATTCTTCAAAGCCAGATGATCTGGACATAAGCAATAGGCATTTGCCTATCCTGAGGCAAAATATTTTCAACAATGTGTTGTTTCAACAGTCTTCTCTCCTTGTATATGTAAGTCTGTAAGAGCCCATAAAAATGACATAAAAATGTTTCCTGGACAATTTCTGGAGAAAGAAAGATTGTGCTAGAGAATTCAGAGGAAAGTAACTTCTCAGTCTTAGTATTTGGTTGGTATTAAAACCAAACATCTTATCTTTATATTGCATGAGCAGCTGGCTCAAAAAAAAAGGAAATACATTGAAATAAAATATATAATTGCTAAACAAATTTCTTACCTTTCTTGAGATCTCATTTACTGATAAAGAAAAAAAAAGCTATTTCATAATATATCATATCTATTCCACAATATACACTGCTTCTTGAATTTGCTTCCTGTTGATGGGTTTTATTTATCATTCATGAGACTCTTGCTGCTCTATATCATAGCTTTCTTTGCCACACACAGTTAATTTACATATTTTTTATATTTGTAGACAGTAATGAATCTCACCTATCAATAAATCATCAGTAGATAAATCCTCTGCTTTCTGCATACTTACCATCCTTCTCTTAGATACGGAAATCACAGAAAATAAATGTTGTGTTAGTTGATAAACTTTGACATTTGGAGTGTTAATTTGCATGTAATATAAATACACTTACATAAAATAATTGTATGTATAACATATACATGCTACTCCTTTAACAGGTTGGGTTTATATTTTGCAACTTTAGTTTTGATTATTTCGTTTCATCCTACTGATGTAACCTAAAAATATTATCAGGGTACAAAACTGAGCTAACTTCACATACTCTACATGTTTGCACTATGAGAGGACTTCAGAAGCAAAGAATGACCTTGACAGATGATGTTTGCGTAGATCTGGGGGAGGGCATTTATTTAACATACCAAGGTAGGATACATAATTTAATTTGACAGATTGCCTGTCTTCCTTGTTCTTTGTGGTTTAAGACAGAACTTTTCAGATTTTCAAAAAAGACTTGCATGTCTCAGAATATCTGACCACATACTGTAGAAGGTATTAACCATGCAAACTACTTCCAGTGAGTTGCAGAACTGCTTTTCAAGGAGTTTGCCTTAATCAAGTTTCTCATGCACAATATTAACAGTGCAAATCTGATCAGTTAAAAAATATATCTCTCTATTTAATGTTTAATTTTATTAACAAATGAACACCACTAGAATGCTACTCTTAGCTTCTTATGCTCTAGACACAAGAGGAGGTGATTTTATTTATAAATGTTAACATCTATTTCATTATAGTAACATCATTAGATAGTGTCTAATGTCTTAACCATAAAACTGCATGACCTGTCTGCTTTATATTGAAAGGAACAATCTTCCTTTTAATTTCTAACCAAGATAAGAATGTGTGTTAACACATTTATATATTAGTCACAGCAGTCTTGAGATTATAACTACTTGTTTGCTCTGTTTAACCAGAACAATGGATTATTCTCAGGGCGGTAACATACCTTTCAGTCTACAGTAAGAACTACTGCATGCCCCTTTCCAGTAACTGCTTTCACCCTCTGGATCATACCCATGTATATTTTAAGTACAGAAA
Organism: Todiramphus chloris collaris; assembly: GCA_025345505.1. Lineage (NCBI taxonomy): Eukaryota > Metazoa > Chordata > Aves > Coraciiformes > Alcedinidae > Todiramphus > Todiramphus chloris. Next base: position 100,771 of record JANVCC010009942.1, on the reverse strand, counting down.
GACACCAAATGTAAAAATAAAATATGAAGAAGCTAAATAAAGAAAATAGCACCACCTCTTATTTTTAAGTTCCTAAACTTCAAATTTCCAAGGTGTTTCCAAATCCCTTTGTATATTCTAAGTCCCCATGTTTACTATGGATTGTGACAATGTATACTCCTTTTTTTTACAGAGAACTCAGATTTATTTGGGTTTGTATCAGTGGAAGCACTTACACATAACTGCAGCAATATTTTAAGTAGGAGTGAAGCCCAGATCTCCATGTCAGTTAAGCTACAGGCAGACATTAAACTCATTAAACCCTTTTCTCTTCTTGTATTAAAACAGCCTCATAGTTCAGGTTCATCCTTTATTCTTTTATCCTGCCAATTAAATTTTAATAGAGTAGATTGACATTTACTGCAACATTAATCAGTACATAGCTTGCTTCTCTCACAGTTCTTTTCCACATTTCAAAAAATTCCCCTAGATTTTTAAAGCTCAACTTTGTTTTGGGGAATATTCAGTCTCAACACAATGGTCAGATACATACTTCTATAGAGCACTGTACATGTCCACCAGCTTCAAATTTTGAAGACACTGGGCTAGTATATAACAGTACTATACAAAAGTCTAGATATTGAAGTACATCACAGCTCATCTTTTCACCATTCTGTTATCCAATGTTTGAAGGAAACTGAAGAACATCAGAAAAGTATCACTTGAGGAAATCATGTAGAAGAATGTGTCCAAATTGGATATACCTGCAGAAAGAAAAAAATCCTATTCTTCAACCCCAGAATCTCTCCTCATATATGTGGTATAAAGCAACTTATTTATACCTAAACTAGAAGAGGACTATTTCTCTAACTCATGTGAGCATGTGTGTTAATCAGTCAATAAATGCAATTTTTTTTTTCCCTTAAAATTATCTTTGATTCTTACTTTTCATTCTAAAATTATTACTAATGACAACACATTAGAGAGGTATGTAATATAAACTCCTGTCTGGTCCCTCCTTCACTCTTTTTTGAAAGTACTGAAAGAAGAGAAGCTAGATTGCAATGTATTTTGATAATGTCATGAAAGCCAAAGTTGTAACTATAGAAAGAAAATGATTCTATTTCCCTTACCCCCAACAAAGTATGAAATAAGTAGCTACTACTTGGAATAATAAAGATTCATTTCTGAGACTTGGACTAGCTTGTTGATTAATTTGTTTAAAACCATAACCAAGAGTAGAGTTGATAGTAGATGCACGTTACAGAACTGTGTGAAGATGTTTGTAGTCTGTGTTGGTACACAAAAAGGCATTCCAACCATCTTATTTTAGTCATTGTACCACACCAAAGACAAGAAAAGCTGTCCTGAGATTGAAGTGTATGATGCTTTCAAAATGGGTTCATTGTGAATATTCAGAAGGTCATAGGTCAGAATTCCACTGATATCTCGCATACTAGTCTCACTGCAGAAGATGGGAAAGCATGAAACAAAATTTTGCTAGTAAGTTGAAGCTTACCATATGATTTTCTGAGTATTTTGACATTCATTGTCCTACAAGAGGATATATGGAAGCTCCAAAATTACAAAGAGACAAAATCTGTCCATTTTTCCTTTGCAATCTCAGCTAAGGTTTTGTACAGCACCAGTCACAGTCCACATCATTCAGCTTCGCTGATGGGGGAAGGGTGCTGTTATTATTCCTGCTAACGTCCCTGGGCCCAGTAAAGGCAACATCTGCCTGAAGTCAGTTCTTGCCCAGAATCCAACTTTAAGGATTCTGGACCTTGTCTCTATGACAAGTTCAAGTTTACAAGAACATATTTAAAATTTATATCTTTTTTTTCTAAATGAGGCAAAGACAAATCAAACTACTGTGTGTCTAATTAAAGGTGTGTGGCATATTGTATTAGTAACTATTTGAAGATCTCCTTAAACAAAGCATTCATTTCAAGGTAAATTGTTAATGTTGCCCCACACCTTTAACACTGCAATCCTTAGAATATCCAGACTTTCTTTTTATATCAGCAATTCCTAAAGCACAAGCAAGTGAAACAACTTACCATCACAAAGAAAACTCATGACCTAAACTGGAAGTGAAATCAGATGCTCTGATCACTAGGCACACTAGGCCTGGTGGAAAGATAAAGGAGTTATGTGGCTTCCTTATCAGGGATGGGGCTTCCTCTGCCTCAGCAACAAATGTGTTGAAGAGAGAGATCTAGTGCTCTGTTCAGTGCTTCTTACTTTAAATGTCACCTGCAGTTAAGATAGTAGGTTGCTTAGACACTGTTTGTCTTGGATTCAAGTATCAAATACTCTTACTGAAATCTTTACAGATTCATCTAAAGCAGTATATGTTTAACTCGCTTTGCTGCAAACACATGTACTTTTCTGACAAATTAATAAAAAGTCATCCAGGATTGAATTAATTCATCTACGCCATCACATTCTATGTCACTTATTCTCTCTTCTTATTGCAGTCAAACCCCTCCCCCCCCATTAATATTTTTAAGCTCTAATAATTTTTTGATAACATGAATTAGATAAGGGTGTTTGTGGCAGCATCATAGTGATAATGCAGCTTTTTTTTCACATTAAGATCATGCACAGAATTTACAGTTCCTCTCACAAGACACATTGGACAATGGACACGGTTCCATTTGCATCAGGCCCAGGTAGCAGAAATCATGACAAAGGGGCTAGGAAGTCTGCAGAATAAAGAGGCTGCAGTGGTCACACCCTCCTCTTTGACTGCACTGAGCTCAGCAAAAAGCAAACTGAGCTGGCCAAGAATGAGTTGATTCAGCATGCTCTGCTGAAAAGGCTCTTAAGCTGTTCCAGACAAAACTATGAGGAAGGATGACAGCGACAACACCATCTATCCTTCAGGCCAAGTTGTGTCCGTTCCCTTCCCCACCATCCCCCACTCCGCGGCTTTGGTCTGCTGCCAAAATGAATTATCTCTACTTTAAAATATACTAGGAAGTCTATGTCTGGAACAGGTCATTCCTTAGTTCTTTTTACTTATCCTCTGTGGCTGCACGATCTACTGAAAGTTGCATTGATTTATATTGCAGCACAGAATTATGTGTGGTTGAACTTCAGGTAAAATGGCTGGATCTTGTTTGCTATTACATTCATTTGTGTAGTGTGATCCAAAATTAAAGCAGGAGGAAGTGAAAGCTAGTGAGAAGTGGTTGTGACTGATGTACTTGTCTCAGAGAATTTTTCTCTGTACTGATTGACCTACAAATACATTCCCTTTCCCCTGTACTTATTCCTTCAGGCTTTTTCTTTGGTCTTGTCTGTACCACAGAAGTTGCAATAATTTAACTGAATCATTTTCTAATGGAATTTATTAAATTAGAGCAATCCTACTGTATGAAGACATGGAGCCCCCAAGTAATTCCCAGAGGTAAGACCTTTTGTTTAGTATCAGCAAAGTCTTTCATTTAGGTTTTTTCATCAATGGATCTCAAAGCACTTTATAAACTAGGACACTGCCATTGACTTCATTTTGCAGATGGGGAACAGATGAAATGATCTGTATACTGTAGGCAAGTAGAAAGCTGGGGATAAAATCCTGTATCTGCCTAATTCAGTGTTTCAGCCACAAAGCCACATGGGGTCTCCAAGTTTTCCTGACATGAATGTGCTTTGAGGATCACATTTCTGCTAACCTTGCAGGGATGTACAAGTAATTTCATGGTAATCATAAGCAGCTTGAAAAAATAGAAAATAGTAGGTCCTATTTGGTGTACTTTTTTATATAATGTTAGCTCCTAACAGAGCTTCTGTTTTTTAGAACTTGCATTTTGCTATGCAAAAATTGCTGGAAGCATCTGTAAAATGTCTAGAGCCTCTTTTCCTCCATCACAGTCAGGCCATGGAAAATTAGAACTAGTAAGATACTTACCTCTTTGTCACAGGGAAAAAGCCAAAGCAAGAAAAGTACAAGCATCCATGTTACATGCTATGTAGGGCATAACTAATCTGATGCTACCATTTTCACATATATACTGTCATTACTGCTAACTAGAGACAAGCAGAAAGAGCTAAGGGAAGCAGTTTTTACCTAGAAGTGTAATCACATCTCCGACAGTTTAGCATAAAGTTAATTGGCTAAATTTTGTTTGGTTAAAGAAGGCCTTTAAGGATCCTGATAAGGTCTAAATGTTCTGTTCTGCTAATTTCTAATTGTTCTCTCTTTTTTTTTTTTTTTTTCCCCTGTCCATTTAAAGTTATTTATTTAATGTTATAGCATATAAAATGATCATGTAGCAGTAAGAACTGAAATGAAGTGCATTATGAGAAGAAAATGTTTGTGTTGATTTCAGCTGATTTTTCTTCCTCAGATTTTTCACTTGGAGTGTTAATTTTGAGTTCAAAAGAAAGACAGATTTTGAAATGTAGAACTCTTTCCACTGATGGATTCCTATGCTTAAGTCTGTTACTCGTGACATTTGCAAGATTCTGGAGAGCTCCTACAAACAAGTAAAATCTTGGCTTTCTTTAAGTCATTGGTTATTTTTAGTCTGACAACAGTGGTAACCTTTGGGTAGAAATTTTTTTAAACAAATGAGGTGCTTATGTTGAAGGCCTTTCTTTGGGGATACCTAAAAATATATCAGGTTTCAAACATCTCTATATATTGGTGTATAATTGTAAACAACCTTTGTATACTGCTGGGTTTTCCCAGAGCAATTGATCATGAACAGTTGCTTGAACAACAGTACAGCAGAATAAGGATGGGCATTTATCAAAGCTATCAAAATTATTTTGCATAGGTTGCAAGTTAATGATATTTTTTCAGTGTCTCCTGCTAAGCTTATTCAAAGAATAGTACCTTATTAGAAGACATACATGTAAAACAAGACAAAACCAGAAGTGGACCATATCAACATAAGTACATTGGAGTTCTTGTTAGGCATAGATTCACTGTGATTATTTTACAACTCCAGAAAAATCAGTTCAGATATAGAAAAGTAGCAAAATAGTAAGAAGACATTATTCAAAGTCCTGTTGTTTTTTCTTTCCCAGTGTTTTTTCGTGTGCTGAAAAATAAAATTATCTACATAGCAACAGATACATAGTAGGCATATTTCAAGATGTTAAGCCAACAGTCCTGCTGATTTTTGTTGCTACAAAAATCATGTCAGCCTTTTATATAACTTCTCACAGTATCATCAAATGAAGAACAGCTGACAACCTGTCAGCTTGTGCATCTGATGTGGTTTGATACATAAAAAAAGGATATGCAACAAACTAAGTGAAGTTTCAAGTTTAATAATCATATTTTTGTTGGAAATTCTGAAAGATACTTTAAAGTACATTCAGAAGGAAAGAGGATGTGCAGGCTTTGTGGCAATGTATATCTAAAGAAGAATGCAGTACAGGAAATTAAGATACACATGTGGACAAACATGATATAAATAAAAATTTGCAGGAATAGGCCATGGATTTCCAACTGCTCACATTTAACATTTCCCAAAGTGCTAGTGCATGAATAAAGCTCTTTCCTTGCTTCAATTTAAATTAAATAAACTTTCATTTCCTATAAGTCTCTTTTACTTTATGTTTGGTTGGTTTCTTTTTATCCACAGGGATTTTTTCCACCACCTAAAACCCAGAAAGTTTTGGGAGCATAAACATCCAAATGCTAGCACTGGAGAATACATGTATTCTCCTTTTATAGCCTTCTGAATCACAAGCTATGTCACACTCAAATCCTGCACTCTGATCTGGGTTATCTCTACATTCAAACTAGATTCCCATTACACATGACTAATCTTTTGGGAGCAGATCTGTTCAAGATGTTTCCAAACTCTGAGCCCAGCAGACTGGTCTCAACATCCCAAAAGTTTCTGTCCCCACAGTTGTGTCTATTCTGTTTCTTATGTGGCTTGTCTCAACAAAAGTTGTGCAATGACTGCTTAAAAACCCCCAAATCTCTGCCAAGAGCACTGACTCCTGATCAGACACGGCATGACTGAGGCTGATGACTCAAGACATTGCTCTCTGTGCATGGAGAGAAGGTCACAGATTAGCTGCTGAAATACTGCAGATTACAAAGTGGCATTCGCCTTCAAATTTTGCTGTAAACTCTGCTGGTTCAGCAGCTTGTTGGTGTACATCTCAGCCATCCTTGCAACTGGGGAACACCAGATGAAATTGTTAGTAATAACCTTGTCATCTATCCAGAGTTATGCCTTCCTCCATGCTCAATTATAACCCTTTTTAAAATCTGCTCTCTTTATTTGCTATGTTTTGAGTCAGATCATAAGCATATCCAGTTTAAAGAGCAGACACAGCAACAACTACAGATTATTGCATCCAGTTCAGGTCTCCCCAGTTCAAGAGGGACAGAGATCTACTTGAGAGAGTCCCACAGAGGGCTACAAGGATGATGAAAAGACCAGAACACCTCTCTCACAAGGAAAGGCTGAGAGAGCTGGGGCTGTTTAGTCTGGAGAAGAGAAGACCGAGAGGGGATCTAATTAATGTTTATAAATACATAAAAGGCTGGGCGTCAAGATGGCAAGGACAACCTGTTTTCACTCGTTCCCTGTGATAGGGCAAGGGGCAATGGATTCAAGCTCAAGCACAGGAAGTTCCACCTCAACATGAGGAAGAACTTCTTTGCTGTAAGGGTTACAGAACAGTGGAACAGACTCCCCAGAGAGGCCATGGAGTCTCTTTCTCTGGAGAATTTCAAGATCTGTCTGGATGCATTTCCAAGTGATCTGCCCTATTTTTGGTCCTGCTCTTCCAGAGGAGTTGGACTTAATTATCTTTGTATGTACCTTCCAACCCCTAACATTCTGTGATTCTGTGAACAGAGGAGATGGCAGTTTTAAGCCTGGGAGAAAGAAACAAGGGGCTGTGGCTGATAACCATGAAAACCACACTCTATCTTGACGGAGTCCTGATACGCAGCCACACCCCTGCTCTAATATGTCAATTTGATCCACTTTTTACAAATATACATATGCAGTCATTGTTATCTACAGGGAGTTATGCTCTGCTGTCCCCTGCCTGAGAATGTCACTTTCTGTCAGATGGGCCCTACAAACATTCTGCTCCTCTGTGGTAGTTCTTCCCAACTCAAACCTCATTGGTGCTCACGACATGCATGTGAAGGACAGCATCTGTGGGAGATCCTGAAATGAGCAAGTGTCGCTGTTTATACCAGGAGCGAAGAGATGCATCAACACAAAATCAGTAAAGAGAGAGCCAGGAGAGGAAGAAGAAGAAGACACTTTATTAACTTACAACCCCATTTTATATACCCTAGCCCCATAGGGCAATTGGTCAGTGATCACCCATCTCCTAGGGTGATTGGCTAAAGTCCTACAGCGCCTATTTCAAAATATTTTTCCAATGTACCATAAACAGAACTTAGCAAAACACCAGGTGTTGGTCTAGCTTACAAAAAACATCCTACTGTTTTTCATAACACTGGTGAGAAAGGCAGAATTCTCACCGAATATTATGAGAACCTGAGAAAATCCCTCTGCTAGCAGCTTTTCAGAATCCACAAGCAAGTCCCAGCAGAGTTCATGAAAGGAATTGGTGGGATGAGGCTTGAGGGACCTGGTTGTTTTCTGGAGATCTGCACAGACTTGCCCACCCCATCCTACTGTCTTTCCAGGGAGAGACTGTCCCCCACATGTTGGTACTATGCACTAGGGAAATTTTCATGGGCAGGGTTTGAAAGCAACTGAGAGCAGGTTGTGCTGACATGAAGCATCTTAAGTAGCCAGGTCCCTTCCCTCTGAAATGAGCCAACAGAGGCTGGCAACGGAGCTGGACATAGTCCAGCCTGCCCTGCAACAGAGCAGTGGAACACTGAGACATCACCCTCATTTCCGTCCAAACCTCTTCTAAACCTCATTCTACCAAAACACAATAACCAGTAAATAGAGGTAAGAAACAAAGAGACTATTTGCATTTTATGAGACAGTCACATAAAAACCTTATGTGCAGAGTTTTAATAGTCCAGTGGCAGAGCCTTCAAGATTGGAAGCATCATTTCTCTCCTAAAATCTGAACTAAGTAAATAAAGGACATGACTACATGGATTTAAATGTAGATCAAAGTCTTGATAACTTGAAGCATGATGCACAAAATAAGTAATTTTTCTGGGATTAGAACATCAAAGACATTGAAGCAGGCAATAGTGATGACTGTCACCACAGCATCATTCATATTTGTGACTTCTAATGTTTCCCTCTGTAAATGAAAAGAATGAGAAAATGATCCAATTTAATGTCCACAGACAAGGAAATCACCATACCTGTGTGTTTTGAGTGACAGGAAATCCTCTACCCATGGCAGTGGCAGTATCTTAAGGGCCATCACAACTCACTGTAAAGGATTGACAAGTCCGTGTTATAAATGTACTGATAGCTACAAATGTACCCCATTTGGTCTATGATGTTAGCATTGTCAGCAAAGCAAAACAAACTTTCTTTTTCTCTGGAAAGCCATGAGACAAAGGCAGACCCTTAGCAGACCTCCCAGCAGCACTTTCCCTTCTTTGGGATATCTATATTCTTAGTTATATGGTCCAAGTCACCTAAGCCCATGTTCATCATCTGAGCTGTCCCATCTTCCTTCTGCAAGGTGGCAAAACACAAGTGATCTTGTGTACTCGCTGAGAAAACACTTGAGAAATTTGAAGTTGCATTAAGATTTACCAATGATGCCTCATAGGGAGCTCCTGCAATTATGGTCAGAGATATCTAACTCCATGGTAATGATAATAAAATGTATTTTTTGCAGCAACTTCCCTCCTCCCTTATTTTCCATCAGTATTTAAAAGTAAATGTAAATGGTTAACAAAGCTTGTTGCCAAAGTTTGTCTGTTTCCTCAGCATTGTGAAACTGATGTTGTGAAACAGCAACTGAAAGAAGCCTAGCCCAAGACACAAGAGAGGCAGTATGTACTACTAACTTGAGGAATAAAATTGTCCTGACACTTTAAAAATAGATAACACACTGACTTCTTTTAACTTCTGTAATTATTGCTAACTTCATATCAATTTCTAATATTAATAATATACAAAACTGCCAGCAGTGAAACTTGGCAGGGAATTAGCAGCTGAGAAATACAGTGAAGATGAATCATGATCATATGGATACAGCACTGCATGTACCCAGCACTGAAAATTTTATAATTTGTAAATGCAGAATAGTCATGCAAAATGTCAGTATCTCTCAATTAAAATGCATTTACATATTTTAACAACCTGTAACATAAGAACAGTTCTACCAAAGCCATTTTGGAGACCAAAGTTCAAAGATCTGAAAGGGATTATGAATTATAGAGTCTCTTAGAGCAATCATCTTGTAAGTAATGTGCAAAGGAAATGTCCTGTGTTTAGACAAGCTGAACTGATTTCAACAAGGATTAAACTGGTTTAAACGTACACACCTTCTGGGTCCACAGTATTTAAAATTAGTCCAGTTTTAACACCTACTAAGATCTATATGATTTCTACAAACAGTTCTTAACTGAGTGCTGTGTCTCTCCCAGAAGTAGAGAATGAAGGTAAAACATGCTTTTAAAAACATGTGAGAATGAAGCTGTGTCTGCATATTGTGTTTTCTTTACTATGTATAAGAAATGATTAAGGAGGTTGATAATGTATCCCGTACTCATGTGAATCACTAAAGAGTACCTAGATAGAAAAATCAAGCTCAAAACATGTCTTCAGTATCCTATCTCTGTAAAAGAACAAGGAATATTATTGACATTATAATGTTCTTTTGATTTCACCTATTTCTATTATTCAAAGCTCTGTAATTTTGATAACCTATTCAGAAAGTTCATGGAAATATGCTGTCTAACACTTGTAATAAGAAGAGGGAACAAAAATTCGAAACCATTCTATGCATGCATGGATTCGAATTACTATTTGTTTTCTTATTTTATAGCTTCAAATTCAGTCATGGCTGAGAATGTCTGAAAATGAATAGTATAAGGTCATTTTGCAGATTACTAGATTGAGTTAGAATAATGAGATCAGTTAGAATAATTCCTAGTCCGCTCTGGGGTAGATCATGGTAGTAATTCAAAAAGACTATTGTCTGACCTTTCAAGGCCGGGTTGGATGGGGTTTTCAGCAACTTGATCTAGTGGGAGGTGTCCCTGCCTGTGGCAGGGTGGTTGGAACTAGATGATCTTTAAGGACCCTTCCAACCCACACCATTCTATGATTTCTAAATGCCAGTCTTTTTCCATTTCCTAAGGGCTACGTATCCTCATCTCTACTGCTACGTAGCTGACAGACTGAGGCTAAGGAATGATCATGACAAGAGATCATCTTTCTAAATAAGAGGTCAAGAGACTTTCAGAGCAGCAAAGGATTGCAGAAGTAGCACTTCATTCAGAAATTGGTACTATTCTCATGTAACCTGTGATGTACTCTTTAGGTAAGGGAGCTTCATAGTTGCTCCAGTCACAACAATATAGTATTTTTATTAAACCAATAAATAGCTTTATCAAAAAGAGATTTGGAATCTAATTTAAACAGTTTATTTTCTGCTGAGCCATTTGGCATAGTAGGGAAAATTTCAGGCTTGATGCATCTCTACTCAACTTGTTTCTCATTTTATCAATTACTCCAACAGAAAATTGGGGGAATAATTATCTTCATGCCTAGAAAAATAATACAACCAAAGATAGGCTTCCCCCCCAAAAAAAAACCCACTTGAAAATGTTTTGGTTTTGAGGCCATTTGATGCAGAAGAAAGCCTTATGTTCAGGGAAAGGAATTTATAATTTATATGAGATCATATTGTTCTTACATCACGTTGATGCTACACAGCATGTGGTGCCTTGTCTGAACTCTATTGTTAGACCATACTGGCTTCAGCTCTGCTCCTCCATAATATACCAGATACTGCTAGGGGCAGAGAGACAGACAGGGAATATCTGTCTTCATTACGAAGTTTGGAATAAAATTTACATTGAAATGAATGTGAATACCTATTCCTATGGCAATTACATTAAAGGCAAAGAAGGATTAATTTTCCTTTAAAAAAAAAGTAACACATGGATATAGACATGGGAGAAGGCAGCAGTGTTTAATCTAAAAATTAGTCTTTTAAATATTAATGTGATTTTTCAACGTAAAACATACTTTTCTGGACTCAAAAGAAGAATCCAAAGTTCAGAACCTTATATTTGGCCAAGATGTATTTTGCAAAATACTAAAGACAGCTTACACAAAGTTTTATGTTGTTAGAGGTCTTACATTGTTAGAATGAACTAAATGACCTGGCACTCATGGTAATATCTGTGCTGGAATACCTTTTGATGTCCCATTGTTTCAGGAACATTGGGTAGGTTACTCAACCTGTCATAAAAGTTGTCATATCATAATTACTTAGGAAGTACTTACTACATAAGCACATGTAGAGTTTAACATGACTCTGAAATGTCTTTACAACTGTCTATGAATCAGTTATGGGACTTAGATCATCAGCTACTAAAAGATTAGAGAGTGCATTATGTCTGGATTTCTTTAACGTTATTTAAAGTGTCTCCAGTTAGACAGAATTTCAGTGCAACAGACTATTTTATCTTTCAGGAAACTCATCACTCTCATCAGGCTAAAGTAATGGCATAATGCGCGCTTACTAGGATGTTGTGCAGTGAACATGGAGAAGATGGTATAGCCCTACAAATCAGAGGCTTACACTGAGCTGTAGGATTGCATGGTTATGCTGTGTTCTGCAGTTCTTATTCTGTCCATGGACAAGAAGTTACCTCGGGGTCTTCAATGTCCTAAGACACCCAGGAACAAATTAATACTTAGGGGAGAAAGAAAAGGAGAAGAAAACAGAGCATAGATAAAGGTGACTTTGAATCAATAAAATGCCAAGACAGAAAGCAAAACCACACAACTGGAGACAGAAAGCAAGCAGACCAAAGGTCTGAGCCTTATCTTTTATAAGTGAACACATATTTCTGCATATGGTTTGAACCTGCAGCCTATGAGCACAAATACATGTTTACAAAAGTCAGGGTGTTGTTTGCCTACACTTTGGGGAGCAAATTTGAACACTAGTAAAATAGAAAAGTGATGAAGAAGATATAAAAATATATCTCATTCACACCTATTGTATATTTACTTATTTCCTTTGATTGATCAGAGGATGCAATTAAAAGTGTTAAATATTTTCTCTTCCAGAATTTAGTAGAAAGCTTGATCATCATGTATTACTTTTAGTCTCTGGTAAGGATTCACAAAAAGCTTTTTAAAAATATAAGTGCTGTCAGAAACATTTGTTATGCGAACACCAGCAGTAAAAGCCATAACCTTTTACAAAACGTGCCATGCACAGTCACAACAATTAATTACAAGTGTTTTATTATATGAGAAAACAACATAATTTACTGAGGATGTCAAAACATAAAATGTTTATATGTTTGGACTTTTCACTTAATACCTTCTTTGACAAGAATAATCTATTTAGTTCTTATGCAGGGAAATCTTGTAGTCTCTCAGGCAGGAATTTTCTCTCATCTAAGTGACTGACTGTGGAAACATTAGCCTTATGCTTGGGTTTCCTCAGACCAGTCAGTCCTCTGCATCTTTACATTAATTTAGAGACCACTGATGTTATGAAAACTGCAGTTGTAATTATATATTAATAAAAATTATAACCTGCAGCCTTTTTACAAAATCTGCAAACTAACCCACCCCACAAAATGAAGACAGCCTTGTATTACTCTTCTTTGAGATTATTTGTGTGTTATAAAATACTAAACGGAGCTCACAATCATTCCAGGCTGTTAGTACCTAAATCAAGTGCCCCAAAAGCAGCCAGGATAAAATAATGCTGCATGACCAGTAATAGAAATGACATGTTGCTAAAATGTCACCATGTGTTAACTATTTTGTACACTTCAAAAAGAAGCATTCCAGCTTTTACGGAATGAAAAATAGAGACATTTTTTTGTCATTCAAAATGTCATTTTCAATTCCCCACCTGTTAAAAAAAAAATAGAAGTTTAAAATTAGTTAAGAAAAGCATTATGTTTGCCTTTTAGTTAACAAGTCTTTGTCAGACACAAGTTAGAAAATGTTCTGACAAGTGGAAATTGTCAATGAGAGGAACCCAAGAGCCTGACATTGATTTCCGTGTTGTGGATTTACGATTTGAGAAAAATTGCCTTTGTAACTCTCTGATTTCAGACTATTTGCTCCTGGAGTGCTCATTCCCTGCAATATTCTGAGGAATGAAGTATAGCATTGCAAAACTGCAAACCAGGAATTTCCTAAAAAACCCTGAAATGGCTCTTATTTTAGCTAATATTAGAGATTAAGCTGGATCTTTTAGGGGGCTGCCCTTGGGACAGACAAGGTACTCTGACCTCAAGGCAATGATTGGGTCACTGGCAAACAGGAACCAGGGCCACACCTTGAAAAATAAATGAAATTAGGATCTTATCGGGCATCAGTACAACTGAACAAATGAACTACTAGGAATTGAACATGTCCTGATAATTACATTGAGTCATTCTTCTAATATGGTAAAAATAATAGTCTGTAGTCACTTTATAAGTAATTTGTGTAATACATCAAGTATTTTGGGGGTTGGGTGTGGTGGGTTTTTTGGGGTTTTTTTGGTTGTTTGGTTTTGGTTTGGTTTGTTTTTTTTTGTTTGGTTGTTGTTGGTTTTGTGGTTTTGTTTTGTTTTGTTTTGGTTTGGTTTTATTTTATGATTCATGTAAATATACAAGAAAGTGACAGTACACTAAAAGGCTTCCAACTTTTTTCCTTCCAGTTTCTCTAAGTCATATTGACACAACTGCTAATGACAAATTCTAGGAGCATGGACATGCTGGGAAAGGGAAAAAAAATACATTCAAGGATAACTTCAAAAGTTTGTATTAACCAAAAATAACCAAGTATTTTAGTAACCAAGCTTGATTAATAAAGCTGAAGGCTAGAGGGTCTTCTATGGAAATTCAGTCTAGCAATAATCTTTTTTTATGATTCACCCTGGGAAGGGATCGCAATTTCTCAAAGCTCAGAGGAGCAGGGTATTTGTATGCAAGAAATAAATCTTTGCTGAATATTTGTGAAAGAAAGAATGCTTACAATGTAGATGCTTCCTGTGCTTGAATAAGAAACAGTGTTGGGAGTCTAAAATCCCTCCAAATATAATAATCCTGGAAGTCTAGTCCTCTAAATAGAAAGGAGCAGATATGCAAACTGATCAGTGTTCTTCCTTAAGTAATGAATGATTTTACATAGATGGTACTTTGATTGTCATCTATGTCACATATCTCTGAGAGAACGTAAATCTTTGTTTTCAGATATGCAGAGTGATGAAATGTAGATAGGACCTTTACTAGATAAAGTTGGAAGAAAAGAAAGGAGAGAGAAGCTGACATAATTCCCCCTTGTATTTTAAAAATGAAGAAATAAATATTCTAAGATATGAATTATACAGTAAGTGTGGTGAAATTATACAATGTCATTCAGCAAGGTCCTGGCTATGTAACCATCAAATATCAGAAATTATGTTATCTAATACTGATAGTAAAGTATGACTCTGTCAGAAATAGATCATCTCAGTCTATGACAGGAAATACCAAATTAAGTATTATGAAAACTGTACAACAATTGGCCAAAAAACCCCCAAATAACTGTCAGAAGATGCCAATATGTTTTTATTTACAACAGCACAAACAGGGAGAGTACTTGAGCATGATTTTGCTGAAAAATGTATTTTCTGTGGTTAAAATCCTTGTAACTGAGGTTTTCACAAGAAGACATCATAAAGAACCTGTGGCATTCCCAGCTTCTGAAGAAGGAACCTCTATACCAGTGCTGTAGCTGAGCAGTTACTCTTCTAAAAGGTTTGTGAAAGACCACCCAAACACAAGGGCATTGGCAAATAACTTTTTTTTTTTTTTTACCCCTGAAAAGTGGTTTGCACAGTCTTGCAGATTTTTAGGGGTTTCCAAACAGAACAAGTTTGAAAGGCATTGCTCCGGCTAATTTCCCACTACATAATTAACGTTTTTCTGACTTCAACCATCCCTTATTTCCACAGTATTTCCTGCTCCCTGTCACAATGAACTGTGTTGTGTTGCAGGGAAATACTTTTAGGGATGAGAGTTTCTCATATATCTTGCACACAAAAATAACCAAATCACAATTCAAACAATATTGATTCTGTCCTATTTCAAAGGACTGCACAGATCAAAGCCTTGCACAAAGCTCATAAAAGATCCTGAAATTAAATGCTACTAGCACAGCCTATCACACTAACAAACTGCTGAATTTACCAGAGATATCAGAATATGCCTGTACAGAAATAATGATTTTTAAAACAGCTCTTAAGAGCCATACTAGTTCATAAAGAGCACTCCAAGATGACATACTGAAAAGCAAATGGGAAATGATGGTCTCAGTTGCAATAGTGTTCCACAACTGTAAGCTAAAAGCCTGGGTCAGTTAGAAACCATTAATTTTTGTGGGTTTGTTTTTTTGTTTGTTTGTTTGTTTTGTTTTTGGTTTTGTTTTGTTTTCTTTTTTTTTTTTTCTTTTCTTTCCAGTGAAGTGCTAGGAGAATCAACATCAGTCTTCATGACCTGGTAGTGTGAGTTATTCCACTGGGGCTACTTGCAGAACTAAACAATGCTTAATACTCTCAGAAAGATGAGACCACTCAGCATAAGATTTGTCCCTCAGACTCCAGATTTCAATCCATATTGTTAACCTTATTAGTCTTGATACAGAGCCATTGCCAAATATTTTGTTTAGAACAGAGTGTATTTTCTATTTTATCTGTTTAATGAACCTAATAGTACAACATTGCCTTAAATGCCCCCTTATTACAAGCATTGTCCTTTCAACATCTAATATGAAGAAAGGAATAATATGCAACACAGTCTCCATTTTATGGGTAATGGAAGTAGCTCCTGGACAGCAGGTGAGGTACACGGCCTTTCATTTGGGCACTAATTCTACACCAGATGAAGAGCATATCACATACTGATGCTTTCTATGGGAATTTGGACTGAATTAACTTTTTCTCAGTGGTATGGGACTATTCTTGGTAGCTTTACTTAAAAGAATCCAGGAATTCAGTTTCATTTTAGTAACAACATCTATTAATGAAATATAAGAGACTTCTCTTTGGTTAGCTATCGTGTATGATTACTAAATGGGAAAACTCTTCAGGAGGTGGCCAGTTTGTATTAAGCCTAACTGACAGAGTTATCTCTCCACAGGCAGACAATTGGTCTGTCTCCATGTAATTAAGGCATTTCTCCTTCAGAAACTGCCAGGTACTATTCACTCCTGTTTTCCTTGTGACCTTAAACAAGAGTATCTTTTTGGGCCAAGAGGTCAGGAAACAGGAGCAATTGTTTATATAAAACACAGAGTAACAGTGCTACAGGGTCTGCTTTCTCTTATAGATTTGACCTTAGTTAGGCTACAGGTCTATCACATCCCTGCCTACTGTTAGACAAGTTACAAGTGGGATTTTCCTCACTCACTCATTATTTTCATATTTTCTAGTCTTTTATGGCAGATGTTTTTATAAGGGAGCTTGCTGTTCCCTGTGCTTACACATCTGAGATCTGTCTGCAAGGATGCACACAAAATCAAGCAGTACCATCAAAAATATCTGTGACTGTATTCATAATAATGTTACCTTGAGTTTTTATTTTAGGATTAGACAAATGACTTGTCTCTTTGCCATGTGTTATTTCTCATTTGTGAGAGTGGAGAAAGTTAGTTTAGTCTTGTTATATCGTCTCATATTCTGAAAAAGACTGCCCTGTAATTTGCAAAGAGCTGTGTTTAGCTTTGCCTTCGAGTTTGTTTGTCCTTACATTATTAAAATAGTTTGCTTGAGGTTATATTTCCTTCCTGGAGTGTTTCTAGTAAACCTTTAATTGGAAGTAAAAGAAGACAAGGAGGTCTTGTACTTTAGTGTGTTTATTTCAGGGTATGCTCACAATTGCTAGTAGTGGCATGTTTACACTACTGGCAAATAAAGATTGAAATGCTGTACAAAAAAAAAAAGAAAAATATCAATTACTTACTATAAGAGGAAACAATGCAACTAAGTGCCAGTCATGTATCTACCCAGAATAAATACATAAATAAGCCTAATTTTAAATTCTACCCCAATCCCAAAGACTTAAACCCAGGAAGGCATCCTGGGAAACAAGTGTCCTCTATATATATATAAAAGGAACAAAAACACAACCATTCTTTATTAAAAAAAAAAAAAAAAGAAAAGAAAAAAAAATCAGAAAATGTTTTGATGAGTACCTTGAGGTTTTCATATAGCAGTTTTTAGAATTTGCTTTTATATTTGTGTACTCTAAAATGAAATATGTTTTTCTTACCATGCTGTGGGACGTAACCCTGTTTTCCTTTTCCCACAAGTAAGTAACTAGGACTCACTAAAAGTCATTTTATACCTATAGCATTTTTAGAGCTCTATGGAGGTCTTCACTATAGTATAACCTTCCAACTACTTGTGAATAGCCAGAGAGATGAACAATTTGAAAAAAGAAGAAGTTTTTTAAATCTCTTCCATTTTCACAGACTTCTGCTGCATGTTATCTAAGTGCACCACGAAATCCAGGTATGCAAGGTCATGGCAAAATGTATCCAAGCTAACTGGAGGCTAGATTTGCAAGCCACTCTCAGGTGTTGTAAAAGTATCTTCAATGTATGAAAAACGTTGATACTCTGACTGCTCCAGAGTCAGCCCAGGCACTTCCTAAGGGACAAGCAGTCACTCAGAATGAAACCTGTGAAGGTCAGCATGTTGTGTCTGTGAATCTCTAGGGGGAAGAGCCAAGGAGCCTTGCTTACAGCATAAATTATCTGCTGGTTTTCCATTTGACACTCCTTACCTGAAGGCACTTAAACAAACCACTTCTTTTTGCCTTGTCTTTCTCACTCTGTTTTTCAAATTTCACCCCACAGCCAAGACATCACAGCCAGTTTGTAGGCTGCTTACCGGAGAGACCTCAGTTCAAGTCCTCTTACTGGACAATCCAGATGAATAACCTGACCTCCCCTTTTCCATGTCCTTGTTTGGCACACTGACCATGGCTGGAGAATCCCTCTGAACTTCACTGTTTTGTGTAACAAACAAAATGTTCTCCTTTGAGTGGGACCCTAATGCCAACACTTGTCATCTCAGCCCATGGTTATAAGCATTCAGACTTTGATCATGGTCTAAGCCACAAAGCAATGTGGGTTTGTAGCAAGGCACTGGTGGGAGGTGAGGTGTCCAGAGAGGTTTGTGTTTGTGCATCTGCGTGGAGATCATGAGACGTATATGTATGCAAAGCAGCACTGGTCACCTGTGACAGTTCCCTGACAGTTGTAGGGAGACAATAGTATTTCTGTACCTCAGAGAAATTCCGGTCCTGTGATGAGCACTTCAGGAAAAGTACTCATCTTTTTATTTGTGCAGAGGTCCCTCAAAGTCATACATGTTTTAACCTAAATAATAGTAAAATGCCTCTTCTTAACATCTTATCTTCAAGTAACACAAGGAAACATTGCTAGCCCTATTTTGGAGATCGTGAAACTGAAGTCTAAGGAGATAAAGGGATTTGTGTGAGGTCACCCAGCCAGCTCCAGACTAAGTTAGCTATGAAGAATGCTAAGGTCTCTTGAGCTGCATCCCACCACTAGACTGTGTGAAGGGTGAATTAACATGACAAGATTTAACCTGTAACACAGAATGACAGAATCACAGAATGAATGAGGCTGAAAAAGATTTCTGAGATCATAAAGTCCATCACCAAGAACTAACACCATCACATCAGCTAGACCATGTCACTAAGTGCCACATCCAGCCTTTCTTTAAATACATCCAGGGACGGTGAGTCCACCACCTCCCTGGGCAGTCCATTCCAATGTCTGATCACCCTCTCTGTCAGGAAGTGCTTCCTGATATCCAACATAAACCTCCCCTGGTGCAGCTTCAGGCCATGCCCTCTCATCCTGTCACTGGTTGCCGGGGAGGAGAACCTAACCCTCACCTGGCTACACCCTCCCTTCAGGTAGTTGTAGTGACAAGGGGGACCGCTGCATCTTCTCTTCTCCAGGCTAAACAACCCCAGCTCCCTCAGCCTCTCCTCATAAGATTTTCCCTCCAGTCCCTTCCACAGCCTCGTTGCTCTCCTCTGGATCCTCTGGATCCGCTCCAGCACCTCAAAATCCTTCTTGAAGTGAGGGGCCCAGAACTGCACACAGTACTCGAGGTGAGGCCTCACCAGTGCTGAGTACAGGGGGAGAATCACATCCCTACTCCTGCAGGCCACACTATTCCTGATACAAGCCAGGATGTCATTGGCCTTCTGGGCCACCTGAGCACACTGCTGGCTCATGTTCAATCGGTTGTCAACCAGCATTCCCAGGTCTCTCTCCAGCAGGCTGCTCTCCATCCACTCCTTCCCCTGTCTGTGGCGTTCCATGGGGTTATTGTGGACAAAGTGCAGGACCCTGCACTTGGTCCTGTTGAACTTCATACCGTTGGCCTCAGCCCACTGACCCAGCCTGTCCAGGTCCCTCTGCAGTGTCTTCCTACCCTCCAGCAGATTAACACTGCCTCCCAATTTGGTGTCATCTGCAAATTTACTGAGGGTAGACTCAATCCCCACATCCAGGTCATCAGTAAAGGTGTTGAATAGGATGGGGCCCAGTACTGATCCCTGGGGTACACCACTGGTCACCAGACTCCAACTGGATGCAGAACTGTTCACCACCACTCTCTGGGCCCTGTCATCCAACCGGTTTTTAACCCAGCAAAAGGTGCACCTGTCGAAGCCGTGAACCACCAGCTTTTCCAGGAGAAAGCTGTGGGAGACTGTGTTAAAGGCTTTGCTGAAGTCAAAGTAAACCACACCCACAGCCTTCCCCTCATCCACTAGGTGCGACACCCAGTCATAGAAGGATATGAGATTGGTCAGGCAGGACCTTCCATTCCTAAACCCATGTTGGCTAGGCCTGATCGCCTGGTTGTCTTCTATATGTTGCTTGATGACACTCAAGCTGATCTGCTCCATAACCTTGCCAGGCACCGAAGTCAGGCTGACAGGCACGTGGTTCCCTGGATCCTCCTTCCATCCCTTCTTGTGGGTGAGTCACACTGGTCAACCTCCAGTCATGTGGGACCTCCTGGTTAGCCAGGACTGGTGATAAATGATGGAAAGAAGCTTAGCCAGTTCTTCCGCCAGCTCCCTCAGCACCCTGGGATGAATCCCATCCAGACTCATGCAGTTGTTGGGATCTAAGTGGCACAGCAGATCACTAACTACTTCCTCCTAGATTACAGGAGGGGTATTCTGCTCCCCATCCCTGACTACCAAATCAGGAGCCCAGTCGTCCTGAGGATATCTAGTCTTTTTGTTAAAGAACGAGGCAAATAATATAACAAAGATCTTGATCTCACAAGCTATGCCCTAATCTCAGACAGTGAGACCAGAGTTATTTCTGGTGATGTTCTTGTGTTGTTACTTCTAGTCTTCAAGCTGAGCACTGCAGTGAAGGAAAGCTTCTGAAACATGTCTTGTTTGTGTGCTGCAAAGTTAATTATCCTGTTTCTTAAAAAAGAGAAACTTAGTTTCATGGGAACTCTTTGTGCATCATTTTGAGGTGTGTTGCATATTGCTCATTTTTTGTCTGCCTCTGTTCTTGTGGGCAACTCAGGCCTGATTCTTTCCTTGTTGCTTTCAAGGAAAGTTGAAGTTATGCAAGTATCATTAGATGCAGTATTACCATACAGACTGCAGGAAAAAAATATAACACAGCATGGAACTGGTCTGTAGTGAGAGAAAAGGATGACAAAGTTATGACAATGAGGATATTAATTCTTGAGGTTAAAAACATGTCAGGCAAAATTCAGGGGAGATTTGATTTGAAGAGTGAGGCTACCTATTCCAAAGCATGGTCTGAAATACACTCAGCAACAAAGTGTGATAAATTGCACAAAAACTTCTCTGATTAGTGAAGCTGCACATCAAAGGCCAGATATCATCAGCAAATTCCTTGCAACTGACACTGAAGAAATATTAGGGGTCAGTGGAGCATTGCAAGTCAGCATACATAGGTGATATACAATGTCATCCTCTAAGATGCACATAGGAAAATATGGAATATGAAGATTAAGTGTGTACTTAGCACTACTGATTTGTGAGAAAAACTAGTGTTACCAAATACAGGAAAGTATGTTGTGTGCAGTATCGCCTCAGTGACCCAAAGACTGGACTCTCAGCCAAGACAGTAAACAAAAGTAATATGTCGAGGTGCACGTACTATTGACTGGAGCCAAAAGCGGTGGCTTCTGTTAAGGACTACATGCCTGCACAAGCTGTGTGGCATGAGTGCAGGTATCTGTCATGTCAGTACCAGTACAATGTGACAAGTAAAACTGTGTCCTCTCAAATATCTAAACACAGGAAAAACTTAGCCTTGAAAGTGTGAATGTCCTCAAGCCTGCAGCAACTGGATGCCTGTTGGATAAAAGTCACCAACATCCAGGTAGATATAATGATTTCCTCAGCATATTTCCATCATAAATCCATTCTAATATAATGACTACCAGAGTAGTGAATGTTAACAGTACTCTGTGTAAAGTTGTATTGTTCAATGCTTGCATTTTACTGCTTGACTTTCATTGTATTTTCTGTTCTCCCTGTGCAGTGAGTCAAATTTTTTAAGTAGGACATACTATCCCCTACTCAGCCCTGAGACACAACTTGAAAGCACTTCCAGAAGTGCTTACTCAACACCTAACCAATCTTACAGTGGAGCTGATGGCCACATTCCAAAAACCTCCTCACACGCAACATTTTGAACTGTCGTGAAGATCTGGGAGAAAATGCTAATGTGCATTTGAGAGCTAACCTAATTTGAAAATAGGTTTGTAAGCTTACAAACATTTTTACCTCTATCATTACACCTGAATGGGAATTTTCTGAACTACTTCACTGATGACTAGGATTTAACACCATTGTATGTCTGTATTGAGTATTTCAGGACTTTATTGAGAAAGGATTGTTAATCACCGTTACTAAAACAAAAGGAAGAAAGCAGTTCATCGGAAATGATCCACAGGCAAAGGAGTACTATAAGTAGGGTAGTAGACTTAAGTGTTGCTGATGAAGTGAAAACTTTCTGGCTTCCTATTTCAGCTTGATAGTCACCTAAAGCTGTAATGTGAGTACTGATTCCTGCTTTACTGACAATTATTTTTATCTGTTCCTGTGTTTCAAATATTCCCTTTTCCTATATTTGGTAGAAGAAAGTGAATTTAGATCTGCATAATCTCTCTTGACTACTAATCTATGCTAGGAAAAAGTATTTTTAGGCCTCTCTAAGTGCTTAGAAATGATTTTTGAAGTCTGAAAAACAAATTTGTGTCATGAAAGACTGGTTTACCGGTGAGCTCATATTCTTAAAGTACCTTGTATTGTATTCTTACAATACCTTGGTTTGCAAATGTAACCACAAAGGTGAATAACATTAAAATTGGAGACAAAGTGTTCAATTTAAAGCTTTTTCAGATTAACTGGAACAAAATTAGACATGGGTCAATTTAGAGCATCAAAGACTTGTATTTCGAATATTTGAATGTATTTTTAGATCTCTTTTGCATAATAAATATAGAGGAAAGGATATTTCAAAACTGTGTGTTAAGGTCTGGGTCATATGCTTAAAACAATATTATTCAATGCTTGAAGTAGTATCTGGGAAACCTGATAAATATTGTTTTCTTTCATATTGTTCACAGAAATTATGCAAGTGCATCTGATTTTAGGTGCAAAGAACTAGCTGGTAATAACACAGTCCATACCAATGTATTTTGAACCATTTTACTAGTGTTTTGGAAGGAATGTGCCTGTGGTCATGGATCTGATGGTAGATGTGCACTCAGTCAGGAGGCAGCTCCCAGCTCCCTGCCTTCCCTTGCAAAGGGCCCAGGATGCTACCACCACTGCCACAAGGAGCAAGCAGTCAGGTTTGCTGTGACTGGTCATGCCAGCCTACCTCATCCACACTGCACTAAGCCTTATCTCACTAAAGCCTGGCTTCCAGCTTTTGCTGATAATTTGCAGTCACCATCTCCTGGGCCAACCAAGAAATGATGAGGACTTTCTGTTCAGCTGCAACAATGTTCACTTCTCCTGTTCTTAACACTCAGCAAGCCAGGAGGCACTTGGACACATTTGGGAGTGGCCATATGGCAGTAGTGTCTCTCTGGTGAACTGTTCCTCTTTTACTAGACCTTGTCAGTTGCTCCTGAGAAAATGTTGGGACATTTTTTTTTGGTCTTTTTTTCCTCAACTCCAGGAAAGGTTGGATAATGCCTTATAATGGGAAGGTTTCTCTGCTGTTGCCTGTGAATGTCAAGTACAATTAGAAGTTTGCAGGAGCAGTACAAAAGCTAATCCATTTGGAGTCCTCTTGAGCACTTGACCTCTTTTTATCTTGGGGCAGTGAGCTTCACAAATTAATGAAGTGTTTCTAGGCTGCTGCTCTTCAGCATCACTGGCTGCCAGCTTCCCTGAAGACAGACCACCAGGACCACCCACTCATGGTGTGAAGACCCTTCCTGAGTTAGTGTGGTCCAGCTGCAACCACTGAGCTTGTGGGCTAGGATCACTGGTGAGTTGTGCAATCTGCCTGAGCTGGGTAAAAGACAGCTATTGTGAGAAATTTTATTCAGTAACATTTTGGGTCAACTTTGCACTGGAGCAAATGAGATGAACAGTCCAGAGAGAATGAGAAACCTATAACATTCAAGGCATTTGAAGTCATATTTCATTCACCTCTTTATGAATACTGATTTGGCTACATGAGGAAAGCCCATGTCATTCTCTGCCATCCTCAAGTTATTCCATTTACACCCCACAAACTGCAAGAAATGCAGAAGCAAATCACTAATCTCAGTAAAAAGCAACCACCCCCAAAAAATTCATTAATTTTCACCAGTCACCCATTGTACATCTAAGGTGTTCCCAAAAGTCCAGATTAATAAATAGGCTAATTATACTATGCCTGAGGGTCAAAAATTTGAATCTATTTCTGGCCACAGGGAAGGAAGAGGAATGAATTCCAAAAACCCACAAGTCCTTGCATCATGACGTGTCCCAGGAGTCCTCCTTTGGCTGAAGATGCACTGGCCTCAGCTTTCCCCTCAGCTGGTTACTAGCAACTCTGGAATGTTCATCTAGACTGGCAGCTAGATTTTTTCCTCAGAGCTTTGCTTTTTCAGCAGGAGGTTGTGTTCACAGTCAGCCTGTGTTTTGGACTATTCTTGGGATGAGCAATAGGGTTGCTTTTCTGTTTTTTGTTGCCTTTAACTGAGTGTTTGCTCCTTGCTGTTTGAGTACCTTTGAGGTGAGGGAGGTTGATTAAAGGAAGAGGTGAATGAGTTTGAACAAATCCAGACATCTGACACTTTCCACTTGGGAGTTATTAATTAATAATGATCATATTCTAGTAATATCAAAATTGCAAATCAGTCAAACTAAACAGTAAAAGATTCAGTAGGTTTATTTTTTTTTTATTTTTTTTTTTTTTTTTTCCTAAATTCATCTTTAAGTGCTGTGTAAAAGGTAAATGTACTATATTTACAGAGGGTGGTATATTAAAGGCCCAGTGGATGTGTTATTTTATTCTGAAAGTTAACACCATACATCTACCCATCCACAGGTCTACCCAAAAGCAATTATAGAGGTTTCTGCAGTTTGTTCACAACAGTGTAAACTTTTCCTCAGGAATTCTGGAAAGCTGCTTTAACCATATAATCGAGCATGACAGAATAAAGCATTGAAAGGCTCCTTCTGAGATACAGTCAAGCATTTGTCAGCTTGAGGTGTCTGTAGCAGGTGCTGGATTTGCTATAAGTGGACAATTTATAAACAGAGATGACAACTGGGAAAACAGAACTGCAGGAGAGCAGCATTCCTGAGCCGGTAGTGCTTTATCCACCAGATGCTCCTCAGTGCACAGTTTGGGAGAGTGACCTTGCCCAGAGGGGTCCAGCTTGCTTACAAGCAAAGCAGTGCTACCTTTGGGCATCTGGCAGTAGTGCTGGGTATTTTCAACAGGCTAGTGCAAATATTTTTTTTACTTTTGTCCTTTCTTAATCAACAGTATATATTGTTTAATTCTTGCATTAACTGGTCTTTACCATCTCCATTTTGTAAAAGAGAGAAACCCCAAAATGGTTTTACTCTGGCTTGCTTTTAAATGTCATTTAGGGTTTTGCTATTTTCTGCATAACCAGCTTGGTTCACTCTATGTTTGTACCTCAGATGTTTTTGGAGCTAATAAATTGTCTTCACTGAACATTCCTCAAATTAGTCTGAAGTCTTGAAAGATTTAAAATTATAGAGCATTCTTCAAAGAGGGAGGGCTTGTGAGGGCTTATTATAGCAGATCTATCTGAAAGGGAGACACCAGTGCTGCACAACAGGAGGCTGGCCTCAGCCTTTCATTCCATTAAACTTCATATTTCATGGATTAGATGATCCATGTCGTTGTTTTGTTACCTGAGGCCAAGCAGATCCAGCAGGAAGTGTCTTACCACTCCTCCCACAGGTTTTGATTTGTTTTCTTCAACCTAAAACAAGCTAAGGTGCAGAATAGAAAAGGAAGAATGCTCCTAACTCTTTCCCCCCCTTCTTACAAGGATCCAATTCCTCTGGAGAAGAAACTTTGCAGTTTCAGCCCCTCAGACCCCTCCCTCAAAGCACATGTAGTGTTGCACATGCTCTCACTTCTCATGCTGTGGTTGCAAACTCACAGTTTCATTACATTGGCCAGGGCTGTATCTGCTTCTGCTCTGCAAGCAGCTTACCTCCATTTTGCTTTTGACATTCTTCAAGAGGTCCCATACACATGGAGATATTAACTTGGACCATGTCCAAAGAAGGGCAACAAAAATGGTCAGGGATCTAAAGCAAACATATCTTATGAGGAGCAGCTGGGGGAACTGGGGTTGTTTAGCCTAGGGAGAATGAGACTGAGGGGAGATCTTACCACTCTCTACAGCTCCCTGAAAGGAGGTTGTAGAGAGGTGGGTGTCAGTATTTTCTCACACATAACAAGCGATAGGACAAGGGGAAATGGCCTCAAGTTGCAACAGGGGCAGTTTAGGTTGGATGTTAAGAAAAATGTCTTCACCAAAAGGACTGTCAAGCACTGGAACAGACTGCCCAGGTTAGTGGTGGAGTCATCATCCCTGGAGGCATTTAAAAGACATTTAGACGTGGTGCTGAGGGACATGGTTTAGTGGCGACTTGGCAGTTCTGGGTTAATGGTTGGATTTGATGATCTTAAAGGTCTCTTCCAACCAAAATAATTCTATGATTCTGTGACTCTATACAAGCTTTTTTTTTTTTTTTTTTCAGTCCCATCCTATAATGCTGCATCAAACGGGTTACACATGTTAATCTAAACAGTCCTTTTAATATTTTTCCTTCGTCAGGCAGAAATGGGAGGCAAAACCCATCTCTGATCCTTACCAACTCCAGCGTGGTAACTCATATGCTTATCAAGGCACTCCTTTAGGGCCTTGGAAACAGGTTTGAATCCTTACTCCTTCTTATCGATACTGACCATTTATTTAGGAGAAACTTTCTCCTGCTGCTGTTGATTCATACTGTGTAATTAATTAAATATTCATTTGGTTAGAAAAATTAATTTTCCTCTGGGGGGTAACTCACTCACAGCAGGAGGCTTTTATCTCTCCAGGTGAAGCGAAGCTCTGAACTTCAGATCAGCTTATCAACAGTTCTGTGGCAAGGCTTGTACATGCACTCTATACCATTCTTCTTCCCTAGAAACTCATTCCAGGAGACAAGGAGCATTTTTTGGTGCAGTTGATGCTGCATCAGATCTGCTGCTATTTTTAATTTCCGCAAAGGCACAATTTCAGTGAGTAACTATCTCAATACAAGACTTGTAAGCAGTTGTAGATGTGCTAGTCAATATACTGATGAGCTCTGAAAGGTACTGTTTCAAAAGAGTAATGGCAGGATTTAATTATGGAAATTTGGATGTTAGTACTTGCAGTGTTACTCTGCCATTTATAGCCCTGAATCAGTAAGACCTTTAAACATAGCAATAGCCCTATGATTGAGTGGGATCATTTTCCTGCCCTCATTTCTGAAGATTGCCTAGTACTTTATTAGATCAAGGCTGTGGAGAGCAGACCACTAGCATTTCATCTAGGAGCTCATGGATGTGAACCCTGTGAGATATACATATATATGACCTCTTATTTACCCATGAATGTTATACCATACTGTATAACAAGTTATAATCTGAACACTCCTGCTGCAGTGTAGCAGTGGTTTTAAGCATATACTTAATTTTAATTTTTTTTTATAATATCTGCTAACAGCAATTGCTCTTTCTCTACTCTTGTGACTTTTTTTTTTCAGATGAGTGCTAGAGGTATCAGTGATTCACTTTAAAATAGGTTTAAGTTCATTCTCACTCTGTAAGGTTCTTTAGCATGTGCTAAACTTCAAAATATGCCTAATAGCTTTCCAGGGAGTATATTTCCCAGAATTGAACAAATTCCAATAAACAAGGAAAATGACAACTCATGTTGTAGAGATCAGTGACCTCTTGTTGACTTTTTGGTGGTCTCATGCTGTCAGTGTTTCAGTGTCTTTGGAATTTTAAGAATGCTTCAAAACACATTATATCCAACCCAGAGAATTCTGCATCTCATATTATCAGATAAAGAGAAATTGCTTGTAAAATGACATTTTGATGTTTGTTTAGAAAAAGCAGTCAGGACACAGGATTTTGTCATTTTATGTACACAACGTATGTATTTGGTATGGTTTGCATATGCAAATAAATAAATATATATAGGATTTTTTCAAAGAACTATTTATCAAACTTGAAAATAATTGTAATTCAAATCAATCAGAGGAAAATATAAATAGGAAGCTGTGACTAACAACAGAGATTTATTTATAAATATATGTAGCTTAACAACAGCAGCCTGTAATCAGGACAGAAATTTACATTGATTAAAAAACATCTTTACCAAAGTAAAATGCAAGACAAAAAAAAACCCAACAAAACCAACAACAAACAAACAAAAGAAACAGGAAATTTGATAACAATGAATATAAAGAGGAAGCCATATGTTGTAAAAGACTAATAAAGGAAGGAAAAGAACACAAGAGAGAATCAAATGCAGATAGCAGCAAATATTAGTGAACAAAAGTAACTCATAAAATTGTATATTGAAATAGAGGAACTGTCAATAACAATGATGGAATGTCACATCTGGTCAGTACATATATTTTTTAGAAAATATTCATAATAATGAAAGCTTCTTAATTGCAAAGATATTAAAGGATAATACAAAACTGAAGCTCTAAGGAAGTAATTAGTAAATCACTAAATCAGGATAACTTATACCTGAAGATTAGAAAAAAAAGCTTGTGGATCCACACTGCTTATTTTAATACCTTATGGAGTCCTGGAGTAGTTCCAGAGGTCAGGAATGCAGCTATTTTGGAACTATAACTTTAAAGAAGAAAATAACTAAGTAAGCATAGGACTCATCTTGATTTTAGGAAAAATAATGTTGATATAGGTTTCAATTAACAAAAAGTCAGAGATGACAACATAATTCAAGCCAAGATAAACAGAGATCTGGTAAATTAATCTTCCTGATGTAGGCTGGTGGTGTTTTTGAGATTGTGTGTGTTGAGTGCTCTTAACAGAAATGTTGGCATAAAAAGACTTTGAATTTGGATCTATCTGATACTTTTATTTAAGCGGCAATTGCAATTCAGTGCATTAAATAGATTAAATACTCAATGTCACAAATCTTATTCTATATCAACATTTACCAGTTAAATTTACTTCCACTGCAACTTGTGCCATTTCATAATTTGATCATTGTCTTGGAAAAAAAATGTAATACTATTGCAAACAGAATTTGCAATCTACGTGAAGACTGAGAAGGGGAAGAATGTTGGGCTGCTGATACACAGTGCTCTGGAGGTCTCTGTGGGTTAAGCAGTGAGAAAGCAATATGCATTTCAGAAAAGACAATTATAAGACCATGCTCCTGGGCACAAATGCAAACCAGACTTACAGAACAGGAAAGCAAACACTGGAAGAAGGAGCTGGAAAGTGTGGTAGATAATCAGGTACCAGGCAAGAGGACCCACAAGTTCAAAGGCCATGGGGGTTACAGCAAAATCTGCAACCTCCATGATGAGTGAGGCCTCCCTATTCTCTTCCAACACATGGTTCCCTCTTGGCTGTGCAGAGGGGAAGACATTGTCTACAGGTCACTCACAAGGGTTGGAGGAGGTGCTGGGAGGAGGTACCAAATTTCCGTCTGTCATTACCAGGCAGACTGTCCTTTTGTTCCTATTTGGTGCTCATGCACATGTTCTTGGAGTGTTTGGATAGCCATACACCCAAAGTGATGCTGAAGCAGTGAAGTGGCTCAGAGAAGAGTACTGAGAGTGACTAAGGACCAGAAAGGATGATATGCAGGGAGACACCCAAGGCATTACTTACATCCAGGTCACTGAAGAGGAGATTGCATCTCCTGTCTGTCCTTCTCCACCCTCTTTTGGAAACTCTGTACTGCAGCCTTGCTTACACAGGCTGGTGTCATGGTCTTCCAGATGACCCAGAGTCCCCTTCATCCCCATGTAGCTCCAGCCCTTAGTAAGCTTCTGAATTTAAAATAGCATGCCTGTAGCATTTTGGAGCCTCCTTCAGTGCTTTCCATGCACTGGAATGCTATCTGAGCTACATATGTTCTTTTTTTAGTCTATATGTTTTGTATTTGTAAGAGCTCTAAATTAATTATGTAGGAAAAAAAATCTCCATAAAATATTGCAAGTGAATCCATTTAAGAAAGAAGCAGCTACATGTGACAGTAATAGTGAGTGACTGCCACAAAGGAAGTCAAGCAAGCTTAAAGAAGAGTATAGCTAGATGACAAATTAAATTCAGTCAAGAAAATCTGTTGCCTTGTTTTCAAGTGGAGATATCATCAACCACCAATGGCAATGAAAAACTATGAGAGTCAAGACAGTGACAGCTGTTATATGTTTTGGTTTGGTTTGGTTTGGTTTATTTATCTGTGGTTTTGGGGTTTTTTTTAGATTTATAACTAGCAATAGTAGATTACCATATTGCTTCATCTTTGGAATATGGATGAAATGAAACATCAGTTGCTGCAGGTTAGAAAATGTCCCATCTGGAACAACAATCCAATAACTAATCCACAGCAACATTCACTTTTGGAGGCACAGAAAGGATAGTATGATCCCTAAGCGAGTTTCAGGTCGAACCATGTAGTTACATTAAGCATCCAGTTTTACCTAGTACGCTACATCTCTCAACATTTTTATATGCATATGAGAAGACTTGCCCTGCTGGCATCCTGAATATGAGGAGCAACTCTGATTCTACCATCTTAATTGATTGTGTATATACATTATCTCAATTTGTAACCTCAAGATTGAGAATGAAGTACCTTTCTTCTAAGATGACAGTTTTTAATTTGTTCAAGTTCTTTCCAGACCTGTTGTTTACCAGGCAGGTAAACAAGACTGCAATTAGCCTACAGGCTGCTTATCTGCAAACAGTTAGGAGAGTTACGTCAGTGAGACATCGCAGGTTTTTTGGGCTCACTGGGACTAGGGACAAGACCAAGAGTGCAGGTAAACAAGGGATGTTCTGTTCCAACACGCTTCTTCATCTTTTCCACAGTGCATAAGAAGTTCAGCAGAGCGTACCGCCATATGAGATCTCAAAGCAAGCACTGAGTAATGTCACACTTCAGGCTCCTGCTCCAACAGCTGAGTGTATCAAAAAGCCAATTATTTTCTCCTTAACCCACCCACTGCAAGAACATCAGTGTCCTCAGTACCTAGACTTCCCATCTAAGAAGAAAGCCATGTCTGCTACAACATCCTCCACTAGTATATCTGACCCTAGGATGTCTTTGTCTAAATATTCCTTGTGTGTTTATTTATTGAGAACCATTGAGTCCTCCTTGGCAGCAATATGCGTACTAATTCCTCCTTCTATCCCCTGTGGTTAGTTTGGCAATTCTTCTCCCTGACTTAGGAGTATCTTTGAGCAGATGGCTTCAAGGTGATCCAGACAACATCCTTAAGGCCCTGTGTAACCCTTTTCCTCATACCTTTATAGTTCTCCCATGCACGTAAGATGATTTCCTCCCTAGCATCCATCACATCTCCTTGTATAGGAAGCAGAGGGCTGGGCCAGCAACTGCCCAGGATCCTCTGTGCTCTCTCAGTGATAACACTGAGTCTATGCTTGCAGATGTCTGCTGATCAGACCTCTCTGACTTCAGTCAGTCAACATAGAAAACTGGAGATGTTCAAGCAGGAAATCACCCTTCTATGTCTGTATGACAAATTCCTGCTAGTAGCCTTCCTATGCTTGTTGTCATCTACATTAAATCTTGCATGTGAGCTGCCAGTAGAAAGAGCATGCCTGGTGTCTCATTTATGTTCACTGACATCTTAGCCCCTGGCTAGGAAGGTAGTCTGTGCAAAAATCCCCAAACAAATGTCTCCAAAAAACCAACTAGAATTCATAGAGGTTTTGTCTAATCAGATTCAACTGTTTGAGCATGCCCAATCCCTGTTAGGCAGTTGCAGGAGGAGTGGATGGGACAGCTCAGAGCATGTCTCGGAATGTTCCTGCCCTGGGAGGGAAAGAGGGATCCATGTCTCAGAAAGATCCTGGAACATGCTGAGATGAAAGCTAAAGTAAAATTGATTAAGTAAGGGTCTGTCAGGCCAGACATTACCAAGGTGAGTATGTATAGCTGTCTGGTCAGTGACGGTGATATGAGAGGACTGCTGTTTGTATAAGGATCTTTGGAAATACTGATATATTTGTGAGCAGTCATTTCCTATCACAGGTCTGAACAAGCCCAAGGGTTATAATCACCTAACAATTTGAAATTGCCATGTATTTTGTCAGAAATAAAGCTGGCCATGGTTTCAGAGAGTGGGTGCTGTATCCATCTTTCTGTCCCACTGCTTCTCAAATAATTGAACACAGTCTTTCTCTCTATGAGTTTGAAGAAGTGCTGTGGTTACTGGCATGATTCTAGCAGTGTGCACTGAACTCTGCTTAAAATCCAACCATGCAAATGCAAATGCAATACAGACACTGGGCTCTTAGCAATAGGCTACCAAGGTCCACTGGCTGCACAGCTAATGTCCCTGCATCCTTAACCCTACTGGGCCACCAGGACTTGAAGGACAGGCTTTGTTTTAGGGTTTTGCCTCATGAGTAGTAATTTGTTCTGTGGTGACTTCCCATCTATTTTCCAATGGGCTGGCATGTGACAACATGTTGTCTCCAGTCATTCTCAGGCCACCCAAACCTTCAGTCATGATAAGAGAATATTTATATCTCACACATACAGCAACTCAACATTTTCTAAGTTATTTTGGCCTCTGCTTTAGAGTAGGGAAGCTCTACAAAGGGATCAAGATAGGCTGGATTGCTGAGCCAAGGCCAATTTCATGAGTTTCAATAAGGCCAAATACCGAGTCCTGCACTTGGGCCACAACAACACCCAGAAGCACTACAGGCTTGGGGAGGAGTGGCTGGAGAGCTGCCAGGCAGAGAAGGACCTGGGGGTGTTGATTGACAGCTGCCTGAACATGAGCCAGCTGTGTGCCCAGGTGGCCAAGAAGGCCAATGGCATCCTGGCCTGGATCAGGAATAGTGTGGTCAGCAGGAGCAGGGAGGTGATCATTCCTCTGTACTCAGCTTTGGTGAGGCTGCACCTCGAATACTGTGTCCAGTTTTGGGCCCCTCTCTCCAGGAAGGACATTGAGGTGCTGGAGAGGGTACAGAGGCAGGCTACAAAGCTAGTAAAGGGTTCCAAGCATGTCTTTTATGAGGAAAGGCTGAGGGATCTAGGGCTATTTAACCTTGAGAGAAGGCTGAAGAGACACCTTATTGCCCTCTACAACTACCTCAAGGGAAGTTGTAGAGAGGCAAGAGTTGGTCTGTTCTCCCTGGTGACAAGCAATAGAACAAGAGGAAATGGCCTGAAGTTGAACCAGGGGAGGTTCAGGCTGAATATTAGGAAGTATTTCTTTACAAAAAGGGCTGTCGGGCATTGGAATGGCCTGCCCAGGGAGGTGCTGGAATCACTATCCCTGGAAGTGTTTAAGAGGTGGTTAGCTGTTGTGCTTAAAGACATGGTTTAGTGATTTTTGATAGGGCTAGGAATAAGGTTGGACTTGATGGTCTTGAAGGTCTCTTCCAGACAAAACAATTCTCTGATTCTATGATTCTATACCAGTATACCTTTTACAAAGGGTGTAAAAGATGAAGAACAGGATTTTCAGTCAGTGTTCTTAATGACACATGAAAAGTGACCTGTTGGAAGATTATAAGTTTCACACATGTTCTCAAAATCTTATGAAATTAAGTTATATTTCAAATAAAGTTTCTTAA
Organism: Todiramphus chloris collaris; assembly: GCA_025345505.1. Classification (NCBI taxonomy): domain Eukaryota; kingdom Metazoa; phylum Chordata; class Aves; order Coraciiformes; family Alcedinidae; genus Todiramphus; species Todiramphus chloris. Next base: position 67,253 of record JANVCC010009942.1, on the reverse strand, counting down.
AAAAATCAATGAGACAGGTTCTAAAGCATTAGAATTATGGGAGTTTTTCCCATACCCCATCTTCAGACTCAAATCTTAAGACTTAGTTTTGGTTGTCAATTAATTGGCCAAGTTGCCTTCTCTTTGTTTTCAATAACATTATTAGCACAACAATGTGCACCAGAGATGCCAGAGGTAGTAAGATATACTAGATACCTCAATAATGGGAACACCTCACAGTACTAATGGGGTTTCACACAACAGATCCATCTTTTATGTAGGCTATTTCTGAGGAGCTGGAGCTCTCCATAACTCATTAGAGCTATGGGTATGTCTTGGTTTGAAAGACATGTGTCTGCCAAGGAAGGCAGGAGCCCCCTTGGAATGGAAATGCAACCCCCTCCCCTCCGGATGCTTGTAATTTTAAATTAAGGGGCTTTCAGGAAAAGATATGAGGAATAGGAATAACCGCTCTTTACTAAATATATATAACAGGACAAACAAACAACAATAACTACGTCAGTAACAGGAAAACAGCACAGGGAACCCAGTGCCAGCCTCTCGGGGCTCCCGGGGAGCAGGGAGGGCGCGATGGTCTCCCTGCCGCTCCGGAGCCAGCTCAGTCCCCACGGGGCAATGGCCGACGGAAAGCCCGCGTCACGAACCCGCCTGGGCAGCTGATCCCGGTGTCCAGCAGGATCCCCGGGAGACAGCAGGGGCAGAAGGAAAAGCAGGAGACGCAGCAGGGGACGACCTCTCTCCAAGCTGATCCCGGTGTCCAGAGGATCCTCGGTAGGCAGCAGGGAGAGCAGGAGACGCAGTGGGGATGAGTTCTCTGCACCACGAGGGCAGCTTCTCCTCCTCGAATGCAGGGAGCAAACCAAGGGGGAGCCCCAGGGGCTCCCCCCAACCCCCTTTATTCGGCAGGCTGGACCCCTCCCCCTGTGGCCAGGTCCTTTTGTCTCTCTTAAGTACGGCCATTTACCTCCCTGACAAATAAGTATGGAAAAATTCTTTAAGACAAGAAGGAAAACAGAGTAACTCCCCAAAACCTCAACAGGGTATTATGACTTTTTGCCTTGAAGATCACTCTGATAAATGGAGAGGAATAGATGTCAACCTGAAATGCAATTATTTGTTTTACATGAAAATATCTCCACATAATGCTTCGTTTCTTTCAACTCAAAATATTTCATTTTATTTCAAGATGCATATTTATTCCTTGATCTTTTCCTTGGTTCTTAAGTCTGTTTTAAAAGAGCCTTTACAAAATAAATAGTGTAATAATGGAGCTTCCATGATTTGAAAAAGCAGTCATGGCAATTCAAAATCTTCAAAACACTTTAACTTTTTATATAATTACTTTCTCTTTTCTAAATGAAGGTGATTGGTGAATCCAGCCAAAATGTGCCAATTGTTTCTTTCTGCTACTACAACGTTCAATGAACTTGCTGTTACTGGGAACGATTTCACCCTCTCATTCTCAACATTTGAAGAAATTTTCGAAGCATTTCATCTTTTACACAATTACATGCTTGGGTACTCTTTCCCTCTCAGTCTCCTAAATTCCCAAATTCTTCCTTATGTAGTCTGCAAAATATTAATTTCCTTTTGAGAACGCAGAAGCCTTAATCACTGTGGGTTGCTCAACAAAGGCCTCCAGGAAAAGCCTTATCTCACCAGAACAACCTGAATCTCTTAGGCAATACTCTCAGATCTCCCTCCTCCATAAGGCTCCAAGCACACTGGGGCAGCACTGCTTCCCCAAAATGCACCCTGGAGAGCTGCATTGTGCAGAGCCACTGATAGCTTGGCTGACCTGTGCTGATGTGACTGAATTAGAGTGTGCAGCTGTGGCCAAGGCAAGGGGAAATGAGGCTTAGCAGTGCACGATGGACTCAGTACCCGTCAGAGGACTCAGTAACTGTCAAACAGGAATGATTTCATTGTAATGGTGAAATGTCCTGAAAGATGGAAGAAAAGAGATTGGTCCCATTAACCCTCTTAACCACATTCCGTTTTAATATATAATATGACACATCAATACAATATAGAGCTAGCTGACAAAGGGGAGTAATTTTTAAAGTAGCTATAATTGCATGTCAGCTGACTATGGTCTCCAAGGGCCATCTCAGAGCAGAGGATATATTGCTACCTATATATCTGGATGTATTTATTTGTGTGTATGTGAGCCCTCAGGAGTAAGGCACTCAGTGTGCAAGGGAATGGGGGAAGGCTATTCTAGAAACAGCAGACCACTCCATGGGTTAATTTACCAAGAATTTCCAGTCCCTGTTTTGTGATTTAAGGCTCTGTATGACAAAACAATTACTTGTGACTATTGTTGATGTCTCCACATCTCTCAATGGACACATAGGCACATGACTCCTGGGAGAATGTCATTCATTCCTCTCAAAATGTGTGGTTCCAATCCTGGTGAGGCCAGTCCCCAGCAGCAACCTAATGCTGTGGAGGATGTGGTACCTACTGGAACTGTGAACCAAAGGAGGAGTGTGCTTAACATTTTTCAGGCTCAGGCCCATGTAGCACACAGGTGCCTGAACCACTGAAATACAAACGTGAGCTACTGACAACAACACACATTCATGATCCCAGCCGTGCAGTCCAAGTGGTGTGTTTAAGAAAGATATTTGTTTAAGAACTGCTGACAATTTTTTTTTCCTAATGAATTCTGTGCTCAGTTTGGCAACCTACCCTCCTTTCAGTTTTGTCCTCAGACTCAGCAATATCTCCCTGCTTAACCACTAAGCCCAGAGAGCAGTGGCAGCCACCTTGTGCCATGCTCAGCAGCAGCAGCACCTGCAGCATGGGCAGCCCCACCATCCTGGCTGCAGGCTCTAGCTCCTTCCCAGGCCCATAGATGGAGATCAGCCCGTGCCGACCTTGCACAACTCACTTTATCTCAAAACAAGGAATAAGTGGTGCTGGCACAGAGGGGTGGCTGCCAGAGCTCAAGCTTAATGCACATGCACGCATGCATGAACTTGTTTTGTTTCTGCACCCTTGGGGCAGTTTTCTTCTGTACTTTGGTGCACTGGCCTCTCTTCTGTCCTCAGGACCTCCATGCTCAGCCATTTTATGGTGTTCATCCGTCACTGCATTTCCACATTTATCCTCGGCCCCAGCCAGGGGCTGAGCACCTGGAAGGATTGCTATGAATTTCCCAGGTATGTGACATTTGTTCCCTCTCTTCTTCTACTTTATCTCCTCACTTTTGCCTCTTCTGGTTTTCACCTTTGACATGGTTGGTTTCCTTTCTCCTCAAGCAACCTCAAGTACATTTCCTTTCCATCTGCCTTTTGACTTTATCTCCTAGGCAGGATCCTATAACACAGACACATAATCATTGGTTTGTGTCTGCCATTTGTCTGATGACTTCTCTTTTTCATTCTATACTTCTAAGAATATGCTTTTGTTTCTTTATCTCTCCCTCACTTTCAGTTAGGTGATCAAGTGCATCCTTTAGGAAGGACTAGGTTGCTTCTATACTCCTGCTGCAAGCCAGGATTGGGACTTCATCTGCAAAAGACAAAGGGTGGCCTGTTCTAGCTGCAGAACATGTGATTAAATAGTAAAGAAATATTTGCATAAAGAAGCTTTCTTCATGAATGTGCAAGCTTTGGCTTCTTTCTTTCCTCACTCTTGCGTGCACTGCTCCCACAAAGGAAGCCATATTCAAGCCCATTTCTCATCCAATCATCAATCATTTCTAGTCATGAGGAAGTTACTTTCACTCCTCCTTCCTACCCTCTTGTTTTCTTATCCTTGCATCCCCTTCTTAACCCCTGCCAGCCAAAATATCACTGTTGTTGCTTCTCAACTCAAATGGCTGAGAGCAGAGCTCACAAGGGTGGAGTTCCATATTTCTGCCCAAACTGAGGTTATTAATGTATTCATTACAACATTACATTGTTGAAGGAGCTCTGTAGTAACTACTATGCAGAACAGTGTGAAACACAGCAGCACCCAAAGATATTATTATTATGAACCCCTCCCTATCCCCTAGTTCAGACCCTCTAGGAGCCTATCATTTGAGCAGTCTGTCATTCAAGCAGTCCAGGGAGTAGCCAATCTCTTCAGGGTTCAGAGATTGCTCATGGGCCTTCCCAGGCATGATGTGAAGGGAAAAAACTTCCAGAGCAGGCTCTTGGTCCTTGGGGAAGTTCAGGAAATCAAAATCTTTTCTAGACAAGATCTCATTTCATACTTCTTTTTCCTGAGCTCAGGAAACAGAAGTGCCTTCTGGATGCTACAGGAGTTGGTAGGTTGCAATAAATTTGAGAAGGACATTGCCCTGTCCTTTGGGGAATGGGCATGACCCATTTCAGCATATTCCTGTAGTTTTAATCTGTGTGTGAATGGTAAAAACAAAAACAAAACAAAATTTAACAGATTAAATTACCACCAAGCAGCAGTGGGAGCCTTGGCAGGAGGCAATGGGAAGCTGAAGAGGGAACTGCACAGACAGTTTACTTGTCATGAGTACTGTCCTCCATACACTTCCATCTGCACTGCAAAAATCAAAATGTGAATCTCGAGTTTCTATCTGAAATGTGTCCACTTATTTTTCCTGTCTTTATTCAAGATCAGGGAAATAGGATCTGAAATGGGATCTGAATATTTCTCTGCACCCCTTACAGGGTGCTTCCAGGCCTCCCAGTCTGGAGCAAAGCCAGGAGCACCTTAATGTATGAGTCATTCAGGACAGAGAGCTTGTACTAATAAACAGGGCCAGACACAAACCGGAGCAGCAGCTTGTAACTGTCCATAATGTTGAACCATTAGGATAGCTCTGGTAGGATTTTTGTTCTTGAGAGCACAGGCTGCAGCAGGCGAGGGACAGGAGCAGCTTCGGGTTAGCTCATGCCAGTTGCTTTCCCAGGGAACAACTTGCATGTGGCCACCCGTCTTTGCCAGTGAGCAGGGTGAAACTGTATGAATGCACGTGTGCCATCTAGGCCTGAGGGCTAGAGAAACCATTTTCTTCACTAGAATAGATGTAGATTCTTGGTTTGTTTTAGGTTTGTTCTGGTATGCATAAAGAATCATGCTCTTTGGGGGCACTTAATTTCTGAAACCTAAAAAGCCATAAGCAAGAAGATAGGTACCTCAACAGTCACACCAGCCAAGAAAATGGTGCTGTTGGGCATGCAAGATAGCACAGCTTCTGTTGCCTAAGAATGTTTTTGCCATTAACTGTAATTGCTTTCAGTATTTCAAGTGTCTTAGCAGGTTAGACAGGATTTTAAAAAATGGTTTTCTTGCAGATAAGCACCTGAAACTGTGTATTCAACACTGAAGTTCCTTAGTTCTATTTTAGGTCTGGTTTGGGTATCTTTGTGTAATGGATTGATCAGTTCATGTTCAGACATAATTTGAAAGTCTGCTTGCAGTGTATTTCCTGCACAGTGCTGGCCTGGCACATTGGCAGCGTATCTCCTGTGGGGGCATTAAACTAGTGCCTGTTTTATTCCTTGCAAGGCATGAGGGACTCTGTAGAGCAGGAATGGGCAGTAAGTGAGATTTCCAAAAATGTTCATGGCAAGTTTTGCAGCAGCAGTGAGCCTCTAGTCATGTTCCCCTCTCTGCACTAGGGGGGCCACATTTGCAGGACAGAGCAAACTGGGCATATTCACCTGCAGATTCATAAAGCCTTTCCTGTTGTTAATGGTTTACACCACTTTGTCCAGTTGCTGGCTGTGACCAGGTAGGGCTCATTACCTTTCACAAAGGCACAGCTAAATAAATCTTAGAAATCTTGTGAATTGTTAACATAACATCCTTATCTTACCTGTAAGCAAACTTTTCCACCACAGTGGATTGTTGACCTATCCAATTATTCTGATTCCTGGAGCCCATTGTAAAATGTCTGATTGATTTGACCATTCTCAACATCTACTTCTACTTCATAATAAATAATTGTTTAAAATACACTATTATATGCCATGGAGGATTCTGTTCAGATATTTTTTTCCCCTGATTTTTTGGGGGTGGAATTTGAAACCAATAGTCATGACTCAGTTACATATGATGTTTAAAAATCATGCGAAACTCAGAGGAATGCATTGCTATCTTAAGCAGAAGTCAGGAGGAAAGAGGAGCCCTCCATACATACAGAAATAGGAGATGGAGGAAAGCCTACATTTCTCCCTAAATATGTTTCTGCTCCTCTTAATGTTAACAGAAGTTTTTTCCGTTGCCTGAAGGGGGACCAAGATCATCTCCTAGATGGGAGATAACACATTTTTATGTCTAGGTTTTATAACAGCACTTTTCAAATAATGGCATGACTATGATTTTAAAATTCACTCTATCTTCATGTTGAGCAACATTGATGAAAAACAAACAGGAGACTGTTCTTTGTTGATAATGCACTTATGGGTAAGTGTGAAGAATACAGACCTTCTCTATGAATTTAAGCTGCAGACAATTAGTCATGGGGAAGAGGAGGAGACAAACTGGATTATCTGGAGAAAACCAAGAGAAATTGATATATGTGAACTCATAAATTAAATATTTAAATAATTTAAATATTTATGTAGTCCAGTTGTGAGCCTGTCATGGACAGCATCTCACACATATGCAAAATTGTTTTATGGGAAATGCCCTGATATAACCTGACACCATGTCAGACCATATCAGTGGTTTCAATAAATACTCCTTTTTCAGGGAAGAAAATTATCAAGTTCATATTCCAGATATGTGTCTATCCTACTTATGTCAGATAAGTGGCATAAGATAAGAGTTGCCACTGGTTTTTTTGCATGGCAACATTGTGGTCTTGCATTCCCAGATATCAAATTTGAACCAGATTGCACTGTACAGTATGGGCCAAATTATTTTCTGAACATATCTCATATACTAATGCCTTCCTCATCTCAAATCAAAAAAATCTGTGCAGGGTTAAAGCAGAATAGAATTTATCATTCTGAAATCTCCTGGTTTTACCTTATGTCATCTTTGTATGCACCTTTTCAAGTGTGCATGTCTAAAAAGAGCAATGGCTCTGGTTTACCTCCTTAAACATTGCTTATTCTCTTATGGGAGAGAGGAAACAGTGCAGTATATTAATACAAAGCAGCTATACATTTCAGTATGGACATGTACAAGTGTTCAAAAGCTTGATGAATGATCTGTGGAGATATGTTGCCCCAAATTCAACCTTTCATTTGTATTTTTGATAATATATCAGGTGCAATACAGACGTTATCACCTTAGAAAAAGAAGTATTATAACTGTTCAAAGATTTTTGTTTGTTTGTTTGGGGTTTTTTGTTTTTTTTTTGTTTTGTTTTTGTTTTTTTGTTTGTTTGTTTGTTTTTGGTTTTTTTTTGTGGAGGAGGCAAAGGGCAATAAGCAATCCTTTCTAAACAAACCACAACAGTTATACATCAGGTGAAACATGATGAGCAGAGCTGCTTAAATGAGACCTTTAACGTCATAATATTGTAGAAATAAGGGAGTTACGTATTATTTAAGAGAAGCAAAATCATGCACTCCACAGATCTCTGGAGAGTTGTTTGTAATAAGTACAATATTCTTTTCACAGTGATGTTCTTCTTTATTATTAATGGTCAATCTCGTGAATTAATCACATCTGTAAGTGCATGCAACACAACTGCCTTTAGGAAGTTACTTTATTATTCACAGAATTGGGAACTGTGGGGCTGGAAAGAGTCTGGGAGATCATCTCCTTACTCTGCCAGAGACATCTCAGCATTTTCAAAGGGTCAAGCTTCTTCACCAAGGGCAAAAATACTGACTTAAAGTAGCTGTGATACAACAGCTGTGACTGATGGCAAAGTATTTTTATTTTCCTCTAGCTTCATTTAACAGCTATAATAACTAAACCATCTGAAATGGAGATAAGCTTGCAAGAAACACAAGTAGCAAAACCAAAAGCTTATTGCACTTTTTATAAATAACAACCAGGATGTATTGAGTTGCATGTTCCTCCTCTTGGTGAGTGAAATTAGTTACACACTTAATAGCTGTGTGGAAATTAATTGAAAGCTAGGGAAATGACAAGATGCTCTTTACAGCAATGGGGATAGAGGAGGAAATGTTCAAGAGAAGTTTTTGAAGCAGCCTAATGGTGAATTTCAGATAGGGCAGAATGTTTGCACATATCAACTGGCACTTATCCAGTCGGCTGGCTGGCTTCCATGTGAGATGTGCTTGCACTACAGGTAAATTTTGCACATTCAAGGCTAGCAAACTACCTGAAACCCCTGTTTTGCTGTTCCCCTGGTCCTTGTGAGATCTTTGATCTGCAGCAGAACAGAAAGGGTGTTTGAAAGCAGACTTTGAATTAATATACCGCGTAAGTGTGTGAGACCTCTGTGGTGAAGGGAGACTCAGGCTCCAGCCCATAAGGATTCCAGCAATACCACATTACAACTGTGAAACACATCTCTATGTCATAAAGTTGTCTTTCCAAGGGGAGTTTCTAGCATATCTGCTGCATGGTGCTCACTTTTTATGCAGGCACAGAGCCAACTGCAGTTTACCATGTCAAAGAGTGAGCAGCCTGCAGAATCCATGCCATGAACTGGGATTGATTGCTCCAAGCATTGACTTGGACAACTGCCTGCAAAAGCATAAAATAATCTGAAAAGACTTTATTGACTCAGCTGCAGCATTCAGAAGGTTTTCAGTAGAAGCAGGAAGGCATTTAGCCTTAATGCAGTATCCAAAACCAGCATGATCTGCTGTTTTCTCTAGGTGTGTCTTCATTGTTATCAAGGAAGGACTGGGGCAGCTGGATATCCACTTGTCTAGTGCTAGCAGCCCAGCATTGAAATGTGATGATTGAATTTGGCATGTTATAAGTTGCTCTGTACCTACCACGTTAAGGCTGTAACATGAGCACTGTTGTCAAACTGTACAATATTGGAGGAGACCCTGATTCTCCTGGCCTCCACCAGTTGTTGAATCAATGTAAAATGGGAATCAGATTCTGCCATTAACATGTTTTACACACTTCTTGTCAAAAGGAGAAAAGCGAGTGGGTGGTTTTAGCTGAATTTTAGGGCAGCTGAATGCAGAAACAAACCACATTAGCACTACAAGGGGGAATGGACTGTACTGATAAATTGTCTTTTTCTGTATGTGCCTCTGTCACCAGGGGAAGTTCCTCTGTTTGTACAGCCATACAATTCCTGTACTTGTGAGGATGGACTGGGTTAGTTTGTTGAGTATGTACCCCAGTGGCAGCAGTTGCCTTCAGCTCCAGCACTGCCATGCTGTATGATCATGGCTCTGTAAAGCAAATTGCACCCAGTAGGATCAATAAGGCACCCACAGGTTTTGTAAATGGGACTGGACTGGGAAGTTTAACTTGCATTCTCATTTTTGAAAATATGAAGCTTCACCTGCTGCTGCTGAAGATGCCAGTGTTACTACACTGTTTACGCTCATGCTCAGACAAGCCTGAGTCTCTCTGAAGGGGGATGGAGATGTGTAAATCATTTTACTCCCTGCTCAGTGCTGGAATCCAGCCCCTAGGTGAGTGGGACATCCCAACAACCCTCCACCCTCCCCCAGGATACAGATTTAGAGGAACCTTTCCTACATGAGTGTAAGTTATTTGCTCTGGTAACCTCTATAGAAATTAATGATGCTATTATAAAAAGCCTCCTTTGGTCAAAACTCTCAAAGGACTGTCTTGTAAGGAAGCTGTATGAAGCTGAGACCGTGAGGCAAATACATCATCAGGGAATAGGCTGAGCCCTGAGAGTGAGGGATGAGCTACAAGGTTTTGCTATAAGGATATGGAAATGAGTGCCCGGTAACCTAAACAGCTCAGGAAAGATTGAAAGAAGTTAAAAATAGCTTGCCCTGAACCAGGGTCACCCCAAATCCAGAGGCACATTATATTTAAAATTGATTGGAACACACATTCACAAAAAATGAACTTAAATATTCAGTGGCTGCTATACAAGATCTTTGCAATTAAGTATTCCATTATAAAGAGTAATGGATTACTTCAACTCTGTTTATTTCTGCCTTTCTTTAAGGTCAAAATATGACTAAAATATAGTTAAAATGGTCCTTATTTTCAACATCGTAATAGGCTTGCACTTAAAGAACTATTATTCTATGTTCTCTGTCTCAAGCCAGTATAATTCCCTTCCTCTCAATGAGAAAATTAAGAACATAGAATGTACAGTATATTTGAACCATAATTATCCAAAAAGTTATATTCAGAAAAGTGACAACAATAATTTGATGTTCTGTTGATGCCTACAGTGGTCTGTACTCTATTGCTCTCTATGGTGTTTTGTTATAACTTTGATGATTAAATAAAGGGTGTACCCACAAAATTGGCTGAAAAACATTGCCTGGTATTTAGAGGACAGAATAAGAAAAAAGAAAGACCATTCTAGACTGGGAAAAGGACTGAAAATGAGAAAATAACATTTAATAAAGATGGATCTGGTATGCTATAGTTGTGAAGCAGAAGTCAGTGTAAAATGCAAAATGGGTAGGCAGTCGTCCTGCTACAGGACATGAGCGTTGTAGTGGAGCCAACAGTGTAAAACTATTGCAAAAATGGCAAACATTATGCTATTAAATATTAGCAGGAACGTCATGGGAGGTAACTACTGTATTTGCTTGGGTGAGTCTTCTCAGTTGGAGTAAATTTTCTACACTTGGACTCAACACTTGAAGTTGTAAATTAGGAAGAGAAAGTCCGAAGAAGCTTAGAGATAACAATGAGAGAAAACACAGCTTGTCAAGTGCTGGATTTACTCTGACTCAAAAAAAAAAAAAAAAAAAAGAGGACTGAACAGGGACATACTAGCTATACACAGAAAAAAAGACAAGAATAAATTGCTTGCCAAATTCACTAAGAGTGCAATAAGATGTAACTGGGTTAACTAAAAGTCAGCACAGTTAGGAGGAAAACATCTCTAATTGCAGAGGTAGGTAGTAAATCTGAATAGATTGCTTAGGATCATTGTGGCAGCCATGTCTAACTCATCCCTATGTCCCTGTCCCTGACCAAAGATCATCTGGGATGCTGTGGGTGCTTGATAGTGTGGGAATGTAACTGGAGTCCTTTCCAGCTCTACTTTACTATGATTTTTATGTCAACTAAACTGTTACTGTGCAAAACCTCCTCTGCTAACACTTAATCAATGAAAGCTTTTGAGTTTCCTTCCTGTGTATATTGCAACCAGTTTCTTAGTAATAACAGTAATTATCTATATATAGTATGAAGATAACAACTTTTGCTCATTGCTTTCCAAACTCCTTACAAAGCTGAAGTTATTATTGGCCTTATTCATAAAGCAGGAGACAGAGGCACAGAGAGTTTATGGCATTGTTGAGTGTTTATAAAGTACACTGGTAGTAAAAATGGACACATAACCCAGAAGACAGGTCTCCCAGGCCTTTCCCTAGCTGACAGACCACAGTATTTATCCAGCAAATTATGTTGATGAAGATGAAGTACCCAGTTCACAGTCCTGATACAGCTTGTTTTTTCTTGTAACATGAAGAAACCATAACTCTCTGAATGAAGAGGAATTCCTGGCTGGTGAAGGTTCAAGATAAAATCCATCCCATGAATCTCTCATTGTTGAGAGATTATCTCTCAGAATGAAGGTTAATACAATCTGAGGACTGGGGCCACAATGTTAAAACATAATTACCTATTTTTTTCCTCTAGTGAAAACCATGTTGTTCTGATTGTGAAACTGTCTATAATTTGATTTGGTAAAATAAAAATACTTGATGTCAACAGAAACTAATATTGTCTAATTAATTAAACCACCTCATGATGCAATATGTATATAATACGTTTTCTCACAATATTATGTTTTCACAGAGATGTCACTCATTGTAAAGGTTACTCTCTTTCATTTCTTTTCAATATGAAAGCTAGCTGTAAAACCTGAAACCTTTCTGGGAATTTGCTTGGATACACAAAGAACATAAAAGTCTGTTTTTCAATTTTCAGTGCTTTCTGAGCTTCATATGAAGAGGTTTTTGTCATCTCCCTCAGTCAGCTGTGCAGAACCAAGTCTTCCAGGGTTGCAGTTTATTTTGCTGCTTTCTCACCATCTTTTTAATTGCATATGTACATTATGATAAAGCATCAGTTCTTTTGCAAGAGTCTGTTACAATTTGTAGACCCCCATGTTCCTCAGCTTGCTGTTTTATAAAGAATGCTGTCTGTTCAAGAGAAAACCAGTTGAATGCCATGAAAGTGATGCCTTTAGTTGTTCTAACTGTCTGTGTTACTTTCAGAGTGCTGTGTAAACAGCTATGTCCCATTTTAGAGAAAATAGCTTGGCTACCTTGATTAATTATTGCTGGTTTGATATCAATATCAGTGTTTGTGTTGGAAAAAATATCTGAAACAGATGAATGATGAATGATGAATGAACAGATGAATGCTTCTTCATGATGTATATTCTTCGTATCTCCAAAAACTTAGGTTCTACTCCAGTGACCTTACCATGACACTTTCCCTTCTATATTCTCCTTCTGCCCCTCTTTCTGTATAAATTGCAAGTAACCTATGCCGGACAAAATTTTAAATATAGCCATATACTACAGAACAGACAAAGTAATTACAGAGACTCCAAAGAATTTCTTCTGTCTTCTAGTTGTAATTATTTGCCCCATGCTTCAGGAAAAAATGTCCTTAAGAAAAGTTGTCAATACGGTACGTTATTGAGATACCTGTTAGAACCTGCCTACACTCTCCCTTCCTAGAAGTGTGGTATCAGACAGTGACAGCTAAACTGGAATGCATTAGTCAGGATAAATAGACTTTGGAATGGCCACACAGCTGTGTTCACACCTCTTACTGGTGGTGTTGCTAATAGCAAGGTTAGCATAAACATAGATCAACACAGTATGGAGGGAAAGAGAAGCATAAATGTATCAGCAACATTTAGACTGATTTGACAATTTTCAGTGTCTTTATGGCAGCAGGAGGTGGTGTGCCATGCAGATGGCATGTATGCGTACTGGAGTGTGCAGGGCAGTATGAATATGCCCACAGCAGAAGATCTTCAGTACTGGGCATAAATACGTCTAAGAAACACAGTACACATTTATGTACTGTTTAACTGTGGTCAAATAATACCCATAATATGTCACTCAAGTTGTTTAAGTAATTTTTTGTGTTAAATAATTTAGATCCCTCAATGTTTCAGGGAATAAGTAGTTAAATTATTGATTTTTTTTTCTACAGTATTCCCTCAGCCTTAATAAAACACCTAAAATGTTGGTCTGATTAACTTTGCCCCCACTGGTATTGTAACAGTGTAGTACTATACATGCCCCAGTCCCCTTTCATAAAACTTTCTGTTGGTATTTGGTTCACTAACCACCCACTGGTGATCCTGTTACCAAGTGCATTAACTTCTTAGACTTCCCTTTCCCTGGTTTATAATTAGTGCTTTATGAGCATCATTGTTGTTTTCTGTATTCATTTATAAAATTTTACACATGATCTAAATATTAGCAAGAACTAAATGTGATCTAAGTGTGAAATCACCTACAGTTTACACAGAGTCTGATCATAAGACAATCTAATTGTAGGCCAATTTAAAGTGTGAAATTTCCTGCTACTGCTTAGATCAGATTCATTTATTTATTTAGGTGAAGGAAAATATCCCTCTGCTTTCAATAGGTGTCTGTCTGCATTTATCCCGTCTTCCTCCTGCAGGATACCCCATCACTCTGTAAGCCTTGGATATACCTGGGTTTGCTCAGGGAATGCCAAGAAGCAGAGAAGGGCAGGGACTGGGGCAGGGTGCCATGCCTTGGGGCAGGGAGACCCCATGGAAGGTGCTGCTAATTCAGGGCACAGCAAGGGCACATTCTGGGGCCAAGGCACCACAGGACTTCCCAGGTTCAGCTGTGTCTGGGCACACATGTCCTGGCAGACATGCTCCTGCTGGCCCTGCTAATGGGTGAAGAGGGATGGGCCTGCTCGGGGAGAGGGTGCAGGGAGTGACCCCAAAGGTGACAGATGGTTTTAGGAAAGTCTCACAGAGACAGGTCTCACTCCTTCCTCCACATAGGACAGGCTCTTGTACATGCTCCTTTTCAGCAGAAGGATCAGGGCAGGCAGTGGTTTCACCCTGCGTGCCTCCTCTCAGAAGCAGTAGCTAGCTGCATTTGTTCTACTGCTGATGAGCAGCTGCAGGAGGACATGGTCACAGTTTCCATCACTGTCTGATCTCTGTAAGTCACTGGGAAGGAATTTCGGTAAGTGACTGGGAAGGAATAAGAACAGGAAATATTTTCTTGAGTGAAAGGTGCATTTTAGCAGCAGAACTGAACCCACCAATGTCAAGTCTGAAAAACAGGTGGCTGATAAAAGTAAAATATTTTGGATATATTTGTATATATTCCATTTTATTATTATTATTTTCATTAAAGCTCTTCTAGTTTTCTTTCCTAATCATGAAGTCTCTCTCTTGTTCCATTTCTCTTCCCCTCTGGGGAGCGAGGGGAGTTAAGTGAGGGATTCAGGAAGCACATCAATTGATGCATCATGTTACTATTTCAGAAGCTTGGATGACTGCACTATTTCTGATACAGACCACTTTGGTCTGGAGCACAAGCTGAGCAACATCTCTTGTGAGCTCTGAGAGGGTCAGGTTGCTCCTCTCAGCCTCCTCATCTGCCCAAGGCAGGTACCTTGGGAGACTGGGAGCTGGACAGAACTGTGGAAGAAAGCACTAAGTATTGTAAGAAAAACTTTTTCACAGAGGGATCTTTATATAGCCAGCAGCAGGAATGGGACTTCTCTGGCCTGATTCTGATTGCACCACTCATGGGAGAAGTTTATTAAAATCAGTGTGACTGTCCAGCTACTTGCATGGTTCTGGGAGAGGTTGGCCCCAGAGTGCCCTGTAGCATGATGCCCTCTTGGGCTTCTCATTGGGGTGCAAGGGGTGTCTCAATCCCTCTTGGCAATCTGACCCTGTGGGGTAGTAGATATGGGTGGGGAGTGCTGTGAAATGCTGCCAGACTCATGCACCCTGGAGGGAATCATCCAGCCTTGCTGCCAGACTTACAGCATAGAAGAAGGGAGATGAATCTCATCTCAAAGTCAGCTCTGAAGCTGCCCTTACCACAGTAGCCACCTAAGCTATGACTCCCTTGTCTCTAAGCTTTTACACAGAGATTCACTTTTCAGATTTTTCCAGCAAAAACCTGATCAATTCTTGACAAAGCAGTTCTTTAAAGAATGGTTTATTTTTCAGTTTGACGAAATTTTCTTTTAAGGGAAATATCACTTCCCAGTTTATTCTGCTAAGCAGCAGAGATGTGCAAAGCACAGCAGAGATCTGCACAATAAGAGTGTGGTCAGCAGCTTCCTGCAGCAAAGTCAAAGCACCAAAGTAACAATAGTTAAAATGTGGGAATTAAGCCAGGAAGCCAAAATTGTATTCCCATGTTCATGTGAAAAATCCTCATATTGTATATCAGGGCCCATTAAAAAAATATCTACAGAGAATCACAAATTTGATGCAGCTTCTGTAATTAGGAGAGTTGCATGAGTATAAAATGTCTCATATTTAAAGGATAAACCAAATTCCTGCAAGTAACTGCAAGTCCAAATTCTTCCGCAACCTCTGAGCAGTTGCAACATGCTTTGAACATGCTTTGTTCAGGATGAAGAAAACAAGACGGCTTACAGCAAATATGACTCAAAAAGAAAAAGAACTCGTTTTCTTCAGAACAGTAGATGTGAGCAAACACCATTCTTGTCTGGATCTGCTTTTTGGACACGAGGCTTTCCAAAGTCAAGGAGGAACGTGACCCATTGGGGTTCACTGCTGACAAATGCTTTCCAAAGTCTGGCCTGGGATTTGGCTTCCAGGCACCCAGGCAGTGCACAGAGGCAGTGGCTAGAGTCTGCGCTGATCCTCTCTGCCGGGTGACCCCTTCAGACCTCCTCCTGCCTGTTTCTTGGGGCTTGTTTGATTTGGTTTTGCTGAGCACTGCTGCTTTCGGTTCCTCTACAATAGCAGAGCTTGTGTACAGAAAGGTCAACCTCAGGTCAAGCCAGAATCTTTCATCTTTTTTCAAACCTGGTATGCAGACAAGCCTTACCCTGTAGAGATAAATCAAATCTAGGCATTTTGAAAACGATACTGGAAAATGTTAGAAATAATTACTGGACCATAGCTTTTGTTTCCCTTCTTTTTTATGTGAGCATCATTAATGTGTTGTAAACGCAGGTTAAGTGCCCAGCATCCTCAAGAACAACACAATAACATAACACATCTGGATCAGAGTGGGTTTATAAAAAGCGTTATTAAAATGAGATTACAGGATTAGCCACTGTAACTGAAGAAAATAAAATCCACATTTTCCCACTGAATGTGTGTAGTGGGTCTGGCTGAGCTGCTTTTCCCCATCCAGCCCTCATGCTGCAGCACTGGGAGCTGGAGGGTGTTGATAACACACCCGTGTTATGACTGCCGGTGCTCACACGGCCCCAGAGGATGGGGGGGCAAGATGGGGGAGAGCATACAGCAGACCTGAGCTGACCAGTGGGATATTCCATACCATATGATGTCAGCTCAACTATAAAGGGAGAGGGCAGGAGGAGGATGGGGGGGCATTCTGCTTTGTCCTCCAAGCGGCTGCTACGTGTTCCTGGAGCCCTGCTTCCTGGACTCGGCCCGACATCGCCTGTGGACGGGAAGTAGAAAATAACACCTTATCTATCATAACCCACACCCCTGTGCTTTGCATCTTATTCTCTCCTTGCGTGCCGTGCTGAAGGGGGTCGGGGGGAGTGATAGAAGGGCTTGGTGGGCACCTGGTGCCGTGCTGGGGTCAACCCACCACAATGTGAGCTGCACTTTTACCATATAGGGCAGTATAAGTCTCTCTTTTCCACTGCTAGTAAGAATTGATCCAAGTTATTTCTTTCCCGATTTCAGCTTCAAGGCTAATCAGTGTAACCATTGCCTGTGATGACCCAGAATGCTCTGTGGTGGATACTGAACACTTCCCTGAGAAACAGATCTGGGCCAGAGGCAATGTCATGTGTTGTACCCCTTCCTGTGCCTCATTGTGCATCTCAAGTCTGGGCCCAAGAACAACTCCTTTCATCATGGGTATCTGTATATTTCTGTGTGTTTTATGCTGGACAAAAGTATTAAACAATTATGACTGCTGCTGTGATGCCCTGATCAGGCAGATAAAAAAGGTAGTAGCAATGACAAGGAGGACTTATTTCATCTGTCTGTGTGCTCACTGAGGAACTCTCTTGGTCAGTCTGCTCAAGTGTGTTACAGAAACCTCTGTAGACACAATCATGTTGTGGTGGGCACCATGAAAGAACACAACAAGAAAGTGCTTTTCCTGAGGACCTTTGGTTCTACACAGGCAAAACAGACAGGAGCTGAAGTATGGTCAGATGGGGACTGATTTAAGTTAATTTACCCCAAACAATGAGTCTCCGAACAGCAGACCCAGATGGTGTCAGTTTTGCTGGGCCATCTTGGACTATAGTAAGGACACTGCCCTTAAGGGAGGTTAAGGCAGAGACCTCAAATACAGATCTTCTGCCTCTAGCAGGGCACCCAGACTGACGTCCAACTTACCCTGGCTCAGTAGATGAGAGGAGTTTCTTAATGAACAAGGGACATACATGAGAGGTGACTTTTGACAGTAGCCCAAGCCCTCAAGCCCCTCTCTAGGCTCTCCCTGGACCCATGGTGCCACTGGCGTGATGCCTCTGTCTCCTGGTGGGATTTGGTATGGGAGTGGGAAATTTCACAGGGACCCTTGCTGCCTGCCTCACTTCTCCCAGCAACCCAGGCTGCAAATAGCAAAACAACCTTGCTGCAGCACAGGTCCACCATGTCAAATCCAAAGGTTACTCTTTTAGCTGCAGGTGGCAATGTCATGGTTCTCCAGGAAAGAAGCCACCAGAGAGCCTGCAAGGAATCTTGTTTCAGCAGCAGAAAGAAGGTAAATTATTTCACTGATGCACCACCATGCTTTATTTTTTCTCAGTTCTTATTAATTTTTAAAATGCCCTGGCTTGCTGAGATGAACTTATGTGGAAGATATATTTTGTGAGAATTGGAATCAGACTGCACTGACACCCAGTGACACCTTGACATCTGCTGGAGGGACAGCACAACAAGGCACCAGCAATCCAGCACATTCCTGGAATGTGTAAATGAGAACTTCCTCCTCCGAATGGTAGAGGAACCAACAAAAAAAGGTGCTGTGCTGGACCTTGTTCTCAGCAACGGGGAAGGGCTGGTGAACAACATGAGGCTCAGGGATAACCTTGGCTGCAGTGACCACGAAATGCTAGAATTTAAGATCCTCAGGGCAGCTAGGAGGATGTATTCCAAGCTTACAACCCTGGGCTTTAGGCATGCAGACTTTGATTGTTTCAGGGATCTGCTGGCCAAAGTATCATGGGGCAAAACCCTAGAGGGAAGAGGGGCCCAGGACAGCTGGTTGGTATTCAAAGATCACCTTCTCTGTGCCAAGGAGCAAAGTATACTGACAAAGAGGAAGGCAGGAAAGAATGCTAGGAAACCTGCCTGGATGAGGCAGGACATTCTGTCACACAAAAAGAAACTTTATAAGGAATGGAAGAAAGGGCAGATGGAATGGGGGGCATATAGAGAAGCTGTCTAAGCAGCTAGAGACCTGTTTAGAAAAGCTAAAGCTCAGTTAGAATTAAATCTAGCCAGGGAGATCAAGGGGAACAGCAAAAATTTCTCTAGCTATATTAATGCTAAAAAGAAAACTAGGGAAGGTGTGGGCTCCCTCAGAAAGGAAGCAGAAGAACTGGTGACAAGTGATATGGAGAGGGCCAAGGTTCTCAATGACTTCTGTTACTCAGTCTTCACTAACAAGGGCTTCAGCCACACTCTTTGAATCACAGAAGATAATGGCAGGGTTTGAAAGAAAGAATTGCCCATTGCAAGTGAGTATCAGGTTCATGACCATCTGATGAACTTGAAAGCACATAAGTCCATGGGACCTGACAGGATACACCCATAGGTACTGAGGGAACTGGTGGATGAGGTTGCTAAACCATTCTCTATTATATTCCAAAAGTCATGACAGTCCCGTAAAGTCCCCACTGACTGGAAAAGGGGAAACATAACCACCATTTTCAAAAAGGGAAAGAAGGATGAATCTAGGAACTAAGAGCCAGTCAGTCTCACTTCTGTGCCTCGTAAGATCATGGAGCAGGTCCTCCTGGAGGCAATGCTGAGGCAGAAGAATAATGAAGATGTGACTGGGTACAATCAATACGGCTTCACCCAGGGCAATTCATGCCTGATAAACCTGGTGACCTTCTATAAGAAGGTCACAGCATTAATAGACGGAAGAAAAGCAACTGATGTCATTTACCTGGACCTGAGCAAAGCATTGGACACTGTCCCACATGACATTCTGGTCTCCAACCTGGTAAAATATGGCTTTGATGGATGGAAAATTCAGTGGATAAAGAACTGACTTGACAGCCACACCCAAAGAATGGCTGTCAATGAGTCCATGTCCAAGTGGAGACCAGTGACAAGTGGAGTCCCTCAAGGATCCGTACTGGGACCAGTCTTGTTTAACATCTTTTTCAGAGACCTGGACAGTGGCACTGAGTGCACCCTCAGCAAGATTGCCAATGACACCAAGCTGTGTGGGTCAGCTGACATGCTGGAAGGAAGGGATGACATCCATAGATACCTTGATAGGCTGGAGAGGTGGGCCCATGTCAACCTCCTGAAGTTTAACAAGACCAAATGCAAGGTCCTCCATCTGAGCTGGGGCAATAGAAAACACCGATATATGCTGGGCTGTGACCGGCTTGAGAGCAGCCCTGAAGAAAAGGACTTGGGAGTGCTGGTGGATGAGAAGCTCAACATGAGCCATCAGTGTACACGTGCAGCCCAGAAGGCCAATCATATCCCAGGCTGGATCAAGAGAAGCATGGCCAGCAGGTCAAGCATGATGGTTCTCCCCCTCTACTTCACTCTTGTGAGACATCACCTGGAGTACTGCATCCAGTTCTGGAGCCCCTATTACAGGAAGGATATGGATGTGCTGGTGCATGTCCAGAGAAGGGCCACAAGGATGATCAGAGGGCTGGAGCACCTCTCCTATGGGGACAGACTGAGAGAGTTGGGATTGTTAAGTCTGGAAGAGAGAAGGCTCCAAGGAGACCTTATTGTGGCCTTCCAGTATCTGAAGAGGGCCTACAAGAAAGCTGGGGAGGGACTTTTTAGGATATCGGGTAGTGGTAGGACTAGAGGGAATGGATCAAAACTACAGGTGGGTAGATACATATTAGGCATTAGGAAGATGTTATTTACCATGAGGGTGGTGAGACACTGGAACAGGTTGCCCAGAGAGGTGGTGTAAGCCTCATCCCCGGAAGTTTTTAAGGCCAAGCTGGATGGGGCTCTGAGCAACCTGCTCTAGTGGGAGGTGTCCCTGCCATTGGCAGGGGGGTTGGAACTGGATGATCTTTAAGGTCTCTTCCAACCCTGACAACTCTATGATTCTAAATGACAGCAGTCTGTTGTGGACTTCCATGGATGTGGGGCTGTACCTTATATCCAGAGCCCACCTGTGTGTTTTGTCTTCACTTGCCCAAACCTGGGTGTACTATGTGACCAGTTATGGGGCTGCCTGTTGAATGCAAAGCCATTTTGAGGGCAATAAAGGACCCCACGTATGTCAGGCTCAGGCCCTAATGCTGCAATAGCAGGTGATAAAGTATAGAGAATTTTGCATGGCTAAGAGAGGTGAGAGAGCAAAGGGGACTCTATCAACATGGGGCAGTAGATTTGAGTGAACGTAGAGACAGAAAAAGGGTGGCTCCCTGGACATAATGACTGAGTAATTCCTTCTGCAACTGGACTCATGAAGGACAAGACACCCATAGCTCACCTTCTTTTGAAAAAGGCACCAAAGTACGCTGCCCAGGTAAAATTGCATCTCTTGTGTGAGATCTGATCTACCTGCTGTGAATGGTCAGTAAGATACTGTCAGAGGAAGAAGGCAAGGGCTGATTGTAAATACTATAGAATCATAGAATGCTTTGGGTTGGAATGGACCTTTAAATGTCACCTAGTCTAGACCCCCTGCAGGGAGTAGGGACATCCTTTCATCTTTAACATCTTCATCATAGGTCCACCCTAACCTTGCAGTCACCTCAGACAGCCTCACCACAGTGGACAAGCTCTGAGTTGTGAGTAGGTCCAGCTGGCCCCAGGAAGAGCCTGGCAGACCTGAGCACTTAACTACAAGGTAGAGTAGATAGCTGCCTGCACTGCCAGGGATGACAGGGTACCTTTGTTCCCTATCCATGACTCCCTGAGCCTCACAATGTGGAGGGATTTCTGGGGAAGGAAAATATCAAGGTGCTACACATTTATCCCTTCCATCTCCCCCTGACCTCCACCTCTTTTGTCTCCCCAGATTCTGTGCACTGTTTTATTGGGGCAGTATTTGGCTCCTGTGATAAGCCTGAGTGCATCTATGGAATGGCAGAGAGTCAAATCCACTATCCATCTTCCTTTTTAATCACCTTTATTTTATGGATTTCCAGCATGTCTGAGCACCTGCTTATACACTGCCAGAATGTGGCATGGGAGTGTAAAATGATGGATCCCTTATGTATCTCTGGGCTTCTTTACAAAGTGCATGGAATCTGCAAAATGAGATCATTCAGCCAGAGGCAGTGTGAGCAACATCTGAAGTAAAGGATATACACCTGCAGCAGGCAGTTCAGCAGCAAATAATGAATAGTTATGTTTCTGCCTACTGATTATCTGCTGCTGGCATGATGCCCAAGGGGGATAAGGGAAATATTTCTTTCTGCAGATTGTTAGTAGCCTCTTCAGACTGTAGATAAGGTATGAAGCAAAGAAAAATATTATTGTCTGAGACATGAGAAAGGTTTCCTTTGGAGCAGCCTTCTTTTTAAAAGCACCATAATGCCTTTGATTTGCTGAATTATAGGCACCAACAAACCTGTGTAGTAGGCTTGCAATTTAAAACATTGAAAAAAGTATTCCATGAGGCAAAAGTCTAGCTGTCTCTGATACAACTCAGCTGAATTAAGTATAGCTACATGGGGAGGCTGTGAATTTCATCAGTTTGAGAGATCTCTTTGAGTGTCTCACAGTTTCATCATAGGAAAAAAAAAAACCATCTGTATGTATTGTGCAAGAGCCACATTCTGCTTTCAGTTCTGTTGTGGCAAACCCAGAGATATCCCAATGGAACAATTAATGATTTACCCCAGGATAAACAAGAGCAGGATCTGTCACCATTCTTTTGGCTCTACTGCTTTGTTCTCTAAGCTTAACCTGTTTGTGCTCAGCTTGCACTCTTCTGAATTTTCCTTTTCCTGAATGAGCAGAAGGGACAGTATAAGAAGCTTCTAGTATTTCATTGGAGTGAGTTTTTCATCATTCTTAGCATTCCTCAAAAACATCTGTCATGTATCAGTCCTTCTGTGTACCTTTTCTCCCTTTGGAGACTTGGCAACTTGTAAATTACTCCTGCTACCTTCCTCCTCCTCTACATTGCTTAGTCTTCTTTACTTTTCATGTCCAGTAAAGAAGAATGAGCAACTGTTTTGTTGTTTTGCTTTTCCCACTGGCTCCAAAAGCCTCAACTAAGAAAACAAAATGAGGCAGCTCACTCAGGGCTGTGCTGGGAATTGTACTTCTCAAATCTCTCCACTGTTTGCCTCTGACACTCCTCAGACTTTGAAGAGTTTAGGTAACGTAAGAGGTTGTCAAATGTATCAGTCTTACACTTGTTTGGTTTATCTCTAGTTCCTCTTCTTACTTTCTGAATACACCTTCAATTATTTTGTCCAGAGCCAAAGCTGAAGCTGTGATTTTTTGAAAGTAACAAGTGACACCAGGTGCTCAGTTAAGGTTCACATACACAGCATGACTTTTGGAGATTCACTCTGAACACCTGAGAAAGTTCAAGCTCCTTCAGCGGGGGAGCTCAAATGCTTTGTGAAACTAGGACCTCAGTGTAAACATCTCAAAAGGAAGGCATCAAAAAGCCCGATGTGAAGCTTTGTATCCAGAGATGTTCAGCAGCCGAAGCCAGCCTTGGTCCTTCCTGGGTGCTGCCTTATATGCTTTGCTGTGACACACAGAGGCTCAAGTTGTGCCCACTCTGCTTTTCCTTCTTCCACAACTAATAGAAGTCCCCTACCACCTTTTTTTTTCTGCTACTTATAACAGGGTAAAAGGGACATTTGCTACATTAGTGCCTATGAAAGTGTTTGCAAATAATACTGGCAGCAGCCTTTCCTACCTTTTCTTGCCTTTTCTACCTTTTCTTGCCTTTCCTCCATCTCCCTGTGCTGCTTCCCCAGGAGGCACCTGTGAGCTTGCAACAAATTGTGCTTGATGCCACTGCAATTTGAAGATGACTTTGTTCATGAGAAAGAAATGTTCTTGCTCTGGTAGACATGAAAAACTATCTCCACGTAGACATTTCCTGATACTTGAATAGCCTTGGCATAAGGACAGGCTGATGCATGTAATGCGTATAATTAAAAATACTTAGTACAAAGAAATGGTTGTTATTTTGCTTAAATCAAGCTGGACTCAGTAGTTAATTAAGTACAGACTTTTTCCATGATTATATGCAGTTTTCAAATTCCTATAACACAAACTGTTTTAGAGGATAAGTTAAATACAGAATGCATTGAGTTTGGTAGAGAAAGTTTAAAGGTCTGCATTTTCCCACCAAAGCTATTTGATATCAGCTACAGAGTGGGGGTGTGTGTGTGTGGAGGGGTTACGACCTCTTTTATTTTTACAACCATTGCCATGATTTCATAATACTGGCATCAGTCACTTCAAGTGAGGGACTAGACTTTATTAGTGTAATTATATGCTAGTATGTGGGCACAAACCAGAAAAACTTTTCTATAGATTAATGCCAGTAGCAAAATCCTTTTGTCCAATAAATTGTGCTTCAGCAGTGTTATGAATATTATATTAACCTCAGTAAAAGCTAAGCCAGAAATGTCTACTGCACATGGTGCAAGTTCTGTGTTATTACAGCAGCTTTGTTCTAAGAAATTAATATACTCAGCGCTGAGAGCATGGAGAGCCTTTCTTTGGAAAGCATGTCAGAGGTGTTCACTCATCAGTCACAACAGCCCATTGTGGGAGGTAGTTACAGCATTATAAATGGGGAGGAAATGAGGAGTAAGAAGGGGGGACTGAGGCAGGAAGTGCAATGCAATTTTGGATGCTCCCACTGCAATGCCCTGGTTAAGTCACTTGGTGAACCTCAGGGCTGCAGCAAGGCCAATACCCATAAGCATACTTTGCCATTTAAATTTCTGGGGAGGCATGAAAGGGAAGGATGAATGCTGCAGGAGAGATGAGGCACCAAGCCCCATCCCCACTGCCCCCAGACAAATCCCCTGTGCTGGCAGGGCACTACCCTCAAATCCCACCCAGATGGGAGCTCCATCAGCAAAGATGAAGTAAGAGATCAGGAATCAAAGAAGATAAGAGAGTTTTGTCAAGGTCTATCACTTTTCAAGTTAAATCCAAAGGCCTTTCAGCCAGCTATGAGAGATGTGGAGCCACTAGCTTGCCAGCTGGCTAAGCCTGACTTTCATGAAGCCTGGGCTTTGAGTCATGCATGAGAATAAAATGTAGCTGCTTCACACCTGCTTTTGGACACCCTGATAGCACAGTTAGAAATTGTGGCTGGCTTGTGGTTGCCATGACAGGGAGGTTTCATATCAACATTTATTTATGTCGGAACTGGATGGTGATGACAACAAAGTTGGCAGTGCACCACTGTCAATGACCTGCTTTGCCTCTTCTCACTGAGAGTGCAAATAATTTTGGTTGTATGATTCATTGTCTGATTATTGTTTCCATTGTGCAAATAGTGTGGTGCACAAGACAAGATGACAGAGCTGAAGAATTTACACCCGAAGGTTTTATTCTGCCATGCTTGCTCTGTTTTCAGTGCTTACTCTGTTTTCAGTGCAGTAGTTCTGGTATTGACAGGTATTGATAACAGTGTAATGATGCTGAAACTTGAATCAATAATTAAAAGTACTACATACAAAAGTTCGCCTGCTGCTTAAGTTTATGAAGATCACCAAAGCTGGTCTGTATTACTCCTGGCACCAGGTACATTCTAGAGAAGTAGGTGGAGCGTGTAGTATGTTCATTATTGAAAGCAAAGGAAGCAGGCAGTAAGAGTACCAAAAGTGATGGCCAAACACAACGTTGATCAACCTATTGCTCAGGTAAGGGTATTGGATTCCTCATCTACTAACATAACAGATTTTTGCCATTGCTTCCCTCAACTGACACAGTCTTTTCTGGGTGCAGTGGACATCCTCACAAGGATTATTGTTAGGACTTACTCAATGACTGTAACAGATCTTAACTTCTCATTCAGCAAGACTAATGAACAAAGACCGCTGGTGGTCTCGGAGATCACATCTGGATTCCTGGTTTGAAATACTTCACATGAAACTTTGAAGTTCACTAATGAGAAAATATATAATTTTTTTGTGTTGATGTTTTAACGATTATTATTCTTAAATTCCCACCCAACTTGTCTGTTTCATGGTATACACTAAAAATAATCAGAAAAAAAATAAACAGTTTGGTGTCTGTCTTGATATACAGTACCACAACAGGATGGGGATAGGGCAGGATAGGGCTGATCTGAGGATCCATCCAACCATCCCACACTGCCTAGTCCCTGTCTAGAAAATGGAAACATATTTTGGAGAAGATAAGTCCTCAAAATATGTCCCCAGATAAGCAAGCGTTAAGCCTTTTGCTGCATAATCTTGGTATTATGAGCCTACATTGCTCATTTTGTTCTCTTGAAAGAATAACCCAAGGCAGAGACCTTGTTCAGCAACTAAAACATTAAAGATACCCACCTCTGGATTTCTTTTATAGTGTGCACGGACCAACAAGCCTGGAAAGGACCAGCCTGCTGTATCAATAAGGGGAATAAAAGTGATTTCCCCTTTCCAGTGGAGTTACAGTGACTGAAGAATGGATGTAAGCTTCTTGTCTCAATTTCCTTGGCTTGGTATTGGTGCATCACCCAATTGATGCGTGTGAAACCTTGGCAGGCCACAAACTCCATGCCAACACAGGCAGGAACCAAACTTGCACTGGAACCAAACTTGCACTGGTCCTTGAGTACAAGGCATGCACTGGGAAGGAGGTGGGTGCTGGGGGCTAGCAAGAGAGCTAGCAGGGAAAAGAAACTGTATACCTCAAAATGTATCAAAATATATCCAGATTAGCAATGCATCAATTCCCCCTGATGATTCAGACATTTTCCTAAAAATTGTCTTGAATCTTACGGACTAATACTTGCTAATATGAATTTAGTAATTTCCATTAGTTTATTATTATCTCTACCTGATTTTTTTTTTTTTTGATCATTCCTTTTTTCCTTCCAGATGGTTTGTGTCCCCCAGAAACACACACACCTTTATATGGAAATACTGCTCATAGCAGGAAGTCTGCTTTTCTTCCCCATTTCTGTTCTTCCAGTAAGCTTCACTCTCCAGGTCTAGTGTTGCAGCTCAGGGTTGAAGTAGTTTGTTTCCCAGTTTTGCAAGGAAATACTTGTGTGTGTGAATTTTAAAATTTGTGTCCAGAATTTATCAGAAAAAAAACCCAACAAAAAAAATCAACCAACCAACCAACCAAACACTGCCCCAAACCTAAACAAACACAAACCCAAAACCAACCAATCAAACAAACAAAACAAAACAAAAACAAACAAACAAACAAAATCACAAAACCCATTGTGAAATACAACCATATTTTGCAGAAACTATTTATTACTTGTCTATTTTTTAAATTATGCAGAGGAGCCAAATATACCTCACAAGGGCCACTTCTCTGTTTGGATGTACTGGATACCAAATGGGACCATTTACATTTGCAGCTGCTGGTACATATTCTAAAATTAGACTAAATAAAAAGTAGCAGCTGTATGGGTAGGAACAAACCGAAGCTGATTCACAGATGAGAGGCAGCCTGGGGAACTCAGGTGTTGCAACTAGATTTGACACAACGACTTGTCCAGTCTTAGAGCCCCATGCCTACAAATACACAATAGTCCATAATGGTAAGCCAAAACTATGTTTTGTTCAAC
>JANVCC010009942.1:0-35080 GCA_025345505.1 Todiramphus chloris collaris | reverse complement strand
GCATATGTTACAATGTCTCATTATGTAGGAACAAACTTCCCTTTAAGATGTCTTCTTCTATCCCCTCAGCCTCCCCCACAAACTTTCCTTGGACAACCACACTCATTGTGGCCAATGCCAAGAAAAATCCCACTTTCTGCTTGTGTCCAGTACCATACTCCCTGCTAATTCCATGCCAAGACATTGACGGAGTGCAGGATCTTTCTCTGCAGCCATGTCATGGGCTATATTTTTTATATCATTCCCCTTCAAAGTGCTAGTGCAGTGGAACTTTATAACCTCTTCCACCAGCAGCTCCATCTCACATTTCCCATGTATTATATTCAGAGAAAAGGACATACTGTGGGTTTTAAGGTTCAGTTTGCACTTCAGGGTGGCAGTGCAAAAAGGGAAGACTGCACAGTCCACAGACTCTTAAAAAATCTTACCACTTGTCTGTGCATGACTGTGCCAGCTACAGACAAACACAGATTCAAGCACTTCCGCCCCAGTTCCACCGTGGACCATAATGATGAAAAAGTGAGGTAAAGGTTTGCTCTGGAATATACTACCAGCAAGTTAACTTGCACTCAGCTTCGAGCAGCTGCTCTGAGCGTGTCTGTCTGTCACTGCTGAAGGGTGGAGGTTTGGTGTGCCTTCATAGCACTCCCCCATATGCCTGCTCTGTGCCCAGGGGTGATTTGCAACAAAGCCTTGTGGCTGCCTGGCCTACAGACTCACCCTCTCTCTTCTATAAAATTCTGGGACTTAAATCTCATTTTCAGCTTTTGCATCCAGCTTCAGCCAGAAGGTAGGACAATGTCTCCTGCACTCCCCACTCCGGTGCTTGAGGCATTCCCTGGGAAAATGGGAAATGTACAGTAAAACTCCTTGGGCTGAAGATGGAGCTGAACCTGAATCTTCTATTTCGGGAGCTATTAAATTAGAGAAAGAAGAGCTACTGCCCACACACAGAATGGACTGCTTGATGTGCATAAGGTCTGGACATGTGAAGGAGCAGCATTTGATATACGTTGGCAGTGCTCAGCAAAACAAAAGAGGCAGCTGTATTTAAAAGCAGGGACTTTTTAGATTACAATTTTGTTCCAAGGCATCACAATTCCACTTAAACATTCCTTTAGACGAGTCTTCCCCTAAACTGAGGCTTAAGTGCCCTCCTTAATTGTAGATGACCTTGGATGGTGTAGCAGCAGACAGAGTGGAGGTCTGAAAGCTCTCACTCTGGGCCAGTTGTGAGCCATGCTGTAAACCCGTTTGGTAGTCTTCATGTGAATGTAGCCTTTGTTAGCAACTGATGAGTAGGATGTTCAGATAACTTGAGAAAATATACTTGGCAAGTAAACTTACCTAACTAATAATAAGTGGTCTTCAAATTTGCCAGGCTTCTTCAACCAAGGTGAGCACAATTAAAGTCAATGAATTGTTTAATGTGAGGAAATAACAAGAGAGGGAAGAAAAAAAGCATACTGTTCCCTGATGCTCTTTTAGAATTCTCTTGTGTAGATCCTCCTCTGGACTGATGATAAAAACCTTTGGCATGCATCCTGAAGAGAAATCACGAAGCATAACAGAGCTATGAAAGTCTGTTGAGAGCTGTATCCTACCTTAACATTGGGATGGGTTCTCTCATTTAAGGCATTTTCCATCTCTAGCTGGGATGATCTTCTATCCATCAGGCACATATTTGATTTTGGATGTTTTAACAAGACAGAATGCTTTTATGGGAGCACTCCCTATGACATGGAATGCTGTTTCAAATATGCTGGCAAACAGCAATCCTCCTCCACAAGAGGCCCAGAGCAGGCACTAATTATTGGATGGGTGTAGCACATACCTGCCTCTGGTGGGTGAGAACCCAGACTGAGAACTTCATCTCCACAGAACTGATCGCTCTCCTCTGTGTAAAACCAGAAGGCAGAAAATAATTTTAACACTCAAGAAGAGACCTAATCCCTGCAGATAAGGCAGGAACTTAATTTGGAAACTGTCTTTCTGACCTGGACAACATTTCCATCATTTTTCCATCAGTTTTCACTGTCACCTCCTTTTAAGGCACAGCAGCCCTGAGCATTTTCAAGTGGCAGACATATACCAAAAGCATGCAGATTAAAACAAGCACTGAATTTGTCAAATAAATGTGGTGCTAATACTCTGCTTTGGGTGCTAATACTGTGCTCTTTCATTCTTTGAGTTATGTGTCTTAAGTGACTCCTTACATAACTTAATATGAATTTTGTGTCTTTTCCTAGATAATCTATTCATAGTCATGGCTTGAATGAGAAGAAAATATTTCTAGGTGGTAGTTCCTGTTACTCGGCATTTCCTAGCTAACACTGATGGATTTTTGTCTGATGGGTTTGTTGGTTTTTTTTCCTAATAGCAAAGAAATGCATGAAGGAGAGCTATGCCTAACCTGCATTTTTGTATTGTGGTAAAAAAAAAAAGCACAAAGATGAAATTTCCTTTTTCTTTCCTTATTCTATAAGCTGTTCATTTAGATTCAGGAAGAATGGCTTTTTCTCCAAAGTGTAAGGGTGCACTATCATGCCAGACCACGACAATGTGGGATAAGGACACACTGCTTCATGCTGGAACAGGACAGGGGCCGAGTCATGACCTGGTGGTCCTTCTGGTGATGGTTATTTCTGAGACCAAAGATCTTAGTAGCACTTAGGTCTAGACAGGGCTAAAGGCTGAAGACCACAGGATGTAATGAGACACTGTATTGGCCAGAGCCTTGAGGTATGGCTGTCACATATCTGAGCATGCCAAAAGCTACCACAGATTTCTAGTCTCTTAGGTTAGCTTTATCAGAACATTACATTTTAAAACAAAGGATGATGTTCTTTAAATAGGAAATCTCAGACCTGCTGCACAAGATACATTAAAACAGATCTCCATTCTTTGCAGAGACAGTCCAGCCCCATAAGGTGAAGCAATTTTCAGTGGTTTCCTGGGCTGCAGCAATGTCCACACTGTGCTCACGCAGTCCCTAGAAAAAACAATTTTTTTCTGTCATCTTAAAGGCTCACATGTGGCTCCACTGCAGCAAGGCCTCGTCTCTCCAGGTCCTTCCACGACTGCAGTTTATGGTCTCTCTGATGTGTGCCATAGTGCCTTCCAGCGCAATCCTGGATACTTGTGGCCAGAAGCTGGGCAGGATGGCAGCACCTCACATGAGATCCATTGTCAGCCCCACTTTTGTCCCCAGCATGGTGAACAAGGCAAACAGATATCCTCTCTGCTATGTGGGCAGACATTGCATGCTTCAGGTGGCAACTTCACCCACCTCAGGGTGTTCAAAAGGGAGGATGAAGCCTAGGTGCTGAAGCCACTGAGAATCCTGGGGCTGTGGTTTGCAATCCTGAGAGAAAAAATAGTTGTAAGTGCAATCCAGTGGCAAATCTGGTCCAGAAGTCCCTCCTGCTGGTCCCCTCTCCCTCCTGCTACACAGGGAAGGTGGCTGGTGCCATCAATTATGTCGCAGAAAAGCCACAGCTGGTGTCTCCATGCTGCAAGCTCTTTGTCTCTGAGATCACCATCAATAATGCATTTACAGGAGAGGATAGAAGAGCCAGGTAGGTAACAGCACTCTCAGGGTTGCTCAATGGCACCGCTGTGTCTCTGCTCACTGATGATGGCTGTGCATGTGTGGAGGGTCATACCTTCCCAGTGAAGATATACTAGTAGGGCTGGCAGGCTGTGTTCTAAGTTCAAGGCAGGCTCAGACCAGGTTGTCAGGCTTGCTTGGAAGACAGGAAATCACATTTTTTCCTGCCTTCCCTTCCTGCCCCTTACTTAAATAGCTTCCTCTGTGGCTTAAGGAAGAGGCCCAGAGGGCAAACATCCCCCAGCTGTGTTGCCTGGGGAAATGTGTCAGAAAATGCTGAGTCTTGCATAGCAGGAGTAGCTCATGGACCTGTCAGAGATTATGGAGAGCAGGACTCCTTTAATCACTCTTTCTTAAGGTAAACTGCATACTTTTCTCCAGTTTCACTATTTGTGTCCCGTTTTTTACCTCCCATTTGATGAAACTAGTGCAACTCTGGTCTTAGGTCCTGTGCAAGTCTCCCCACACTCAGACTTCATTAGCACACATCAGGCATTTTGCCTTCCACACCATGTATTCAGATGTTATTTCTAGATCATATACTACCTGACCATCAGTTTCAGTTTAAATATTTAGCCCTCAAAATCTATTGAAACCCCATTTCATGTGAATATGCCTTAACTCAGATATCAACCTCACCCCACTTCAGGGAGACTGTTCACATGAGTCAAGGTGAGAAAGATACACTCTGATCCTTTTCCATCCCTTTTCTGCTTCTGGCACATGTATACATAAATACAGTGTGCAGTTCATAACTTGAAGTTAGTCCACTGTCCCCACTCTTCTAAAAGCTTCCTTCAGAAGCAGAGTACACAGGAAGCAAAGGGTTTATAGAATAAGTGCTGATGGTGTGCCCTGAGCAGCAGCCATGGTTGTGAAGTATCTAGGCAGATGTGAGTGAAGGAATGAAATCTTCTTCCAGGCCCCCACCATCAGGGTAATTAAAAGGAAAAGATGAAAGTGTAACATCATTTTACCATTTTGTGATGTACAAAGGTCTTCTTGACATAGACAGAATCAGGAGCAAGGTGGTATACAACACAGATCTGTGAGCTAAAGATATTTAACTGAGAGTAGGGCTTTGGACAGCTTTTTGGTTTTGGTTTATTTATTTTTGTTTGGGGGTTTGTTTGTTGTTTGTTTGTTTTCATAATGATGGGTTATAAAATGCATAAGGTTTGATGTTGTTTCAGGGAAGCAGGTTCAGTGCAGGACAGGTGTGGGTACCTCCCATTGCTGAGGCATAGCTGTCCTCTCTTTGCCTCCTCTGGTCATGGCCCTGGAGCTTGGCAATGGTGCAAAGGCAGGATGTGCACAATGGGCAAGTTGGGGCATTGCCCAAAGGGGACAGAGCTAAGAAGCTTAGCATGTGTTCTGTTTTTCAGAAGTTTTAAGTTTTTGTGAGCGTAACAATCTGAAATACGCAATCTTGGTACTGCATATAATGCATATCTTTGACAGTAAATTTCTTAGCAATTAAAAGAACAATCTATTTTCTCCTAATTATGCATTTAGGCATCTGTCATTACTCCCAGGTTGTGGAGGTGGCATGTTTTTGTGCCTAATTATAGTTAAAGGACACACTGAAATTCTGCAGAAATCTTCCAGTTTTGCTTTCTACTTTACAAGACTACAACTTTATTTACAGGGCAAAGCTGTTTGCAGATCAGAAGCAGTTGTAACCAAAACCCTTTGTTAGCTCTATTCTTGCTGGTCACAGTATCTCCTATACAATGGTTAGAGGAAGCTCTCTCCCTCCCATCAGTACTGCTCCCACCACATCTTGCAACATATATCCATTACTATAACTTCCATCTTTACTGTTCTGTAAGCCATTAACTCTCCAGAAACAACAGTACACATAGAACTGATAGCTTGTTTTTGCTTATATGTGTACAAAATGTCAATTGAAGAGCTGCACAGTGAGACAAATATTCTCTTCCTGAATCTCCTGACAATGTTTCCATGCCATATCCATAGTCCCCTCCCTAGAGTCCAGCATGTCTTCCTCCCCATGCCAGTGCAGTTATCCCCTGGTTCCTTAATTCTTGAAGGTGTTGTATGATGTATCTTCATATTTCCTGCTTACCCAGAGTTGAAATGTGTGTTAATTCATCACTCACAGATTTTTGAAGATTTAGGATAGTACTGTCATCATGCCTTCTCCTTCTGCCTTTCATGATGAAGCCTAGAAAGAGGAACTTCCACCCTAACCAGTCATGGTTCTCCCAATACCAGCACAGAAACACCTGCACAAGGCTAAGTGCTTCAGCCTGCTGCTATTTCCATTGTCAGACTACAACCCCCAGGAGGCTGATGTAGATTCAGGAGGAGTCACTCAGGGCTGGGTCCTTGTTTGTGACAGAGTTCCCAACACTGGTCTACAACCATTGACAACTTGTTAATTCTGTGAGCTATAGAACTGGTTAGACCTGTTTGACTCTAAAACTTTGATCAAGAAATTCCTCTTGGGGCCTATGAAAAACTTACTAAACTCCACACTTAAATAGGAGCTTGGCAGCCAGAAATATGGATACTCCAAGAAGCATCAAATTAACAGATGCTATGACTCAGCTCTGCTTTGTAAACAGAGTGAATGCAACTAAGCTCTCATGAAAATCCACAAGGCTGTGAAAACTGAAATGTTTATTCTTCCATTACATTCAAGTGCACTCATAAAAATAAAATAAATAGATGCTAAGACTAAAGCAGTCCCAAATATCAAGTCTGCAAGTGGGAAAGAGAAAGAAATAGTGGTCAGTGGTTGGAGCTGTTTTCCTTTGCAATATTTATTTCCCCTCCTGCTGCTTGTCAGGACATCAAAACTGCATATCAAGGCAATTTTTTTTATGCAGGAAAACCTCAAATGGAAGCACCTTTTGCCCATGGCAGCATAAATTTTCCTTAGTCATGCTGACTTAAGAAGAAATGGTGTGTGTTTTGAGGGAGGATTTTCCCCCTTTTAGGCTGTGCTAATGACTCCTTCCAATGTGTTTACTAGATGAATCACACACAGAAGTGCTAAGGGGACCAAGGAGCTTCCTTTGCAGATATGCAGCCACCTCTGCATGTGATCCTTGGTTAGCTAAACATGCCAAGGCATCAGGCTACACACAGGCACATTCAGGCATCCTTTCAGGCCATACAAGACACGGCATTGCCCAGTGCCTTCACTCTCCATTTCCATTTTAAGAAGAAGGGGAAGGAAGAGCGCAGATACAAGGTTACAACCAGCCTAAGCACTAGCTCTGAAAGCTTCACAACCTCTCTTGCTTTTCATCTGCTTGCAGACTCCTACGCTTTCAAATTTTTATGCATCTTCCTTCTCCTACCAAATCTTCTCTTCCGTACTTTTTTTTTTTCTCAAAAGATTTCTACTCACTTTCTTGAATCTCCCTTTTTTTTGGGTTTTTTTTTGTTTTGTTTTGTTTTTTTTTTTTCATTTAAAAATGCAGCACTTAAGGCTTTCTGTATAATTCTGTGGAATCTACCCCTTCAGATGTTCCTTCATGCCCCTTTAGATGCTCTTTCATGCCCCTTCAGAAAGCTTCCTTCTCCTGGCAAACCCTCCTGCCTTCTCATCCTCCATAATCCCTGCTTTTCTCATGACCTAAATTATTATCCTTGTAATTTGTCTTGTCTTTGTTTGACTTGTCTACCTTTTGTGGAAACATTTTAGAGCAGGGAATAGGGCTTGCTCTGTCTCTGGAAATTTGCTACATCCTCTTTAAACAGCAATAAATCTAGAATCTGTCTCACTATGACTCTGAGACTACTGCAAACTTTTTTTGGTCTTGGTCTCATGGAAAAACCCTCTGGCACATTCAGAAGCCCTGAGGGACCCACACTGGACTTTCACTAGAAGGACAGCTCTTCCAGCCTTCACCAAGGCCCTGGAACAAGAAAGGTGCTCAGGGTGCCCTGAGGAAGGGTTGTTTCCCCTGATCAAAGCCAGAATGAAAGAAAGGACAAAATCTGGCTAAAATATTACTATAAATGGACAAAATCTTATTCCCTGCTGGCAGGGGTATTTTGTGAGTCATGGTTATTTTCTTTTAAATACAGAGCTTCTCTGAGCTGATTAAGTGGAATTAACAACACGGTTGGAATCCTCACAGTTCCCTGTTGCTCTGATCCCTGTGGCTCTTGTTTTACCTTTCCTGCCTTTGGGAACACTTGAGGAATTTGTTAATGAGGCCCAATTACAGAAAATTGTGAGT
Organism: Todiramphus chloris collaris; assembly: GCA_025345505.1. Lineage (NCBI taxonomy): Eukaryota > Metazoa > Chordata > Aves > Coraciiformes > Alcedinidae > Todiramphus > Todiramphus chloris. The sequence goes on along the minus strand of JANVCC010009942.1, from coordinate 27,250 downwards.
TTACAATCAACATTCTAACTATTGCTGGAATGGCTCTTTTAAGTCCTCAGGAAGTTAAAACAAACACCAGAAACCATCTTTACAAACATTTTTGCTCCCCAAAACACCCAGAATTAAAGCTGTCCTCAGAGCTGGCCAGTTATCCCCACTGGAGCACTGCAGCTGCATTGCTAGTTTGGTGGAGGATCCTGAGCAGCAGCATGATGTAGGCTCCAGACGCCTCTCAACAGGCTTTAGGTGCTGGGGAGGCCCAAGGCAGGAAAGGGTTTCAATTAACTGTCCAATTATTGCCCAACAGTGCACTTATTTGATCAAATGATTTGTCCTGTGTGTGAGTCAGGGTATCCTGGGAATACTTAATGCTAACACTGAATGAGAGGTTGAACTGAAAGGCAGCCAGCAGGTTCTGGCACATCTTGCTGGGTTCAGATGGGCTCCTTTGGCATTGTCTGAATTTCAGCACTCTGGATGAAGATTCTATCTCTTTCCACAGACAGTAAACTTCAAAAATGGCCAGCTACTGCTAACAGTGCTGAGTCCAAGACTGGCAAGAGTTTCTCCACCAATAGGGTGACTTCCTTGGGGTAACATGAAGGTCTTCTATAAAACCAAAACAAGCTAATGACTCCCATGAGCAACAGAGCTAACAGTGACTGGGTTTTGAGATATAAGTCTACACTACTGAATAAAGGAAGCCAGCAATTGATTCCCAGTCCTGAGAACAAGTAAAGCCAAGTAACTCACTCTACACAACCAGCTGCTTCTGGAGCAGAATTGCCATGCCAGCATAGCATGGGGGCCCTATGAAACAATTATAATTCTTATTGTGTTGTGAATTTTTTTTAAGTGCTTGAAAATGAAGGTCAGACTTTCCTGCAGCTCACATAAACGAGGTTTTTATAGTATGAAACTGTGTATGTGTTGAATGCTCTAGTGTAGGGCATATAGACAGTGATGGTTCAATGCCTTTGCAATAGGATTGAAGAACTTGTAGGCTGTGAGGAAACAAGTGTAGTAAGAAGAGCTCATTCATGCCTCCTCCTTGGAACCACCCCTGGCCAAACTATTTCCCAGTCAAGACTGGGAAATCTGTTAGAGAAATCTGTTTGGGGCCATATAAAACAAAGGTAAGGTGTGAGCAAAGAAATAAGCCATGTGTATGGGTGAGTATCCAGAGGCTAAGCTCTTTTCATAGACCTCTTCTAGGAGTATGGATGAAGTAAGCCTGTATCTTTCCTGTAGCTTTCCACATATCATGTAAAAGTTCACAGTTGAGCCATGAATAAGCCTTTCCTCTCTGCAAAAAGACCTCATATCACAGAACTTGCAGGGCATTTTTGATAAATTCACTGTTTTGTCAAGACTGAGTAAAAGGTTAGTAAGATCAGACTGAGAGACAGCTCCAGAGAAGTGTGTGTATGAGAGTGATATGAACACATATGCCTCATTTTCCTAGGAAATGTGGATAAAATCAGATCACTCCAACTCCACTTTCTGTTTTTTACAGGAGTGCCAGACCTTCTGAGCACTTCTGGCCCAGAAAAAAGACAACATCCATGTATTCTCTAACTATGGAAGAGTACAAAATCCTGCCTGGTAGGATTTCCTTGATCCCTACCTGTCATCTGAGGTGACATTTTGGCTTGTAGTCTTCTACCACTCCAGAACTGGGGCTGTAGTTATTCTGTATTTCAAAATGGAAAATATTTCCCTTCTAGAAGTCATTGATCACCTTATGCCATATACCACAACTTTTGCTTCTTTTGAGGGAAGCCCAGTGCCAGGTAGTTCCATCAGTAACTTGCTGAAGTTTGGTGCTCCCTAGTCCATACATATAACTCTGCTTTCTTCATCAAGAAGCTTCTGTCAAAAATATAGCTCCAGCCGAGTCTGAAGAAGTCAACATAGTCCCAGAATGTCACTCCTTGTTATCCAGCAGCATCTGCAATGGCAATGACAAACACTTGCTGCCTCCTCCTCAAATATAGCAAGGAGCTGGAAGCCCTCCACACCAAACAGGACATGTTTCTTAAGCAGACAGATCATCTTCAAACCGGCTTTGTAGTCAACATCCTAGTTGCTGTCACGTGCTCAAGGAGCACTACAGAGTTAGAGTACATGAACCAGTGACATCAAGCCTCCTGTAAAGTCATCTGAGGGAAGCTCTATCATGGGCTTTGCTCAGGTCTGCAGCTGCTTGCCAACGAACCACTGCTCTCCTGGGGCAAGCAGGCATGGGGAGAGCTGGGCTGGTATGGTGATGGAAACTTGACATCTGTGGCTCTGCACAGCCTGCACAGTTCATGAGGCTGCAGATTCTTTCAACTAGATGATGCCTTTTGTGATTTATGGGTTTGTTAACATTATTTAGAGTTATGCCTGTTCACAAGGGAGAATATACACTTTAGACTACATCACTCATTGTGTGAGTCACCATGTTAAATAACATATGTTTACTATATTTGGTCGATGACCTAATACACTGCACTTCCATCCAGAACTATAATCCATATAAACACCACTAGCTTTATTTTTTCTCCTGTAAAAGTCCCAAAACAAACCTGCGTATACAGCAGATAGGTTTTTATTTTCACATAATCAGTTACAGGACTTGTATTAAGCCAGATCAGCCATATGCTTGCTGATAGTATCTAAATTATAACAAGTTTGTGTGTATTCTAGTGGAAGACATGTTTACTTAACAGAGGAGGATTCCAGGAGCTGGATAGATTAAAATGAACAAAACCAGCATTTAACTTTAAGAACTTAGGTGATTCCACTGTATCCAGTAATACTATTTAGGTACTTACAGCTAAGCACATACATATTTGTTGTCATGGTTGTTAAACTATTGTTCTTTCAAAGAATGAATAGTTACCCATCATCAATCAAATGTAATTCAATGCTAGGGGCTACTTGTATTAGAGAGAATGGCAAAACTATTAATTTGAATGGAAGCAGAAGCAGGCTCTAACACTGAAGCAGTAAGTTTGTACAAACAAAAGATAGAGTGAAAGCTCCTCATTACAAGTATTTATGATGATTATGGAGCCTGGGAGTCTTTTGGGTGTGGAGCCTCTGAGGTAAAGTTGTGTGGTGTACGGGATTTCCAAAATTAACTAGTTTAGCGCACATTATGGGATTTAGAGCAGCAGGTAGCTCGGGAGCTTCTCCATGGTCTCCTTAAGGCACAGAAATTGCCTTAAGAGTTGCAGGGAATGATAGATTTTAAACGCGGCTGCTGATGAAGAACCTAGTGTGATCTTGTGGTACTTCTTGAGTAATGATGAAAAATTGCACACTCTTATCTCTGAAGTTTGGTGTAGCCCAGATACATGGGCATTTTTATGTCTTACCTTGACAACATGTGAAACTCCACTGGTACGATGGTGGTTTGAACTGGACTTTGTTCAGGGGCAGTAGGACAGGGATGGTATGGTTCTGCAGGACACTGGCTGTCTGGCCTTGGGTCAGCCCAGAGCTTGATAAGATGAAAATGAGTAGCCAAGCTCATACCCAGACTCCCTTCCCCACCTCTTTCCTCACTAGCACAAAGAGAGAATGAAAACAGATTAACTTAGGAAAGATCAACCTTTTGAATTCAGCTTTGCCACTGTAGAAAACCATGGTTTAGCTCTTATTAGTTCACTGAAGCTGAGTAAGGTCTATCAACATCAACACACTAACTTCAAATATGTGGGTAGTGACTGCTAAAAGTGAAATTACCTCAAGTGAGTGGTTTCTGGGAAAACATAAATTGCATTAAAACACATGCCTACCTTTACATGTTTATTTCCTACTTTCTGCTACAGTGAAATTAGTTTTAGTTTAGTTTAGCTTTCCTGCCTTGGTGTTTTTAGAGCACTTAGAGCACAGGCTGTCACCTTTCTTGGGATGAGAATCCTCAGGTTTTTTCTGATGCAGGCCTGAACACCATTCAATTCTCACATAGACAATTGCTGTCAATCACTTAGATGAATTTGCCCTATACTGTTTCTCACACATGTTCAAGCAGTCAGAAGACCCTTTACTCCAGGCAAGTTTTTACCTGACAATGACAGTTATAGTCAATTCTGGGGTTTTGTGCCATGAGAAAATACTAATTTACAAAGCAACATTTAGATCCAAACTAACCCCCTACTTTTATTCAAAAGTAAATAACTGATTGTTCTATGAATCTGTATGAAGATGCAAAAAGCAGCAAAACCAAATAAAGGATAAATAAAACAAGAGTCTTTTGAATTTCTGAAAGGTTTCAGCTCAGGACCCAAACCATGAAATACATCATGATTGCCTCATGTCTGCAGAGGTTAAATTCAGAAATCTATTCATATGCATCATTATTATTTTGCATTTATAAATTTCTGCATCTTCTTTCACTATTAGGTCCTCAAATTTGAAATTGATATAAGACTTATTTCTCAATTAGGAACATAGCTATTACTACCTTGGACCCCAGCTATGCCTTTGATCCAGATCTAGTAGAGATCTATAGCAGAGATATCAGAAGGAGGTACAAGAAACTCAATAGAAGAAAATTATCTAATATTCATATCTAATATGAATTTTAATTAAAATTACTTTTTTTTTTTTTTTTTAACTTTTACTTTAGTTACAAATTTCCTTACTTCTACAATTTTTGGACAAATACTAGCTAGTAGCAATAACCTTTTTCATTGAGTTGTTAATATAGTACACCTGTTTTTATTGCAATGCCCATTTCTTTTGCAATGTCTGTTTCTTGGAGTAACTCTCAACCCTTAAAACTGAGATGTAGGTGTGTGAGAAATAAGATCCCTACCAGCCAAGGGTTAAAGATTTTAATTCCCCATGTCTTGATATGAAGATTTTTTTTTTGGCTAATTTTCTTTCAATCTGGTCCTTCCTAGGTGTTTTGAAATTTAATTATGTTTTAGTCAATATTATCTTAATAAGAGATGTAGCTTGAACAAATTGCTGGATGTTACTTAGGCTTGCAAAGCTGATCACACAATAAAAGAATGTGAAGTTCCCAGATATTTTGATAATAGTTTATATTTAGATATTTTCTAATATTGCAGTTGACCATTTAATGTATGTAAGCAATAAAAAAATATTCTGTGGAATTTGTTGAGATTTGTGGTTTTTCATAAGAAGACTATCAAGTCTTACCTTTTCAGTGTTAAAGGCTTATTTTTTTTTCACTTCTCTCACTTCAGAGTAACTCTTTCCTTGAACACTAGATTCAGGTTGGATCAGGTCCTGTGATTTGTTAACCTTTTACAACACAGCTTTGGAGATCTGGAAGGCAGGCTCCATTATCCTGAAAATTAAGGATCTCTTCTTGGAGGGAAAGAAAAAGAAGAATATAAACAACAAACTCCTCTGCATTTCCTTGGCCCAGAGTCCTTCCATGTGGGAAAGTCTAAATTACATCTTCTACATGTGTCTGCCTAAGATGTTATACTTCAATGTATGCACTTGAAAGACATGATCAGACGTGACCAGAAGAGAAGCTGTTAAATTTAAAACCCATTTGTGCAGTTCCTGCCTCAAACATAATGACATGTTTGTTCATCTGATAATGGGAAAGGCTACACCATTAAGAGAAAAGTATATGTTTACATACAAGCATTGACTTTAACCCTAATAGTTTTTTGTAAGCTTACTGCAGTAGAAAACTTAGTCCTATCTTTCATGAGCATTAGACATTCTAGAATTTGCTGAAGGTGTAGCATGTCAATTGTGTCTTTCTCCTTTCCTTCCAAGCTCCCTACCCTGCAGTGAGGATTGGCTTTTGATGAATACTGTGAAAAGTTCCTTGGATGACCTTCAGCACATCACTGTGAAGGGTTGTCATTGAGTCAATGAGCCAAATCTCCCTCTCCCTGCTTGCAAAATGGAAGATAAAATACTCCTTGCCTTCTCCCATTTAATTTTAAATAGCTTTCCTGAGAAGGGACTGATTCTAAAACAGACACATCAACAGAAAAATTATAGTGTGTTTTTGTATTTTTTGACAGAGGATAATAGTCCAACTGAATGTCATGATATTACAGATGAACTACTATACCTCAGTAATTAAACTTCTGGGACCTTAAGTACGGCTGTGGCATCACAGAGATAAACAAAAACTATATTTTCTTAGTTTCATACTCTTTATTTTAAAGTAAACTGATCCTACTGTAATGTAAGTGGTAGGAGTAAAACACAGTAACATTCTCTTAGTCCAGAGAAGAGCAACTAAGCTGCTGAAGGGCCTGGAGAACAAGTCTTGTGGAGAATGGCTGAGGGAATTGGAGCTATTTAGTCTGAAGAAAACAAGGTTGAGGGGAGGACTCATCGCCCTTTACTGTTACTTGAAAGGATGTATAGATGTAGATGCTGGTCTCTTCTCCCAAGCAACTAGTGTTAGAACGAGAGGGAATGGCCTCAAGCTGCATCAGGAGAGGTTTAAACTGGACATTAGGAGGATGTTTTTTACTGAAAGGGCTATCAGGCATTGGAACAGGCTGCTCGGAGAAGTGATTGAGTGACCATCCCTGGCTGTGTTTAAAAGCCATATAGATGTGGTGCCTGGGGATATGGCTTAGTGGTGGACCTGGTAGAGTAGGGTTAATGATGATCTTGAAGATCTTTTCCAATGTAGATGATTCTATGATTCTCTTGCTTTTCTTTTATTAGAAATGTTTCATTTTATAAAACAATAAGAAACAAATGAAATCATACACAGAGAATCACGCAGAATTATACAGAGTTGCCTAGATTGGAAAAGATATTTAAGATCATGGAGTCCAGTCATTAACCTAACACTGACAAGTCCTTGATTATACCATTTCCCTAAGCACTATGCACTATGTCTATATGACTCTTAAATGCTTCCATGGATAGGGACTCCACCACTGCCCTGGGCAAACCATTCCAATGCCTGACAACCCTTTCAGAAAGAAATTAGTCCTGGTACCCAATCTAAGCTTTCCCTGGAGCAACTTTAGGCCGTTTCCTCTTGTCCTGTAACTTGTTACTCAAGTGAACAGACTGACCCCCACCACATAGGAAGTGATAATGTTGCCCCTGAGCCTCCTTTTCCCCAGGCTAAACAATCCGTCTCCTCTCAGCCACTCCTCATAAGACTTGTTTCCCTGACCCCTCACCAGCTTTGTGGCCCTTCTTTGCATACACACTAGTACCTCAATGTCCTTCTTGTAGTGAGGCGCCCAGAGCTGAACACAGTACTGTGACCTCACCAGTGTCAAGTACAGGGGTAAAGTCACTTCCCTGGTACTACTGGCCACACTGTTCCTTATACAAGCAAGGATACAGTTTACCTTCTTGGGTACCTGAACAAACTGCTGGCTCATGTTCAGCCATCTATCAATCCTTTGTGGCCAAAGTGCAGAACATCACATTCGGGTATATCTGATTTTTTGTGTGCCTGCTTTGAGTGGTATTTATTGAGGTGGCACTTGGCAGTACTGAAGGTTTATTATGACTGTGGTTTGTAACGGCAATCATACCCCAGGTAAAATTACTCAGACATGACCCACGAAAAGGAGAGGTCTTTGCATTCCTGTAGTTTTTGTAAGTTCGGTATTAACTGGAGTTGTGCACAAATATCCCCATGCTCACCATCTTTCACTGTGAAGCAGAGGTTCTAAGCCATGCAAGTTCCTCCTTGTTTTGCTATTTGCTTGCATAGCCTGTGAGACTTTAGATGTGTAAAGCATTTTTTATATTATCCTAATTTTTAAAGCATTTTTTATGCTACCCTATTTTCTTGACAAGCAACTCCAAGGACTTCTGTTATAAAATTATAATTTAGAGATAGGCATTACCTCTATTTTTCAAATTAAGAAAAAATTGAACAACAGAGTATAAAAATGCAGAATTTTTAATAAAGGGGATAACATAACTTTGGTTTCAGTGACTACTTTTCATTACATGCAGCATGTCTGAGCTTTTCAGAGCCCATGTGCCCTTGTGTTTATCTTCAAAGTGAAATGCTCCTTTGTAGGGTGTATGATGAAGCAGTCCAATGACTAGAGTTCATTTTTGCATCATTCCTGTAATACATATTGTAAGGGAGCAATCTGAGCATTTTTCATTTCCGGTTGATCATTGTCTGTAGATGGTGTTAGGATCTTTGCATCTGGCTTGGGACTCTGGACTGATTTCAAGGCTTTGATTCGTTTTTTATGTTACCAAAATCTCAGAGAAATCATTGCAACAGTTCAGCTCCAAGAAGTGAGAAGATGGTGGGTAGTCCTCTCTCCTGAGACTGATGCTGTCTTGGTCACACCAGACCCAATTCAGAAAGAGCCACTCTAGACCTGACCCATTGCTGCACTGGGAAGGAAGGGGATGGAGGCACTCAGGTGCAAAAGGAAGGATGTGGGATTGATAGGTGCCTCTGGTTCAGACGTGTCACATAATAATTCACCATGACTATACTGGCCCAATACCTGCTGTATAGCTTTTCTTGCCTACTGTTAGATGTGTATATTTACATTTTGGGCATATTTGAATTTTGGATATATTGAGAAGCCAGGGCTCTGACTGCCTTTTTTGAGACTTTGGGTGCACCCTTGAGCAGCCTAGATTGTTTTTATTTGTTGTTTGTTTGTTTTTTCTTTCAGTGACTGTGACTGAAAAATGTTGTTCTTTAAATACTCAAAAGCACAACAATGTTTAGATAAATTGACCTCAGAATCTGTTTCTTCATAATAAAAGCATGAATGTCTCCGCAGAGGGTTATTTTCTTGCTTCTGCAGCTCTCTCCATATGTGTTGGCCTTCCCAGGTTATTTAAATTTTATGATTCTCTATGTAGCTACAGGCATTCTACTGCTGGAACAGAGGGTGGTTTTGCAAAGCAAACATATGCAGAGGTTTCCAGATGTAGGAAGATTGTGGAAGTGGGCGCTATCTCTCAATGGGAAGGGAGGAACATGGCTAACAGCAGCAAATACTTGGATATAACAAAGCACGTGAGTAAAATTTATCAATACTGTGTCCTTTAGAATAAGGCAGAAAAGGAGGGCAAGGTAAAAAATACCAAACATTGAGGCTCTATTTTAGTAAAAAACAGTAGAATTTTACATAACTGATCACATCTATAATCCACTTACTTTTTCTGTTCTGCCTTGGGCATTTGTCTGCACCAGATGCAGCTCTATGCATGCTTATGCAGTCAATGAACCATGCACAGGCAACTCATCTCTCTAACTTCACTATTTGGAAGATGAACAGTATCAAAAGAGCCTGTGACCAAAATGAAATATATGTTGAAAGTTTTATTCATTAAATCCCACATCAGTGGTGATCCTAAGGGAGAGAGTATGAAAAAAAAAAATCTGCCTTAAAGAAAAAATTTACCATGTTTTTATTTTTGCATGCCCATTGGCCACAACCCGGGACTGTTCAAAGCACAAGCACAAGGAGGAATTTCTCTCAGGAACTTCCCACTTCAACACAGTTGGGTGTGTCAGAGACAGAAGAGGTCTCATAGATGCCATGGAGATATTGTAGGAATCAGTCATTGTTAGCAAAAGGAATTAAAAATTTGTCCATCTAGGAACAACTAAAATAAATTCTGTCTACCTTCTAGCTTCACTCACTAACTGAGACCATGATTTTGCTGCTGTGTTTTAAGCCACATGGAACACCAGCTGACAATTTCAGCTACAGACAAGGAACCTCCCTCCCACTCAACACATAGTGGGTGTCAAAGGGAGTCTGGCTAAAAGCCTTCTGACAAATAATGAAGTTTAATATGTATTTTCTCTCAGGTTGAACTTGATGTGAAACTGCCTGAAAGATGTGTTTATATATTTACCATATGTGAAAAGAGAACCAAAACATGGCAGAAACAGCTGGGATAAAACATGTGTGAGGAACTTCTTGAAGCTGGGATAAACATCAGACAACTTGTAAAAAGTGCAGAGAATGTTCATTATGGACTGACTCAGCCCAGCAGCTGTGAGGCTCCTCCCTCCCCGCTTCAGTGGTTTTATTGTTGTTGTCAGGCACTCTGGGAGAATTCCCCCTGGCCCTGCATCTGCCTCTCTGCTAGATGCAATCATGCCTGGGCACTTCGTACTTCTGTTGTCCTTGTGAAGCCTCACTCGGTGGGACCTCTCCTCATGGGATGCAAAATGCAAGGGAAGAAACAAGTGCTGTGCACACCTGACCAACGCACCATCTCAGGAAGATCATGGCTGAGCTAAAACAAAAGAAACAACAAATGCTACCAGAGATGAACACTGACTTGAACTGCAAGCTGCAGATGCTTAGATTAGATTCACATTTGGTCACAGATGTAGACTTCCCAACACAACTAACACTAGTTCAGAATGGTGTGTTTTTCAGATGTTACCTCTGAGGTCTACTTTGGGTGGGGTATTCACCATAAACCTGCAACTTGCAGCTTCCTCAACTGCTGAACACATAAATATATTTCCACAAGCATGAAATCTGTGCATTTTAAATTGCACTTCTTTCAAAAGGTTTTTTGAGGAAAAAAGACCTAGAAAGTCAGGAAAAAGGCAATAGCTTTCTTTTCTTTCTCTTTTTTGTCACTGTGGAACGAAGATTGGTTGGTCAGTAATGAACACCATGTCCTAATCTCCAAGGACAGCCCTAGTCCTCTCTGAAGCAACTGTTTTTTCATGTTCTGGTCTGAGATATAATAGCACTAAAAGAATTAGCAGTAGCTGTGCTTCATGATAAAAAAAAAAATTCAAACAAAAAAAATCTAGCCACCAAAAAGCCTTAAAACCTGAAAGATGATCAAAGAAGAGTTCTACTTTGATCTTCCTTCACTGCTCTGAATGAAACTGAACTTAGTCTGGTTGGAACATAGAAGATTCACCTGTCAGGCATCAGTGTCAACCAGAAGGATACAGCCAGAGATAGGTTACATGCATTTTCTATGAAAACCTAAGCCTTGGGTGTATGCATTCATGTTTCCATAATCTGTTGAAGTACAGTTTCTGATCATTGAAGCACTGACCGGTCACAAGTGTGCAAGGAGATCACTTCTTAAGTTATTGTTTGTCTGTCACCACAGGTGTCCACCCTGCCACAGCATCTGGCTACTTTGAAGGCTTTCACCTTTGATCTCCTATGAAGCATAGAGGTGCTGTTACACCATTTTATTTGCCAATAATATTGCTTTCATTTTAAAAGCATTTTAAAAATATATTTCAATCATCCCAAGGTGCTGGAAACTGAGACCTCATGGTGAAAAAAGAGTAACTAAGTTATAAGAGTCTTGCTCCATGGGGCAGGAAAGCGCTATCTGAGCCATGGGCACAACTTATAAACCCCTAGCTCTTCACTTTGATCTCAGAAAGCCAGATGTAAATTCTATCAGTACAAAGAATCATAAGGTACCACCCTAGATTAATGTGTCCTTCCTTTAACAACCTTCGTCATGTAGACAGTTCATCAGAAACACAGGCCTACTCTCCAGCATGAGTGTATTAGCAAGCTGCCTCTTCCCCAAATATCTACTTGGTTTACTGGGCTGCTAAATGATACAGCCCTCTTTTTTATGCTCCAATGCCTTGCCTTGTGTTACAAGATTGTAACAGAAAAGCAACAGCTGAGCATATCTCTGTTTGGTTAGGAATGAAATCTCAGGTCCTTTTTGAGTTGAAATTTGTTGCACTGACTTCCTCTGTGTTTATAGTCATCCTTAAGTGTAAGGCACCACTACTCTCACTATGAAGTCTATTCCCACTAAAGGTTGTGAGCACTGACTAATTGCAATGCAGAAGAGAAATGGAAAGTATGGTAACAATACGTTGCAGATTCACCTCCATAATGAAACCACATCTGTGGTACAGTACAACTGACTTTGCAGCCAGGCAGGAGAAACAGGAAAAACCAGGAAATGACCAAAGAAACCCACCAAGAGTTCAGAGGTGATTTGCAACATCATGTACAAATTCAAAACCTGAAAGACAATGTTAATGTGGCTTATGCTAAAGAACCTTGACTTTGCAATTTTGTGTGACTGTGTGCTGTGATTGCATATAAATCTCGTGTATATACTGCAGTGGTACAGTCATTGGAAAGCCTCAGTTCACCTTTCCAAACAGACCAGTGGAACACAATAGCACCATTTTAATCTGCACCAAGATTAAATCTGAACAATCCAAATCAGACTTTTCCTTTCATTGAATGTAAACAATCAAATCTCACTGTGAAGTACTTTCCTGCTTTACTCAGCAATGTTTTCTTATTTTTTGCCTTTCTTTTATTTAACAAAAATGCTCTAATTTAAAAGATGCTTTAAATAAAAATGTTTCATATTCAACAGGATGTATCTGAAAATCTATTTTATCCTGGCTGTATAGAGCTGGAGGAAATCTGACTTGAGCAACTCTCATAAAAGGCTATTTAAGCACCGGGAGCAGATTGTTATCTCTTTTACTCCTATCTAAATGCAGAACATAGCTACTGATTTCTGCAGGGCCGTTGTGATGTTCGGCAGGTTCCCTGGCCTCTGCCTTCACCAGGTGCTGCCTGGGAGACCCTCCAGCCTGCTCCTGCAGGATGCAGACTGAGCCTCAGGTTGGATCTCCTGCCTTTCCCTGCACACTTGCTAGGTTGGGCAAGTACACCCAAGTGCTTTAACTGTCTGCAGCCAAATCCTGAGGTCAGTGAGAGTTCGTTTGTAACGTCACATCCCATGTACACTGACTGTCATTTAACAAGCACCTTTTTTTTCTGTAAGGAACTTTAGAGAGTATCAGTCATCAAAAAAAAAAGTATTTTACTCTCTAATCAAATCACAGAGAGGGAGGGTACACCAAGAATAAGAACTGAAACTAGAAGGGAATTCAATCAATCTGTTTGTAAATAATTAAATGTTGAGTGGTGCTCAAATGTACACATTAAGAAAACTTCATTTGCCCTTCCATTCCTTGGAGGACAGTTTAGAACATATGACAGTTTTTGCAAAGGAATTCCTAACACTATTGTGTTGCAAATACTGTCTCATCCAACCTTCAAATATTTGTGTAAACTGAAATATGTCTGGAAAGAAGTTAAAACAAAATAAATATGCCACACAATCTTATGCCCACATATTCTTTCCTCCTCATTTGCATTCATGATAAACTCTATTCAGCTAGTTCCCACTGTTAGGTGGTGGTCTGTGAGTGATAACTGCAGAGCCTGTTTTTTTGTGTGCACTTACAGCTGTAAGTCTTGCCAAACTGTGTAATCTTTTGCTTTTTTTTTTTTTTTTTTTTTTTAGTCTCTGCAAATAAGTATAGTAGTTTGGAGTTTTTTATTATTTGTTATTATTGATAGTGTTTACAAAGAGCTGGATTTTTTTTTAAAGTCAAGTGGAAATCTTTCTATTCTATGGCTCACATTATGCTTATACACCTTATACTTCTTAGTTGACTCAGTAAACTCAGCCTAGATATGTTTAACATGCTGCCACTTATAAAACTCTTTTGAACGAATTGCAAATTTCAGCTGTCTCTCTGCAGAGATACAGTTGACACATGCTGTCAATTTGCTTCCCAGAGGATTGGCAACACTGAGCAGTGGGAAGGATGTGTGTGAAACATGTCACATTCTCAACTGACTCCTGTATGTGACTGTCCTCTTGGAGGTGATGAAAGCCTGCAATTTTATTGACTTCAGTAGTGGAGAATGCTACCAAGGGTGAAGCATCTGGTGTGTGACAGGCAGCTCCCTGTTGGGGGATAAGGCAGGATGACAGGCTACATCTCTAGTGTCCAATGTCAAGGAAGATGGGGACCTCATCTCAAGTAGTACATAAAATTATGTCCCTGAGCAGTGTCTTGTGGGACATGCCCTTGAGGGGAAGACTGTTACTCCCTTCTTGAAGTCTTCAATCCATCACCTCTCCTTATACAGAGTATTTTGAAGCATGCTTCTACCCATATACAATTACTCCAAACCATTCAGAAAGCAGTTTGCATCTTTTGGAAAGTCTGGACGATCCTGCCATTCTAAGCAGCCTCAGGGCAGCCATAAATTGAAGAAGCACAAAATCCCAAAGCCAAAGAGGTGGCCACATCCTCCTGCCCTGCAGTAGCAAGGCGAAAACAGAGCCTCCCCCATGATTCTGTAATTATGATGGAGTACTAGTGGTGACCTCAGACGTGTGAGGGAAAAATACATTTCCAAGTGGATTATTTTTAAGAGTCAGATGTGCTGATCTGCTGTTATGGGAATATTTGCAAACAATGAGATAAACTAAATCTTGAATCTATATAGCTTTGGGACATATTTGGGAGGGGAAAACTAAGTATGTCACTAAGCTGGTAGCATAACAGCAAGAAGAAAAAGAGGTGGCTTCATTTTTGTAAGGGTTTTAATATGCAACATAGATCCTGGTAGGACTAAAAGCTGTGACACCTGACAGAGCCCCAACCTTTTTATTTTCTTTTTTTATGGAGGTGTTTCTGTTAACTATAAGACCATTCTGAAAATGTTCTCTGCACAGACCACTCATCTCTGTAACTCCACTATTTGGAAGATGAACAGTATCAAAGCTTAAATTACCATCTTTCATGTTGATAGTTATTTTCAATTGGACTTGTTTTGCTGTTTCTCTAAGGTAATATAGCAATAGAAAACTTCATCTAGCCTCAGTAGAAACCAATCAGCTCCAACCTGATGAAATACTGGAAATGGCTGGATTTGTCTAGGGAAAAATTCTGCACCCTGAATATTGTTAGGCAGAAGAAATTAGGCAAAAGAGGGAGAAAGAGATTGCTAAATTAAATGTGTGATGATTATTTGTCAAATCAAGATCCAAAGGAATATATGTGTATTATTCTTTCTACATATGATTATTAAATCGTGTCTTTTTTAGATATCTAATGCTTTAATCCTTCTCCTTTGGCACTAAAACTGCATTACTAAAGTGGGAGTAGGCAGATTTTAAAATAATTGCTTGTAACTTTCACCTTCTTTTAAAGTTAGAAAGTTTTATTTCCAGGTATGTCTTCTCAGATTTTTAAAGCTCTGAATTTATGCTGATATTTATCAACTGACTTAATATAAATCCTTTGGTTTAGACTGGGCTGCTGAGAAACTAGTTAATGAAAGGCAAAATCTGCTGTATTCTCTTGTATTGGTATAACTTCATCATCTGCAGCATGACTTTTTTTTTTTTTTTTTTTTTAGAAGCTGTAAACAGAACAGGTAATACAGCTAGACTTCATTCTGCCTTTGAAATGAGAGCATTTAAAACATTGATGAAGTCTAATGCTTCTAAAGGTGAACCTGGTTTATACCTCTAAACAAGAGATCATAGTGAGTAGTCCTAATCATCTTCTCTGAGTGCTCCACTGTTCCAAAGCATTGAATTGGCACACCTTTTAAAATTAAGATCATCTCCTACTCAGCCTTCTCCTGTGCAGCCAACCATAACAATAGAATCAAAGTTCTTCTGTTACATAGGTCACCAGATTATAGGACCTGAAATATTAAAAACCCATTATTTTTTAAGTGAAATAAAAATCTGTTCCTGAAAAGTCTTAGGGCACTGATATTGAAGAAGTACATAAAGACCAAATGAACAAAACTTGTTCTCAGCCACTGACACTAGATATTGATAACTCCCTTAATGTTCCTGTTGGACCCCCACACACACCCTCTGGGATCAAGACAACTTGCATCCCATTCAAGAAAGAATCTTTTAACCTCTTTATTTTAACAGTGGAAGATGCAATGGTGCTAAGCAATTTTAATGGGAAGCAGAATCTGTTAACAGTCAAGGGTCATTTATACAGCTTTCAGCTCATTTTTAGAGCATTTTGTACTGCCAAGGACTACCTTTTGAACCTGTCAGTTCACCCAGTTTTCAGTTCACTCCACAGTCCACTTACTTAGCCTGTATTTTTTCAGCTTCTCTATAAGGATGTTGAAGGAGAAAGTGTCAAAACCCTTATTAAAGTCGATGTAGACTACATTCACTCTTCTTCCCCATTCACCAAGTTAGATATGTCATTGTAGAAGCCAGTAAGTTTGACCTGGTAAGATTTCTCCTAAAGGAGAAATCTCTTCCCATGCTGACTACTCACAATTGCCTTCTTGTCCTTCATACATCTAGAAATGGTTTCCAGGATTATCCTCTCCATTACTTTCACAGTTGTCAAGAGGAGGCTGCTGCTACTGAAGCTAGTGGTGGCTTGTATTTCCCCAGATCTTCCTTCCTGCCCTTCCTGAAGACAGAAGGGAGATTTACTTTCTCTCAGCACACAGGAAACATGGTCACATGTCACATGGTCACAACACAGGTCATCATGACCTTTCTGAAATAAGCAAGAGTGGCCTTGCAATTATATTTGGCAACTCCCTTGGCAGTTGTGAGTGTATCCCATCAGACACCGTGGACTTGTACATGTTCAGTTTGTGTAAGGTTTCCCTAACCTGATCCTCCTACACCAAGGGTAAGTCTTCCTTGCTCTGGACTTTCCAGCTGGTCTAATGGACTTGGGATTGCTGAAGGCAGATTTTACCAATAAAGAGAAAAGTGAAGAAGGCCTTGAGAACCTCAGCCTTTTCTAAGTTCATTTTGTCTAGGTCCCCTGCTGCATTCAGCAGTGGGCCCATATTTTCCCTAGACTTTACTTTGCTGCTGAAGTACCTGCAGAAGTCTTATATGTCACCCCTCACCTCCCTCAAAAGGTTCAAATCCAGGTGGACTTCAGCTTTTCTAACTCCAACACTAAATCCTCACACAGTGGCTTTGTATTTCTCCCGAGCCCATTTATAGAGTTTCTCCTACCTGTCCAGCCCATGCAATCATCTGCAACAGTACAGTCCCAGAAGCACCAGACTACTTCAGTTGTTACACTTTTTACTATGGGAAAGGGACAGCTGAAGTGGTGCCTTGATGCTTTTTGCTGAAGCCTGTGAAAAAGGACCTGTCTTGGCCTGCAACTCTAATATGGCAACATATCATACAGACATCAAAGGGACAAGGAGATGAGCACATGCATGTGACTTTTCATTAAAACTCTCCCTTGTTTTTCACTTGGCTTGGGCAAGCTATTATATGTTCTCCACCTGGATGCAATCTGTCCTTGCTTTCATAGCATTTTGCCTGGTGGCACAGGCATCACAGACAGCAAGACTGGTTATAAAAGAACTCAATTTCATCAAGGATTTAAAAGCTTCTTCAGTTAGATTTTCATTGGGATAAAATTGAGACATCCTGTACTAAAGGCTCAAACTGGCCTTAAAATAGCATTTTCCCTTTTAATACAATGTGTTGTAATTTTCTTTACCTTACCTACCATGTGAAGAGAAAATATTAGAAATATAACGCATCAGATCGGTGAGGTGATCAGTTTGCTTTGTAACTAAGCCTGTATTTCCTGTGTATTTTTGCAGTACTCATTACTTGGAAATCGTTTTAATCCTTCTTATTTCTTCCCTCCTTGTTGTCAGGAAAATAATTTTTGTAGAATTTCCCTGGACTCTTTACGTTACTACACTTTCTGTGGTGATGCTGTCTATGCTCTTGCGATCCTGTAACATATATCCTACTGATAGTGCCTCCTTAATATTGCCTTACTTGCAGTAGGTACTGCACACTGATATTGTGGTTCCACTGATCTGACCATACTAAGATGTAAGTCTTGTTCATATGAAATTCATAGGAAATAATGGTGTGATCCCAAATTTTGTATTCTGCATGAGCTCCCTACGCATTTTTCAAGTGTGACAGTAATGTGCCTTTTGGAGCAGGATGTGTAGAGGTTCAAATGCAATCCATATGCTCTGCTAAAAACATGGGGCTTGCTTCCCCCTCAAAGTTCTCAACTATCCCATAAATTTTTACTCCTTCAGGGAAAGAGATTACGTTCCTCAAACCTTTGCTCATTCCAGGACCCCACATGAAATGTCAACCACAGACAAACGTGCAGATTCTCACAATGAGATGTCTTCCCATATAGTTTCAATCAAAACAGTAAATGGCACAGACATTTCAATAATGGCTGTTAGGATCTTGTTTTAAACCCACTTTTCAGATTAATAAAAACAGTTCACTCCTTTTTACATTGTTGTTATCAGCAAGTTCACAAATGCAACTTTCCGTTGTTTTAACCTTAGCATTTGAAGACTTTCTTTGGAACCTGATTTATTAATGGTTATTTCTCTGCTCACCTCATATACCTTTAGTAGGAACAAACAATTAAGAATCTCCAGGAGACCTCTCAACTCATTTTCAATCTATAATTCATACCATGTCAAGCTTCAGATGACAAGTTGCAGGTGTGAAGTCTATCTTGCAGCAGCAAAATCACTAGTCTCAGTTAGTCATCAACCAATCATTCTCTGTATTTTATGTTTCCACTTCTGATTAGGAGGTATGCACAACAGTAGATTAATTGCTATGGACTCAAGTTTCGGTTTTGTTATATATATAAAGCTTAATTATTTCTTTATGTACTTAAATTTAGTTGCAGAAACTAAATTTTACCACTCATGTTAGAAAATCCTGTGACATTAAAACTTCACTTTAACAAGAACAATAGTACTTGGAGACTACAGTGGAGAGAAAGGGCAAAGGAAATGTCAAAAGACTGTAATAGAATAGGAACACCAAGACTACATAGAAAAATAATCTATTTTGTCTTGTCTTCAGAGCAAGTGAGATTTTGGGGAGGTCTTCTCCTTCCAGGAAAAGACACGACTTGATCAGATGAGGGTACATGGTATCTCTTCACATCATATAAAGAGGTCAAAGGCATCACACCTGACCACATCTGCATTAAAAATGACAGATAAAACAACCATGTCCTTACATAGTCTCCTCCAAGCATTTACAGTCTCTGTAGTTTCTAAGAACCTACATTCTCCATTGCTGGGATGTAAGTCTTCACCCAGAACAGGTGAAGAAAGTTCTGCCAGTAGAGGACTCATAACTGTCTGTTCTATGGGTCTGGCCCTGTGTAGAGGCACCACCAGCACTTTATCCTTTCCCTTGATAGCTGTTCTCATCTGAGCTCAAATTTCTGGTTTGGAGTGTCAAATTCCACTGACATCAAAGCTCAGTCAGCACTAGCAGCTACACCTTTCATCTCCATCTCTGTTTCTCTAAGGACTCCCAACAGGACTAAGGGCCATAATGTACACAACAAAGTGAGTAACATCAAGCAGTCCCAGACTTGGGAAACTCTCAATCTACATCATGGAAACACATGCCAGGTGAGCAAATAGCTTGATAAATAAATGTAGAAAAGTTGTACTTATGTGTTGCTTTCAGGAAACAGCTGCTTACTCTAAGCTGGTATCAGAATACACCACAACACACGACAGATTATTCATGTAGCACCATCATTAAGAAGGAAATTATAATCCATCCCAAATATGTGGAAGATGATAGGGTTGTTTGGATAAAGTTGTTGTACATATCTGAAATGTGTTATAGGAGATGTGATATTTTCTTTCAAGTAAGTGGTAAGCAGAAAGTAAACAATTTTTTTTCATAATATTTTTATCAAGAAAATAAATTATCCCATATTGGTTGATAAGTCACAGTCTCCAGAATTATAGTAAAATACAGATTTAATATAATATGACTAAAGCCATCTCCCTGAGCACTTTATGTTTGTGTGTGTATTTTTTTTTCCCTATTATTGAGTCAGACATTTCCTAGCAGCAGATCAAGTCACTTCTGCATCTTGTTTGTAATCAAGCACTTCAAAGTAAAGAAGATGAACAATAAGCACACCCAATTCCCACTGTAGGACCTCTATTCACTACTATAATGCAAACATATAATGCCCACAACATCCTCTATTGTCTCAGCAGATGTTGTTGGACACGTAAGATTCCTTCATGAAAAAGTACTATTTAGACTGGGTCAAAGCAGTCTCCTTTGCTCCCATCCCTTGACCATATGGAGGGCTGTGTGTGTGGTACATCTGCAAAAAAAATAGTTTACATAATGCCTTTTTCATATCAGTAATTTTGTTCTTGGCATAATACAAAATGATAGGCAGTAATGTTCTATTCTGACATGCTTCAGATGGTATTGTAAAACACAAACCCAAAAGACGACTACAACAATATGGTCTTGCATGTAGAAGAAAAATCCTCTCAAAATATATTGTCTGGTGTTCACCACTGTTCTTATGGCAGGGAATTTATAAACAGAGCTTAGAAAACAGGTAGGCCAGTGCATTATTTAGAGCTCCAGCAAAAGAGCTCCAGTAAGGTCTGTCTCTCAGCAATGCTTTCATAACTGAGAAGGTAGCATTACTAGAATCATCTTCAGTTTATATCCCCGTAAACAGCTTTATGTGCTAAGCACAAACAAGCTGTGAGATGCATTTTCCCCTGAGGCCAACATGAATCTGTTTCATCTTCGCTGAGACATTTGTGAAACAGGGATTGCAGAAGCATTTCCATGAAAGTCAGTAGTTGCCTAATACCTTGCAAATGTACTGTTCAGAATTTACATTAATTTCAGCTTTTCATTAGTTTGTGAACATTACAGCAAATCTTCCTCTTCAGTTTCAGTCTCCAGTCCACTCTGATTCCAGTGACTCAGATCATAGGGAAAACAGGTTATATGATAGACAGAAATTCAAAGATAAAACAAAGCTTGAGTATGTTCTGTGTGATATACTTCAGACCCAAACTACTTAGGTGTTTGTGTTTATTGCACGATGACTGAAAGAATACAGAACATGGGTAGGCTGGCATGCCAGAAAAGAGGATGCACTTTTATATCGGCTTATATGACAAGAGGAAACACAGGAATAGGGCAAAGAGAAGAAGGGAACAACAATGCAATCTCTTTAAGCTTTTCTCAGCTTCTCTTTCCTATTAAATCTACATATATACTGAAAATATTCAGAGATGATAAATTTGTCATGTGACAATTCAGGGCACTGAACAGTTGATTATGAAAGTGGTTTTAGTTGGAGTTCCATAGAAATGATGAATCAGTCATGAAAGTGAAACTATTATGAGCAAGGATCTGTTCAAGAGATGCTAACTACAAAATAAAGGGTGTCAGGAGATTTATGAAACTAGAAAATCCAAACCATAATTGAAGATCTATCAACTCCTCTCATCTCTCCCTCCCTATTTTTGATTAATTTTCTTTCCAATAAAGGAGAGCCCAAGGAGAGGATAGGTCTGTTCTGAAGAAGGAATCAAAAAAGTGAATATGGGGAAAAAAAAAAACCAACCAACACAACAGTCTCTGCAAAATAAAGAGGAGTTACTAAGTTACTAAGTAAACAGAAAACCTGATCTGGAATAATGAAGGATTTTCATTTAAATGCTGTGCCATTTAAAAACCCTCATCTTCCTTTCAGCCTATAAATCAGACTCTCCATGAAAAGTGAAAAGAAAATCCCACCTAATATTGAGATGGTATATGAGCACAGCAAAAGTTTGCACAACTAGCACAACATCCTGCTTGCCAAGATCATCTTCCTCTAATTCTCTTGTCAGCAAAGCCACATTATAGAAGAAGTATTAACTCTCAATTTCTTTACTGGATTTTTTTTCTTTCTAGCAGTTTCATCATTTTGATATTCTTTGGGCGTTTCTCCAGTCCCAAAGCACTAAGAAACTGAGTTGAGAACACAACAAACTAAAATAAACCAATGACCAATGGCCACAAAAGTCATATTGCTTATCTTGCTCTGTGAAACAGTAAGCAGCTGCTGGCTCTTAATGGGGAGGAAAAACAAAGCTTTGTTATTATTCCTGTGTGCACTTTATTATTCCATTTATCAGCTGATTTTGAAAAAAGAAAGAAACAGAACTGATCTGGTGTCTTTCTTCTTAAGATCAACTCACATCCTTCGTCAGGCAGAAAGAGCAGGTGAATAGGACACAGAATATTTTTCACTTCTATGGCTTCAATTATCTAGTTTATTCCATGACTTCCCCAAGAACTAGAGTACCAGATTCCAGCAATGTAGTTATTTCATCAGAGAAGTGAAGATGAGTGAATCTGTTCAGGCATTTTGGCATAGGCACACTGAGTGTTGAAAAATCCCTTCTGCAAAGGACTGTTTTCCTGTCTCTGTGAGCAGATCTGTAGGGAGCAATTGTCTCCGCAGTTGTGCAGTTTGTCCTCATATGGATAACAGCAATTTTCATCTGCCTTGGTAAAATAAAGGCAAGACTGAAGGGAAAGGCAGGCTGGGAAGAACACTATCAAAGCAGAAGAACAGTCTGAAAAGGCAAGCAAGCAGTGGGTGCTGGGACCCAGCATCCTGTGCACCAAAAGATCATGACAGTGAAATATTTTTATGCCAGACTCACATCATAGCCTTTCCACTTGCCCCCATTTGCAGTTCCGTCAGCAGCTTCATGACAGGGCTGAGAAGGCTTAAAGTTTTCTATCCTGCAGTCCAGTGATGAATGAACAAAAATATACTGTCCCACCTGAATCAAGCTCCCATGATCAACAGAGGAAGGGTGATGTGATGAGGGCCTGGGAACCTGCCACTGACTGCTCAAAATAAGGACTGTGGTGTGGGTTGTCTTATTGTAGCCTCAGCCTCAAGGTGCACCTAGTTATGAGCTGGAGAAAGTAGACAGGGTTTCTATAAAAGATTGCTATGTTAGGGAACTATAAACCTGGGATAAAGTGTTATTAAGGCATAGATGAACAACTTGGAAGTAAAGTGCTGACATCTTTCCACAGCCAGACACAGTTTAGAATTTTGAATGAGAAAGGAAGGGTGTAGGTGATAACCATATGTCAAGGTTTAGGGGCAGGAATGACCATAGATGGAATACCTTGTTGGTCAGCTTAGGGTCACCAGTCCTTTCCACTCCACCCCCGGTGGTGCAAATTTTACTTTCTGCACCCCCAATGTGGTACACAAGGTCTAGCTGTGGCCTTGGTCCACATGCCAATCCTTGGTAGTGACTCTGAACTTTGTGCATTATCACTGCTAGAAGCAGACATTGCCTGGGAAAATCTGCTGCTAAGTTCAGACAGTGCAGTTAGTTAGAAGAGACTGAGGCAGAAAAGTAAAATTTCTGAACAGAATTCATCCTGTTCTAGCACAAACCAGGACACCATAAGCGTATACATGAATTCTGCAGTCTTCTGCCACTAACAGCTAACTCCCAGGTGATGTGGCCAGTATGAAAGCAAGGGTTACCAGAAATGTAGGCTCTCCAGACTCTGTTACTATCCGTTCCAGATGTGGTCCAGTTTCCTTACAGCTAGATACACATAATGCTGCTGCATAGTAGAGACCAACTAATGAAAAGCTTCTTTATTATGATCATGAGGTGCAATGATGCCATGATGCTTGTGCTTGGACAATGACATGTTTTAATGGCATTTGTGACCCTAGTAACTCGTCATAGGGAAACACCTGTATTTCCCTGTTAAGAGTATGATTTCTTTGTTGAACTTGCACTTCAAGAGTGACATTCAACACAAGCTACAGCAGATGTCACTCACTTCTGCCCAGCTTTCAGCTCATTGTCTGTGCCTGTAAACCCCACACCTGCAGGGAGGAGCCCCAGCCACCTGCTGCAAGGGAAGGTATGCTTGTAGAACTAGGTCACAAAATCACCTGAGACGAGCAGCTAAGTTTAGATGCTTCTGTATGATCTACATTAGCCACAGAACAATGTTTCTTACTACTTGGACATTTTTTTGTAGATATCTTTACCTTGAACTCCTTTTGTTCAGCAAAGATATTGCAGTAGTGCAATATTAAGAAATTGAGTACCCCTTTGGTTCAGTATGCTCAGTTCTCACAGAAACTGCTTTCTGGAGGGACTCCCAGAGTCAGAAAGCTTGTATTTATGTTCATATTACATAACAGGTATTAATATGTCACAGTGCATACACTTACATTTATAATAGATAAAAAGTTTCTATGATGTGGTCCTGTTAATTTGCCCTATATACAGAAGTCACTTGAGTCATCTTTCATCACTCCAAAACCTTACCAAGGCGGAGATGTAAGTTCTTGGTTTGGGTTTTTTGCAAAATATGAACATAGCAGTAATAAAAATACAGAAGGCATATGGTGGGCTTTTGTCAGAGGATGCAGCTGAGGCTAAGCAATATGTATATATTTCATTTTTCTTTGAGGCTGTAAGAAAACTAGTAGTTTCTTGTTCTGAGAAAGAGTTCATATAATTGTGTCATAATGAAATACGCATTATCCTATACCTGATAAAAGCTGTATCCTAAAGCAACATAAGGTTTGGAAGACAGTTAATTATTAATTCTTCTGCTTTAAAGTGCTTGGGTTTTGCAAAAACTGAGAAATAACACTGTTGGCATTGGGAATCTTGCCTTTTTCTGAAACTGTTTAGATTAAAATAAGTTAAACATAAATCCTGCAGTACTAAAGATATTTTAATATCTTGCATTTGAAATGGTCATGAAGAGACAAAGGGGAACACCAATTACTCTATGGCACCAAAGTTTTAGAGGTTAATCGTTTTTCCCATCCCCCATTGGGGGGGATTGTTCAGGTATAATGAAAGAGGGAGGTGGTGGAATTTGAAAAAAAGCAGCACAGCATTTGCTTTCAACTGGTCTCTCTTCATATGCTTCTGACACAGATATGTAAGATGAAGAAAGACAGAAGAGATGGTGTCAAACGAAAGTTTGTTTTGCCTGACTAACTGGAAAAACTATTCAATACTGGTTCCTCTCAGCGAATCTAATACTTTTTGAATGCTAGAAAGGTCAGATGGGGTTTTCTGCTGCATAAGTATTGGCTGTACAAATTCCTTGGAGGGACCCTAGACCTAGCACTGTTATTGAAACAATGATATTTGGATCTTTGTTTATGAATCTGTCTGCTATGAGTCAATCCTTTTCTCTGTCCCACTTTCAGATGGCCTGTAAACAACTTTCCAGATGGGCTGGCATCCCACTGTTGATGGAGAGCTCTGGGTGAATATCCTTCTGTGTTACTCAAATAGAAGAGGTGTGTTTTACAGCAACTCTGCTTGGATAGTAGTGGAGAGGACACTGAAGTTGTATTTAGACCAAGCTGATAACATTCACTGGAATCCTAATGGAAGTCAGCATATTCTACTTTTTCTTCCTCTCTGTTGCTATAATTGAATACTTCTGGAGTACTGTGAGAAAAATAAAGAATAATAATACTGTTATTGAGAAATAGAAATCCACTTACCTGATTACTAGGCTGTAATAAAGGAACATTTTGGGATGGCATAGTCTATATCTTACAGTATCTTCCGCTGTGAACTGGTAGTCATTTAAAACATGCTTGAGTTTCCTCATTAATACCATGTTTGTAACAATAATAAACTGCCTTTCTTGGCATTTGATATTGTGGAGGTTATTCTTTTAATTCTAAAATTACACTATTTATAGCATTGTTTGGGACAATAGTATTTGTGCAAGGTACAGTGAGGTATTACACTTGGCATCTTGTTAATAGTTTTTAAATCAAGTTCTGCCTATCTTACAAAATGCTGCTGATCTGAACTTTTCAATGTTGGTCAAGTTTTGGAAATAAATGTTAAATTAGTCCGGTTTACATGGGCAATATTACCAGGATACATTCTTCATTTCATTTAACTGCGAACTGTGGCAATGATCAACAACATGGATTGCTCCTTGATGTCCATAGTTCATGCAGTTATAATAGTGTCTTTGGCATTTTCATAGTTTTTGATGTGTAAGAAGTCAGTACTGACCATTAATACTAGTGTGTTATTGATTGCTCTAAAATAAACAAAAATGGCATTCAGTTACTAGAAAATTGGAGTCTTATTGGTTTATTCTGATCCTCAAGTACCATTAGATGGACATAGTTGAAACTCAAGCTTTTCTGAGGTCTGACTAACATACCTACCAATATACCTTATTGTTCTCCTCGGGTGAGAACAGAGCAATGCTGAGGAAGAAATGTGTTGGAATGCAAACATAAATGTTTCTTTTTATTTAGAATTCAGTCTTTCACGCAGCATTATTTTCTGGACAAATAGTGACTGTAATCATAGATCTCAAGGACCTTAGATGATTTTTAAAAATAATAATAAAAAAAGAAATTTACTGTTGGAAAATTTAGTCTTTCCTTGTCTGGTCAAATACGTGTTTTCTGGTAGATAAGCATCTATGTCCTGAACTCAAGATCTCAGCTGACATCTCTGTTGTCAGATACCAGAGATTAAACTATATATGGATCCTGAATTGTAAGAATTTACATATTTGGAGTTTGTTTGAGACATAGAAAAGCACAGTATGATGACTTTTCCTCTTTTTAGCCACTTCTATTTATGCATGAAGCCTTGGAGTGTCCAGTGCTGATATACCAGCTTTCCACCTTAAGATGTGCTGAAGGAGTGGAAGTAAATAAAAGAGAAGTACTTAGAAATATTTATTATAGTATATCCGCCATTCCTTCAGTGGAAGGGAGTGGTACTGAAAGAGGCAGGAAGACCCACCTGATTAATATGTGGCTGAGAGGCTGGTGCCACGAACAG
Organism: Todiramphus chloris collaris; assembly: GCA_025345505.1. Lineage (NCBI taxonomy): Eukaryota > Metazoa > Chordata > Aves > Coraciiformes > Alcedinidae > Todiramphus > Todiramphus chloris. Next base: position 794 of record JANVCC010009942.1, on the reverse strand, counting down.
AATTTTGGGTTTTTTGAACACGGGGAGCTTTATGCTGCACGGCGTCTGCAGGGAACAAATGGAGTTCATTTGTCTCCAAGGGGGAAAAGAATTCTTGCATATGAGCTGGCTGGGCTCATTGAGAGGGCTTTAAACTAGGTCCGAAGGGGGAAGGGGATAAAACTGGGCCTGCCAAATTTGAACAAAAGGGTGGCAGGTCATTGTTGGGCAAGAAGTCACTAGCCCGGCTCAAGTGCATCTACACAAATGCACGAAGCATGGGCAACAAACAGGAGGAGCTGGAAGCCATTGTGAAACACGTCCGCTATGATGTAGTCGCCATTGCAGAAACATGGTGGGATGACTCTCATGAGTGGAGTTCTGCAATGGATGGCTATAAGCTCTATAAGCGGAATAGGCAAGATAGAAAGGGCGGTGGCGTGGCTCTCTATGTTAAAGAGTGTTTTGAAAGTATAGAAGTTAGTAAGTGTGATGGACCAGTTGAATGTTTATGGGTTAAGTTGAGGAAGGCCAATGAGGTAGATATCCTGCTGGGGGTCTGTTATAGACCGCCCAATCAGGATGAAGAGGTTGATGAATTATTCTATGGACAACTGGCAGAAGCCGACAAATCACAAGACCTTGTTCTTGTGGGAGATCTCAACTTGCCGGACATCTGCTGGAAATATAACACAGCAGATAGGAAACGGTCCAGGAGGTTCCTGGACTGTGTGGAAGATAACTTCCTGACTCAGCTGGTCAGTGAGCCCCCCCAGGGGAGGGGCCTTGCTGGACTTGTTGCTCACAAACAGAGA
>JANVCC010009937.1:393138-408280 GCA_025345505.1 Todiramphus chloris collaris | reverse complement strand
ATAGTGCACTATTACCCAGGGGCGAGCTGCAATGCTCTTTACCTCGCGTAGGACGTCTCTCTACGACTTACAGGTATCCCCTCCTACCCAAACATACCTGGTCCGCTGATGGTCCTTGTCTGCTCCTGCGGTGATCGAGTGAGAGAGGGAGTTCTTCCGAGAATTCTCGGGGCGCGCCAAAGACGTCCCAGCCCTCAGCCGGTCCCGCAGCCGAGCAGAGAGGGTCCCATCTGGGTCGCCAAATTGACGTGCGGAAAACAAACTCTACAACCCGTGAAAGGTTATAAAGCAGGTATGTTTATTACGGCGCCGGGTGCAAGGGGGATCATTCCTTCTAACTTGCACACCGAAGGGTCCATCGAGCAGGTATTTATTACACCAAAGTATGCACATTTAACAGAGTTAGTTACATATTCATGATATGGGGTTGGATTATTACAATCAGTTCCGGGAACTCATTATCATAGGCCTCCTCCCATTGGCACTTGGGCAATGCGGTCTGGTGGTCGTGGTCAGGGGTTTTTGGGAGGAAGGCTCTCAGTCTTCCTCGCAGTGTACTTTTCACCTTTTGTTTCAGGATGCAGAGTTGCGATGAGTCAGAGATCACAAGACTGGGGGGGGGGGGCTTTTCTTTATTCCTCCCTGTCTTGAAGTAATCTTCCCTTATCTACAAGCCATGCAAGATGAGCTAAGGCCCATCAAGCTTGTCTCAAGGCCTCAGCATCCTGTCTCCTGTTTATCTCAGGAGGCCCCAGGATAACAATGGCTGCTCAACTTGCTTTATTACCTTTCAAGCAGAATACTGTCCCCCTCACTTCATTAGGAAAAGACTTATGGGACTCAGTGGCTAATGGGTCTCAGAATGCGGTGGACATGAGCCGCCCCTGGAAGCAGACAGTCGATACTTTAGCAGAGTTAAAGGCGGAGCATAAGATCGCAGCTGCCGCCGAAGCCTCTTTTCAACCAACTTCATTAGCATGCCCCGCGGACGCACTCAGGTTCTTTGGGGGTGATAATGAGCTCAATTTCGCTAAATTTTCGTCAGTCCCGCCCTACCCTGTGATCCCCTCAGCCCCTACTGAAAGGGAAATCGACCTGCCACAGCCTATACCATTGGCCAAGGCTAATTCCGGCCCTGCAAATGACTCTCCTGCTACCCCCCCCTTACCTTCCGCTACTGAATCCCCCCCTGAGGGCCCCTACCCCCCCCCCCCCCGCCCCTCCCCCCCCACCCCGGTGCCGCTCCCCCCCCCCCCCCCCCCCCCCCCCCGCCAGAAACCCCGCTGCCTCCCGCCGCCAAAATGTTGGACAAGTTCTCCGACTCAGAAAGATATCGGGACAGATATCGGGGCATGAGACGATTAACTGATCCTCCAGAGATGTGGGTGGGGGAGGAACAAAAGCGGGCAGAATCAGAGGAAGGGGTGGATGGCATTGGGGGATGCTATAACCCGGTACAAAGATGGAAAGGCTTTATAAAAAACGCTGTCATGGAATGGGTGTTTATGCCAGTAACATGGTCTCGAACAGTCACACCAAAGCATGTGGCAGTAGCAAGATGCATAATGAAAGCAAGAAAAAGAATTACTGACATAGCAGGAAGGGACCCCAACCACATTATCTGGTCATTTGATGCAGAACAGGTTTTACATTTGTTACAATGGGATGATCAAATACAAATAACTTTAGCAGTGTTCGGGGGAAAAATTGACTGTCATTATCCTAAACACAGAATATTTGCAGAAGCTTTACCCCTGGTGGAAAAATCATGTTATTCGGAATCACCGGTTGCAGGACGTACAGTGTTTACAGATGCAAGCAAAAAGCAGGGAAGAGCAGGAGTAGTGTGGTATGAATCTGGCCAATGGAAGCAAGAATTAGTGATGGGAAAAGGTTCATTGCAGGTACTGGAGTTACGAGCGGTACTGAGGGTATTTCAGAAGTGGCCCAAAGAATCTTTAAACATTATTACAGACTCTGCTTCTGCTGCAGGAATTTTAGCACGGTTATCTGGAGCTTATTTGAGACATGTGGAAAATGAAAACTTATGGGAAGTGCTGAGAAACCTATGGGAGCTAGTAACATACAGAGAACAGCCTTTCTATGTTATGCATATACGAAGTCATCAGAGTATTGTAGAAGGTTTAGCAGAGGGAAATGAGAGAGTAGATCGCCTAGTAGCACCAGCTTGGGCCACCACATCTCCTACTCCAGATACATTACAACAGGCAATCTGATCTCATGAAATTTTCCACCAGTCTGCGCGGGTGTTAGCAAAGCAATTTTGTCTAAAAATAGGGGATGCGCGTGGAATTGTAGCAACTTCTGCGCGTTGTCAACAACAAGCGTCGGTTATGGACAAAGGGGTAAATCCCAGAGGACTAGGACCGCTGCAATTATGGCAGTCTGATATTACAGAATATGGAGAATTTGGCCGTCTAAAGTATGTCCATGTTACAATAGATACCTATTCACAAGCAGTGTGGGCCACAGCTATGACATTGACAAATGCTGCCTCAGTCATACGTCATTGGCGGTCATACTTTGCGATCTTGGGTGTTCCGCAGTCAATCAAAATGGACAATGGGTCTGGATGTATAGCTAGCAAGACTCAATCATTTCTGCAAATGTGGGGAGTTAGGCATGTCACTGGCGTGCCAGGGAATTCTACGGGACAAGCAATCAGTGAACGTACACATAAAACCTTAAAGGCCATGATGAATAAACAAAAAATGGGGGAAGTAGGATTAGCACCAGGAGCAAGGGTGGAGAAAGCTGTTTATGTACTAAATTATCTGTCTTTAGCAGAAAAAGAGGATGTCCTGGTTTGAGTGAAAACAGAACTAATTCTGTTCAGTAATTTTACTTTTCAGCTTGGTTCTTCTAATGAACTGCACTTTCTGAAGTTAGCAGCCTGTTCTCACAGACAGTGCCTGCTTCTAGCAGTGATAACACCTTATGTTTAGAGTTAATACCAAGGATTGGTATGCAGACCAAGGCCACTGCTGGGTCCTGTGTACCACATTGGGGGGTGCAGGAAGTGGAAGGCTGCACCTTCAGGGAGGAGCGGACAGGACGGGTGACTCTAAACTGACCAGCGAGGTATTCCATCCCATATACGCCATATTTGGTCTAGAGCTGAGGGACCCGAAGGGTCTCTGGGCTCTTCTCTTTCCTCGTGGACTGCTTTGCCACCTTTTGCTTGGCTTGGCTCGGGTCCTCTTTCGGTTCCTTCCTCGGAGCACCCAAGGAGGACTCTGTCCGTCCTGCCTTCGATCCCGATCTGCGTGTTCCTGAACCCGGTACCAGAATCCAGCTCCTGAACACAGCTCCCGTCTGCTGCGGGGCCCAGGCTGGGACTCCCCCGAAGCCTGCACAACATCAGTGGTGACGGTGATGTAATTACCATCAGGGGGGTTGGGTTCGATACTGGTTTTGTATATATTTGCATATATTCCATTTTTATAATTATTATTTTCCTTTTCATTAAAGCTGTTCTAGTTTCCTTTTCTAATCGCTCAGTCTCTCTCCCTTATTCCCTTTTTTTCTTCCCCTCTGGGGAGGGAGGGGGGTTAACAGAGAGCGTCTGTTATAGATTTAAGGCGCTGCCCTGACCCTAAACCAAGACAGAGGAATATCCACCGATCATGAAGCATATCTGAGGTTTGGCTGGAGAGCAAGATTGGGGAATAAAGCCAAAAGTGTTATGGAAAGATGTAACAGAAAACTGTTGGAAAGGACTGGTGGAGTTAATAACGTGGGGTCGAGGGTATGCTTGTGTCTCCACAGATACAGGACCATGATGGATACCAGCAAAATGGGTCTGACCAGCAATAAATAAGACGCAAGAAAAGCACAACAGCGATGCCATCGATGTCATCAGCAATGAGGAAGATCAGAACCTAAACGAGGACGGCGAAGAGTTTAAGTAGTATAGTAAGAAAGCAGTAACGAATAGTGCAACATAATAGAATAACAGTAAAAATAGTCTTGAATAAATGTAATAGAATAGTATTCAGAAATAGTATAATTATAACTAAGAATAGTATAAGTAAGAATAATATATAGAAGACTAAGAATAAGTAAGAATAGAATAGGTAATAATAAGAAGAATAAGAATAAGTCAGCATAGAATAAGTAATAATAAGACTAAGAATAAGTAAGAAGAATATATAGTAAGAATAGTATAGTCATAAGAGATTTAGAAGAGTAATAGTGAGTATTGGGAAACAAAGTGCATTGGGGATAATTGTAGCTATAATATTTAAGGTTGTTATAGGTTTAGGTATAGAACCATATCATATAGCAACTATACCTGTGAGAACAAGGGCACGTCATATAAAATCAAAAAGGGGGAATTGTAGGGATTGATAGGAGTAGGACAGAAATAGTTGTTAGCCAGATGTAGTTATGCTAAGGCCTGCAAGGCCGAAAACCAGCCAACACTGCCCCGACCTTGAGGAGATAAGACTAAGGATGAGAAAAGCAGAAGCACACGGCAAAACAGGAGGATAAGAGGAGAAAAACAGGGTGCTGAAGGAAGAAACCCAGGAGAATCACCAGCCAACTAAGTGTTTGAAGTGTGCGTGGACAGACTCTGGGTTTGAGTGTGGGGCCAATTAGAAGTGACCTGGGTGTGTGAGCAGTATTGTCTCGTGTATAAATATAGCCTGTTGCATTTAATAAAGTGACTTCTGATTACTACTATATTGGCTGTGCTGTTAGAGTCCGTCCCTGCACGCTACACTTGTATAATCATTTAAGAGTCATATATTACAAAGACCATGACTGGAAAAGAATTCAAGGTGATAAACACATTAAGGATGAAGAAGATTCCATCAGATAGAGATTAAATTATCAAAAAGCTAAAGATGAAGCTCTGATGCACCTGATAGGTAGTATTACCACCTCAAACATTCCATTCTGATTTTTGAGATGATAAAACTTAGATTTACTGGAAGTATTATATACAAAAACAGAAAATTGTACACAAAATAGATTTGCAGGGGGCTGCTTCACAACCTCATAGGAAAGGCAGTATTGGAGGGTTTTATCCCATGTGCCAGTCTTGAAATGAAGGCAATCCAGAGGAGAAAGTCCCTAACAGAAGACCCTGTTGCATTTGATAATGTGCATGGAAGGGAAGAACGAAGCCGATATCCTGCCCTGTTGCCATCAGGATTCACTATGGTGCTAATGAGAAGAGCTGTTACATGTCTTGTTCAGAGGAGTAGTGACACCTTATTGAGTTTACCTTGCAAGACACCGATATTTGATGTTCAAGAACAGGCTAATCCTCTCACATACCAACTAGACAATTAATGGTAACAGCAAAGAATTTCTCAGCCTCAGGCAGAGTCAAACCATGGCATTTGGCCTGCTGTGACCCAGCTTAGAGCAACACACTGATAGTGCAGGATAACAATTCTGTATCTCTATAGTTCCACACAACTATTTAAATGCAACAATTAGGCTGCACCTAGCTGCAGAACTCAGCCTCACCAGGAAAAAAAAAAAAAAACAAAACAACAAAAAAACAACAAACCAAAAGGTAATTTTATCCATTTAAAGAAAGGTAATGGAACACGTTTGAAGGATTTCCTAGAAAATAATCATGACATCTCCAGTTCCCAGAAAGAAGACTTGTAGGTTTTTGGTTCTTTGTTGGGTGTCCTGGTTTGAGTGAAAACAGAACTAATTCTGTTCAGTACCCTGTTAACCAGATGAACCATGTAAACGCAGTGAACTTTACAAACCCAGTTACTAATTATGGACAATACCCTCGGAATTAGAGGGGCCCTGCCTCCAGCCAGGTGGAGGAGAGGGACAACAGAGTTTATTGGACTGTGTGGATTAGATGGCCTGGCACGTTAGAACCACAAAAGTATAAAGCCCTTGTATTACTGGTGCACAGTGCACCCTATTGCCATCGAATCATCAAGGGACTGAATCTGTTACCATTACTGGAGTAACAGGAGGATCTCAAGAACTGACTGTAGTGGAGCCTGAAGTGAGTCTAGCTGGGAATAAATGGGAAAAGCACCCTATAGTGACTGGTCCAGATGCTCCATGCATCCTTGGCATAGACTTCCTCAAGGAATGGTATTATAAGGACCCAAAAGGGTATTGATGGGTCTTTGGTATAGCAGCTGTAGAGACTGAGGACAAGAAACAGCTGACTGTCCTACCTAACCTTTCAGAGGAGTCTGCCACTGTGGGTAAGATGAGAGTTGAGGATCAAAAGGTACCAATTGCTACTGGAACGGTGAATCGACGACAATATCGCACCAACCGAGACTCTTTAGCTCCTATCCAGAAGCTGATCCGTCAACTAGAGAGTCAAGGGGTGGTTAGCAAAACTCACTCACCCTTTAACAGTCCTATATGGCCAGTGCGGAAATCTAATGGGGAATGGAGATTAACAGTGGACTATCATGGCCTGAATGAGGTTACGCCAGCAATGAGTGCTGCCATGCCAGACATGTTGGAACTCCAGTATGAACTGGAGTCCAAGGCCGCTAAGTGGTATGCTACCATTGACATTGCTAATGCATTTTTCTCTATTCCAATAGCACCAGAGTGTAGGCCTCAGTTTGCTTTCACCTGGAGAGGTGTCCAATACACCTGGAATCAACTGCCCCAGGGGTGGAAACACAGCCCTACCATTTGCCATGGACTGATCCACACTGCACTGGAGAAAGGTGGAGCTCCAGAACACCTGCAATACATTGATGACATCATTGTGTGGGGTAACACAGCAGAAGAAGTTTTAGAGAAAGGTAAGATAATAATTGAAATCCTTTTACACGCTGGTTTTGCCATAAAAAGAAGCAAGGTCAAGGGACCTGCACGAGAGATCCAGTTTTTGGGAATCAAATGGCAAGATGGGCGTCGCCAGATCCCAATGGATGTGGTTAACAGAATAACAGCAATGTCCCCACCAACTAACAAGAAGGAAACACAAACCTTCTTAGGTGCTGTAGGTTTCTGGAGAATGCACATTCCTGGTTACAGTCAGATTGTAAAACCTCTCTATGAAGTGACTCGAAAGAAAAACAATTTTAATTGGGGTCCTGAACAAAAACAGGCCTTTGAACAGATCAAACGAGAGATTGTGCATGCAGTAGCCCTTGGTCCAGTCCAAACAGGACAGGACATTAAAAATGTGCTCTATACTGCAGCTGGGAATAATGGTCCTACCTGGAGCCTCTGGCAGAAAGCACCAGGGGAAACTCGAGGTAGACCCCTAGGATTTTGGAGTCGAGGATACAAAGGCTCCGAAGACAACTATACTCCAACAGAAAAAGAAATATTGGCAGCATATGAAGGAGTTCGAGCTGCTTCAGAAGTGATCGGTACTGAAGCACAGCTCCTCCTAGCACCAAGGTTACCAGTCCTAAACTGGATGTTCAAGGGTAAATTCCCTTCCACTCATCATGCCTCCGATGCCACATGGAGTAAATGGGCTGCATTAATCACACAGAGAGCTCGAATAGGGAACCTCAGTCGTCCAGGAATCTTAGAGGTGATCATGGATTGGCCAGAAGGTAAAGACTTTGGCATGCCACCAGAACAGGTGGTGACACGTGCTGAAGAAGCCCCATCATACAATCAGTTATCAGATAATGATAAGCAATATGCTCTGTTTACTGATGGATCTTGCCATCTTGTAGGAAACCATCAGAAGTGGAAAGCTGCTGTTTCGAGTCCCACACAACAAGTAACAGAAACAGCTGAGGGAGTAGGTGAATCAAGTCAGTTTGCAGAGGTAAAAGCTATCCAACTGGCCTTAGATATTGCTGAACGAGAAAAGTGGCCAGTTCTTTATCTCTATATTGACTCATGGATGGCAGCAAATGCCTTGTCGGGATGGTTAAAACAGTGGAAGCAGAATAACTGGCAGCGCAGAGGTAAACCCATTTGGGCTGCCACACTGTGGCAAGACATTGCTGCTCGGATAGAGAAATTAGTTGTAAAAGTCCATCACGTGGATGCCCACGTACCGAAACATCGAGCCACTGAGGAACATCAAAACAACCAGCAAGTTTATCAGGCTGCTAAAGTGTTCCAGACAGACTTAGACAGGGAACATAAAGGGGAACTATTTTTAGCTCGGTGGGCTCATGATACTTCAGGACATCAGGGAAGAGATGCAACATACAAACGGGCACGTGATCGAGGGGTGGATTTAACCATGGACGCTATTGCACAGGTTATCCATGACTGTGAAGCATGCGCCGCAATCAAACAAGTGAAACTGTTAAAACCTTTGTGGTATGGGGGAAGATGGTCCAAGTATAAGTATGGGCAGGCCGGGCAGATTGATTACATCACACTGCCTCAAACCCTCCAGGGTAAGCACTATGTGCTTACAATGGTGGAAGCAACCACTGGCTGGCTGGAAACCCATCCTGTACCTCACGCCACTTCCCGGAACACCATCCTGAGCCTGGAAAAGCAGATTCTGTGGCGACATGGTACTGCAGAGAGAACTGAGTCTGACAATGAGACTCATTTCAAAAACAATCTCATAGACAATTGGGCCAAAGAGCATGGTATCGAGTGGGTGTATCATATCCCCTATCATGCACCAGCCTCTGGGAAAATTGAACAATACAATGGATTGTTAAAAACTACTTTAAAGGCAATGGGTGGTGGAACCTTTAAAAACTGGGACAAGCATTTGGCACAAGCCAGCTGGTTAGTCAACACCAGAGGATCCATCAATCGAGCCGGTCCTGCTCAGTCAGACCCATTACACACAGTAGAAGGGGATAAAGTCCCTGTGGTGTATGAAAGGAATCTGTTGGGGAAAACTGTTTGGGTATTTCCTGCTTCGGGCAAAGGCAAACCCATTCATGGGACTGCTTTCACTCAAGGACCTGGAAGTACTTGGTGGGTGATGATGAAAGATGGTGAAATACAGTGTGTACCCCAAGGAAATTTAACCCTGAGTGAGAATACTCAATTCAAAGCTGTATATTAATTGCATAATATTAACAGTATTCAATAAGTGTCTTTCAGGATAACATCATGGTGATGACAGGAGCTAGCCTCATCAAGTGGTGTCCAGTAACCTCCTGAGATGAATCTGCAACCTGTGGACACGAACTGTGATGAACTCCATCTTTGAGAGACTGTTACAGTGGCTGAAAATCTACAATCATGAACTCAATGAACTTTTATATATAAAGAAATGATAAGCTAGTGATGGCTATGACATAAATGGTATGGAATAAGGGGTGGAATGTCCTGGTTTGAGTGAAAACAGAACTAATTCTGTTCAGTAATTTTACTTTTCAGCTTGGTTCTTTCAATTAACTGCACTTTCTGAAGTTAGCAGCCTGTTCTCACAGACAGTGTCTGCTTCTAGCAGTGATAACACCTCATGTTTAGAGTTACTACCAAGGATTGGTATGCAGACCAAGGCCATTGCTGGGTCTTGTGTACCACATTGGGGGGTGCAGAAAATGAAAGGCTGCACCTTCAGGGAGGAGTGGACAGGACGGGTGACTCTAAACTGACCAGCGAGGTATTCCATCCCATATACGCCATATTTGGTCTAGAGCTGAGGGACCCGAAGGGTCTCTGGGCTCTTCTCTTCCCTTTTGGACTGCTTTGCCACCTTTTGCTTGGCTTGGCTCGGGTCCTCTTTCGGTTCCTTCCTCGGAGCACCCAAGGAGGACTCTGTCCATTCTGCCTTCGATCCTATGTGCGTGTTCCTGAACCCGGTACCAGAATCCAGCTCCTGAACACAGCTCCCGTCTGCTGCGGGGCCCAGGCTGGGACTCCCCCGGTGCCTGCACAACATTAGTGGTGACAGTGATGTAATTACCATCAGGGGGGTTGGGTTCGATACTGGTTTTGTATATATTTGTATATATTTGTATATATTCCATTTTTATAATTATTAATTTCCTTTTCATTAAAGCTGTTCTAGTTTCCTTTTCTAATCGCTAAGTCTCTCTCCCTTATTCCCTTTCTCTTCCCCTGTGGGGAGGGAGGGGGGTTAACAGAGAGCGTCTGTTATAGGTTTAAGGGGCTGCCCTGACCCTAAACCGTGCCAGATTTATTGGCGCCCAACGTGGGGCACGATCAGAGCTCTGATATATTGCCGAAATAATTCAAATTCCATTTTGCTTCCTTAAAAGAGTATCACCTTTTTTTTTTTTTCCCTGAGTGTCTTTAAGAATTGGAAACTAAAACAGGCTGCCTAAATGATGTCATTTCTGAGAGCAGTGTCCGTTCGTCTCTTTTTAGCATTTCTTTCAGAGTTAAATGCTGTACTGTTCCCTTACGTGTCGTACGCATTATGTCATTGTTTGCTTGTTCTCACTGTTTATCTGAATGCTCTCGGGCTTGGGAGCTGGGCAAAAGTCTCTGCTTTGGTGTGGTGTTTATCTCTGATTTATGTTGCACTGAATCGTGCAGCGAGTGCTTCTCGGTACTACTGGCATTACATAGTGGATTTTATTACGAGGAATACTTTTGGTTTTATCTCGGGAATTTGTACTGCTCCCCACTATGCTAATGTGACGACACCGGAGTTTAGAACTCCAGTTTGTGAGGACTGTGGACATGGTTATTACCAAAAGATCATATTATTGCTATTAATTTCTAATATCTTCACTGTGTGGCGTCACATTAGTCATCAGAGCAGTAATACAGGTCAGGTAGCCACCAAAAAACGCAGATTGCGTGCTGCTTCCCTGCGACATTCACGCTCTGTACGCAGGAAACATGCCGCGACTGTTCAGTCTCCGCAGGCCCCCCCAACGAGCCCTGCTGCTGCTGCTCCTCCTCTTCTCAAAACAAGCGCTGCTGCTGCTCCAACTCCCACAACAAGCACTGGAGCTGTTCCAACTCCAGCAGCAAAGCTGGCAGCTACACGGACAGCTACTGTGACCACTCCCACTGAATCTGCACCTGTACAAGTTGCTCCTGTGAAGAAAAGAAAACAAACAAAACAGCCAAGTCCAGGAACAGATCAGGGAGAAGGTCCTTCACAAGCTGAATCTGAGTATGAGTCAGAACCAGATGCAAAGCCTGATGCCACTGCAACTGGAAAGAAACACCTAACAAAACCAGATCGCCCAGTGTGGTCAGATGACAGTGGAGCAGGCCCTTCTAAAGCAAACCCATCAGATGTGGAGTCATCAGATGCAGAGGGTACCAACAAATCTTTACCTACGAAGGAGATGAGAAATCTGAGAAAGGACTATAGCTGCCATGAAGGTGAGCCACTGATCACTTGGCTACTCCGATGCTGGGATAATGGTGCCCACACCATCAAACTGAATGGAAGAGAAGCCAGGCAGCTGGGATTCCTGGCCAGAGATGGAGGCATTGATCAAGAGCTTGCAAGAAAGAGCAACGCTATCAGTCTCTGGAGAAGACTCTTGTCAGCTGTAAAATCCAGGTACCCCTATAAGGAGGACATCGATTGCTGCCCAAGCAAATGGACCACCATGGAGAAAGTTATTAAGTACTTGAGAGAATTAGCTGTGCGACAGGTAATCTATGGTGATAGGCAAATAGCGAATCCTGATGCAATCCCATGTCAGCGACCCATCTTGCAGAAATTTGTGCGGAGTGCCCCACCAGCATATTCCCACACATTGTCAACATTGGTCTGGGGAACAGATGAAGAGGTACCAACTGTGACAGAAGTGGCCAAGAGAGCACGACAGTATGAAGACAATGTCTCTGGTCCTCTACATGTCCATGTATCAGCCCTGGAGAGATCAGTTAAAAACCTGGTTGCAAAAATAGAGAGAAGGGAGAAAAGATCTTATTCCTCCCCTCAGTGGACCCGTGTTGAAGCCACTAGGAGAATGCGCTCTTCTTCGAGACCAGCTAAACAGGAACAATACATGTCACGACGTACCCTGTGGTCTCTTCTCCGTGCCTTTGGAGAGAAAATGAGCAGATGGGATGGAAAACCTACTACTGCTCTACAGGCACGAGTACTCTACTTACAAGGTAAAACAAAAAGAAGAGAGAATTCTTTCAGAAGGGAGGCTGCTCCAGTCTGCTATGAGCAGTCCTTTGGTCCAACTACATGGGCCTCAGGTCAATACGTGAGTAGGGGGAATGAAAATGTGACTCCTGTAATCAATACCAATCCTGTAAATGGTGTAAATCCTGTAAATAATACAAATCCTGTGAACGGTGTAATTCCCTTTCTCTTCCCCTCTGGGGAGGGAGGGGGGTTAACAGAGAGCGTCTGTTATAGGTTTAAGGGGCTGCCCTGACCCTAAACCGTGACATTGGGGTTGAGGTTTATTTTGGGTTGGTTGGTTTAAGAGAATGAGACACAGAGAAAGAGAAACAGTAAGCGTTTTACTTTGAAGATGAGTGACTCCTTTTAACAAGTGACAAGCAGTAACCAGCTTCCAAACTAAACAGTCAGGCTTTATTTTACTGCAATATGCCACCATAACAAGAGGTCAGGAAGAGACCTCTCTCCAAAGTTTACACATAGTATTTGTGGATACATGTCCAGTTATATCATTGCAAGAAACTATGCTGTATGAATACAGATAGGTTTACCTTAATGTAGACTCAGTTATAACAGAACACATCCCCTTGTACATACACCTTCAGTCCTGGGGAATAATTACTGGAGGTGACTTAGAAATTAAACTTATGTTAAAGGTACAGCATTGTTCACACATTAAGAAAAGGTATAATATCGAAGAAGCTCCCAGAGTGGAGTGCAACTGGTGTACAAGGAATCCATTCCATGGTGGTTCCCTAGACAACACTGCCCGTGAAACATCATGGAGGGTGGGGCGGAGTGGAGACTCTGCGGCCAAGCTCTGTGATATCACTGCAGAGATGGGAACTTGATGGTGCCACAGAATTGATAAGCTGCCTGTTTGCTACCTTGGGCCAACAATCTGTCATTTTTTGGCAAAGTGCTGTCCTTTATACTAACTTTGCTCATTATAATACCAAAACACACCTCCATCCCAAAGGCTACCCACCTCCAAAGTGCGACCACTCCTCACTGACCTTGTGCCCTGATTTTTCTTCAGTTATACCTTTAAAAGTGAAGTGAGAGAATTTTACACCAATCATAATAAAGGTATTTATGACTAGAGTCACTCAAGCTCCACCTTGAAGGTGAAATATAAAATAAAAATGGCTTAAGGAAGGGGGGATGTTAGGGAAGACATCATCATGGACAAGTCAGGGAAGATACTATCACAGGCTATCTCTGATTCCTGGGATCAGTCAACAGGCTGAGCCTCTCTTCCCCCCCATAGGGATGCCTTTGGGTAATATCTGGACTTTCCAAGTCCCCGGGAAAACTTAGAAATCTCTCTAGAGCTGCTTCTTTTAACTTAACGCATTTTGTATATTTGCAGATGCTTTTGCAGACAGTATATTTATCACTGGCAAGACATAAGAACCTGTACTTCTTTTGCTTTCAATAAACTGCACTATTCACATTGCTAGTTGCAAGAGTCTCTCACTGGGTGCCGCCAACCCCTTACTGGCTGCATGAAACTGTGGAGATCGACTAAACAGGGAGTACAGCATATTATTAGTGAATCCAGAGCCGTGAGAGTTCAAATATATTGAACGTGACTGGACTAATAGTGCTAAATTGGATATCATTCAAAATCTAAACCTATCTGCCCCCAGCCACTCTGATATCTGAGGACCAGCTGGAACACAAGGGAGTTTATTTTCTGACAAATTACTTTACCCTTTTACGTGACAAGTCCTCACCATTTTCTTACTATTTCCAATATCTACTGAGCTTTCAGAGACACCAGACATTTTGGTGCAATCACTCTTCAAGTGATGTCTCAATTTCCTTTCTCACAGCAGGCTTTATTTTCAGTAATTTTCAAATCAAGCACTTTAAACAGAGTAGGAAAAAAGAAGAATAAATACCAATGAGTAATGGGAGACAGTTTGTGACTGCCCAAGCAACAAAATAAGAAATAATGAAATACAGGCTCCTTTACCTGCTTTCTGACACACGAAGAAACTTTTCCTCGTTTCCTTGTGAAATTTCAGGTTCAGATTCCTGGCTATTTTTTCCTATCCTAGGACATTTTAAATGACTGCTTCATGTCCAAATGGAAACAGGAGTTATATCAGGGTCTTAGGAAATAAATAAAGTAAATGCAAGTGAACAAATGCAGTCTGTAAGATCTGCACATATTCTCTCCCTGTCCCATCCCCTCCCCAATTTCATTAAAGCAACTGAGTGTAAGTAAAACATTTCACTATGATACTTATTTTCTGAATATACGTACATAGTCTCTTTACCAAAACTCATAACAATTTTATCTGAAGACCTCAAAATGTTTATGAGTCGAGCCTCAGCACCTTAGAGGAAGGTATGTTTTTTATATATTTATAGATGAATGTGCTAAGCTTGAAAGTGGTAAAAGAGCCTGCTGGTCTACTAATTCACAACAATTACAATACTGATGATCGAGATTACTTTTACCTTCAGATGTGCTTGCATGGACATCTATTGATTCTTTACCTTTTTTGACAGTTAGCCTGTGAAGCAAAAGCAAGGCTAATATTATTCCAAAAACTTCTGAATTGATTGAAATACCTTAATCTCCCTACCTGTGGTTCCATCTTTCTAAAGCAGTATTTCATAGTAATGTTTCTACTGAAGAGCAAGTATAACCATTCTTAATTTAAGATACTTATATGTATCTGTCTTATCTCTCAACAAATTAAATATTTTTTTTATTATTTTTACTACAAGCAGGAATATTTTTTCTGCATTTTACATCTGGCCTCAACATAGAAGACAAGACAAGAAAATAACCTGACATTTAAACAACACTATAAAGTTTTTTCCTAACCATTCAATTTATACGAGGTGTCAGCACAATTAAATGCTATCAGTCTTTTTTTTTTTTTTTTTTCCTTTTTGTATAAACCCAAAGGACTATACTACTGTTGTGGTTTGAGGCTGAACAGATTGAGTGGAGGGGACAGACGGTAACCCTAGGACCCTGAGGAATCAGAGGGCAGCTGTTATTCCCTCCCCTTCCCTGCCACACTCTATAAGGAGGAGACAGGAAGTTCAGGGCAGTTTTATTTTTATACTTGTATGTCGCTGTTTATGCCGGGAGCGGAGAGACGCAGCAACATATAA
>JANVCC010009937.1:362746-388138 GCA_025345505.1 Todiramphus chloris collaris | reverse complement strand
GAGCCTCATTAATAACTGTATAAAAGAGTGTTGGTCTTAACAATAAACGAGAATTGCCTGATTGCTCACATTGAGTGCCGTAATTCTCCCACCATCTCCAACAAATGGTGACCCCGACGACGACCACGACATGATACTGCTGGTCAGAACACGCTCTGACGTGCCAAACGGACGTCTTTGCCACAAAGAGACGGTGCCGAGGGAACGGATCCCATCGCAGCAGGGATGGTAAAAGCTGAAACGGCAAGAAGCCGTTGAGCAGTGCCCCCAGCGACCTCATAGGAGAGTCCGTGGCCGTAATGTGCTGCCGGTGACCTCGTAGGGCTGCAACAGCGCACGCTGAAGGTAAAATAGAGAGGCAAGCAGCATATGATTTATTTGCCTGCTTCTTAGAGAAGTGACAGGTTAAGGGCATAGACTTGCAAAAAGATCTCCCTGGGCTGTTAGCTTATGGATACGCGCAAGGATGCTTTAAATTCGGGGATATACTTTGGGAGGAGATTTTAGATGACGATAAAACCGCGAGGAAATTAGGGAAGCAGTGGAGGATAGTACATAATGAGCTTTTGCAACATCAGGTGGAAGAGAAAGCTGCCCACCAAGCGTCGGCAGCTATGGGGAGGAATAGATTGCTAGAGGGAGGAGCGATTGCCCCTACCCCCCCCCGCTGTGTCCACTATCCTGCTACCACCTCCTAGCCAAGAGCCCCCTCTGCCGGATCCGCAGCCATCGGCCCCACCGGCACAAGGGCCGGATCCGCAGCTGTCTGATTGCCCGAGAAAGACGGGAGGCATGGGATGCCTTAGCTCGGGATATTATGGGATCCGGGGATAAAGAAGCGGCTAATTCTGTTCTAGAGGTGGTTTGCCCGGTAACATTTACTCCGGTAGCCGGGGGAGGGATGCATGCCACGATATCGGCACTCGATTGGAAATGGCTGGCTCAACTCCGCTCCACTGTCGGTCAGTTCGGTGTCACTAGTGAGCCCGTGAGACAGATGATCGACTATCTGTGGGGGACGCAGATTCTGTTGCCCTCAGATTGTCGAGCGATCATGAAGCTCATCCTTAGCCAGCACCAGCAGCTACTTTATCGTGCCCACTGGCAAGCGTATTGCCGGGAATGTGTAGCTGTGCAGAGACAGCTGGATGATCCACTACATGGGCTGACTCTCGAGGAGCTGATGGGTCTGGGAGCCTATTCCCGGGTTGAAGCCCAAGCCATACTCGGTGCTGACAAGTTGAAAGAGGCGATGCGATTGGTCTGAGCTGCTTTTAATAAAATCAAGGCCCCCGGAGGGGTTTCTAGTTACATGGGGATAAAACAGGGCACGGAAGAGCCGTTTGGGACCTTTATAGATAAAGCTGCTAATGCGATCGAGCAGGCTGGGGTTCCTGAGTACATGAGGGGAGCATTGTTAAAGCAATGCGCTCTACAGAACTGCAATGCAACCACCCGAGCAGTTCTAAATACCTTGGGGGCGAATTGGACCATAGAGGAAGCGTTAGAGCAGATGTCCAATATTCCTGTCGGGTCGCAGGCCTTTTTAGTGCAGGCCGTTAAGGAGCTTGGGGTAGGGCTCAAAGAACAGGCGGCAGCCGCACAGACAGAAGTGTTAGCTGCTCTTGCACCCCTACAAGCAACGGCCATTAGCGGCAGCCGACCAGCGACCAACAGGATAAATTGTTTCCGCTGTGGAAAAGAAGGACACGCCGCGCGACGACACAAGTAGCAGCCATCAACGCCTCAGCACAGCCCCCCCCCAACCTGCTACCGCCGGGAGCCTCGGACTGGACCTGGCAGCCACAGTAGACATCAACATGCTAACAACATGTCCTGAGAGGGTTTCAACAGGAGTGCATGGTCCATTAGTCATTAATGATCGGGCCATAGGAGCTCTACTGCTGGGACGATCGTCAGCTAGCATGATGGGACTATTTGTGCTTCCCAGAGTTATAGATGCGGACTACACTGGGGAAATATTCGTGATGGTGTATACCATTTCACCGCCTCTGAGGATTGAGAAGGGACAGTGTATCGCCCAATTGGTGCCATTACCACAGCTTATGTGCGGTCTACCCCCATTATTGAACAGGGACAGGGGTAAGCAAGGCTTTGGTTCGACCATGGACTTAACCACCCGGCCCAAACAAAAGGTGACTATCACCTATCAGCGACAAGAAATTGCGCTGGATGGGCTTTTGGACACTGGGGCGGACTCGAGTATAGTTGCCCCTAAACACTGGCCGAAGAACTGGCCCATGCTGCCCAGTATGGTTACAGTCACGGCCATTGCATGGACTTTCCCCATCCCACTGACTTGGACTGTGACTACTCCGGTGTGGATTGATCAATGGCCGCTAAAGAGGGAAAGTCTACACCAAGTTCACCTGTTGGTGATGGAACAGGTTGAGCAAGGACATTTACAACTATCAACGAGTCCTTGGAATACTCCCATTTTTGTCATAAAGAAAAAATCGGGCAAATATCGGTTACTACGTGATTTAAGGGCAGTGAATAAGAAAATGGAGCCAATGGGGGCGCTGCAGCTGGGTTTGCCTAATCCGTCCATGCTCCCCCGAGATTGGCCCTTATTGATAATCGACCTCAAGGACTGTTTTTTCACTATATCCCTACACCCCAGTGACACCCGTCGCTTTGCGTTTACGTTGCCAGCATTAAATCGAGCCGAACCTGATAAGCGGTTCGAATGGACGGTTTTACCGCAGGGGATGCGTAATTCCCCGACCTTGTGCCAGTTGTATGTGGACAATGCCTTGCAACCGCTGAGGAGGGTTTGGCCTCAAACAGTGATCTATCATTATATGGATGACATTTTGTTTGCCCAACCACTCCCCTTTTCCCAGAATCAGGTAGCGGCCATACAACAACAGCTCGGTGCTGCCGGCTTGAAAATCGCGCCAGAAAAGGTGCAACGATCCTCCCCTTGGAAATACTTAGGTTGGACTCTTACAGAGCAAGTAATTACGCCCCAAAAACTGACTCTGGACACTAAGATTGAGACAGTGCATGATGCCCAGAGATTACTAGGCGATCTGCAATGGTTGCGCCCTATAGTCGGCATACCCAATGAACTATTAGAACAATTGCGACCCCTTCTGAAGGGTGCGGACCCAACACGGCCGGTTCGGGTAACGCCCCATCAAAGGGAGACTTTGGACCGTATTGTCGACTGTGCGGTCCATGGAGAGGTCCGGAGGCGCGACCCGGACCTCCCCATTGACCTTACGATATGGTTTGGGGAGCAACATCTTATAGGGGCATTAACCCAGTCCTTAAAGAAAACGGGGGAGGTGTGGGCCCTGGAATGGGTGTTCTCGTACAGGTCCTATTTGGGTTCCTGCGAGATGGACCAAGGCTGCAACAACGAATGAGCATGATACCAGCCTGATTTTAGGGTCTTGACCAGAGGACACTGACGTGGTGACTCCTCCTGGCCCTTTGACCACGCTTGAGCAACCTGGTGGGAGTGCTCAGCCCGACCCTGGACTGGAAGGTTGAGCACTGTTCCAGCGCTGACCAGCTTTTCCACGTATCAGCCTTATTGCCCACCATTGAAGTTGCGGACTTGTCTACACATCCCTGCAAGGGGTACCTTGAAAGAAATTGTGCGGCCTGGGTACTCCTAGATTGTGGGCAGTGTAAGCAATCGCTGTGGGTGCAACAAACCTAACTGTGGGGGTCGTGGCGCCCCGTTATTCATTATCATTAGCTAGTTGTTAGTTATTGCTTATTATCCGCTTATTAGTTGTCATTTATTCGCTAATAGTTTTCATTTATCAGTTATTAGTTGTTAAATTAGTTATCAATTATGGCAACCCTGGTAACGTTAATGCTGTTCCTACCAGTCTCGCTAGGAACTGGATTACACAAATTTGACCCAAGAACAAACTTGTGGGTAACCTGGGCCAACAAGACTAACCGTATGGCATTTTGCCTCTCCCTTGCATCAGCATCCGATCCCTTTCGCACCTGTCTGTTAGGGGCCCCTCAGACTAACATGACTTTACTGTCGTCAGCCCTAGCTAAATTTTCTATGGGAAATTGTACCAACAGCACGTCGATCGTGGAGTGCTCCGGAAAGTTACTGGCAGGCTTGAATACTACGCTCCCATGGGATCCCCAGGAACTCGACCTGGCAGGGTCGGAAGCTATTGCGAATATTACAGGGAATGAAGGCAATGTTACTTGTGTGAAGCTTGGCTCTTATGTGTATCAGAGGTCACAGAATATTACCTGGCTCACACCACATAATGCCATCTATAATCGCACGTATTGTGGTGGTCCTGTTGGTCCCATGAGCGAGTCAGTCTTTGACAACTTTAATGGTACTACAAGTTACGGTTGGGGAAGAAATGATACAAGAATTTGGGCTAACAAGAGTGCTCTCGCATTACCAGATGGCATATTTCTCATATGTGGAGACCGTGCCTGGCACGGGGTCCCGCAGTTTGCTCATGGTGGTCCCTGTTATTTGGGCTCTTTAACCCTTTTAGCCTTAGATAAAGCCATACTAGCTAGCATTAGTCAATCACGGAGCAAGCGGGATCTTTCCCAGTTACCTGCTGATTGTAATGATAAGGTTGAACTATGGAGTCCGGCTTTACGCACATTAGCATCTGTTGTCCCAGGGGTGGGAACTGCTTATGCTTTAGCCACACTAGGCAAGCTCGCATGTTGGACTGTCAGGCAATCTAATGTTACCACTCAAGTTATAGAGCAACTGTCAGAAGATATGGACAGTTTGCGTCACGCTGTTTTACAGAATCGTGCCACCATTGATTTTCTACTGTTAGCTCAGGGTCATGGATGTGAAGAGTTCGAAGGGATGTGTTGCTTTAATCTGTCTACCCATGGAGAATCTATACATCAACAGCTTAAGTGGCTTAAGGAGCATACCCAAGAGATTACGGTGGGATCAGATCCCTTCGATAAGTGGTTAGGGAGACTTTTTGGCGGGCTGTCACCATGGTTAACAGGTCTGTTAAAGGAAGGATTTAGGTGGTTTGGACTCGCATTGTTGTTGATTATCGGTGGAAGGATTGTATTGGGATGTGTTATGAAGCAGGTGGATAAGGCCACAGTAGCAATGACCGTCAGCCCTAAAGAAAATGGGGGAATTGTGGGAGAGTGGCTACAGGGTAAGGGTCACGTTCCCATGCAGAGACTTGCTGATGAGTAGCTGCACAGGCACAGAACACAGATAGTGTAACAGAATAGCAAGGTCAGATTGTTCCTTGAGAATGGGAGTTCTACAACAACAAGATGCCTGGGGCCTAAGATATGAGGAGCTGCACCAGCTGCACAACCACAGAGATAAGCAACTGGGCAGGTCTGACTTTTTATAGCCTAACCAATAATGAGCTTGCTTTTGCACTATGTATGAGCCTCATTAATAACTGTATAAAAGAGTGTTGGTCTTAACAATAAACGAGAATTGCCTGATTGCTCACATTGAGTGCCGTAATTCTCCCACCGTCTCCGACATCTACTCAAGCAGC
Source organism: Todiramphus chloris collaris (assembly GCA_025345505.1). Lineage (NCBI taxonomy): Eukaryota > Metazoa > Chordata > Aves > Coraciiformes > Alcedinidae > Todiramphus > Todiramphus chloris. The sequence goes on along the minus strand of JANVCC010009937.1, from coordinate 382,616 downwards.
AATATCTTGCCACAATGTGTTAGCCCAGATGGGTTTCCCTCTGTGCTGCCAGTTGCTACGCTTCAGTTGCTGTAGCCACCCCAACAGAGCATTTGCCACCATCTATGAGTCGGTATAGAGATAAGGTATTGACCATTTTTCTCATTCAGCAATATCTAAAGCCAGTTGGATGGCTTTCACCTCTGCTAACTGATCCTATTCACCATCTCCTTCAGCAGTTTCTGCAACTTGTCGTGTAGGACTCCATACAGCAGCCTTCCAACTCTGATACTTTTTCACAATACAACAGGACCCCTCAGTGAACAGGGCATATTGCTTTTCATTTCTGGGTAGTTCACTGCACAGTGGGGCCTCTTCAGCACACATTACCTTCTCCTCTCACAATATTCCAAAATCACAATCACTTCCAAAATTCCTGTGTGACTTGAGCTCATTTTGCAATCAGTGCAACCCACTTACTCCATGTGGCATCAGTTTCATGAAGTGCAGAGGAGACCCTCCCTTTGAACATCCAGTCCAATACCAGCAGCTGGGGTGCCAAGAGGAGTTGTGCTTCAGTATCAATCACTTCCGAAGCAGCTTGAACTCTTAAATATGCTTCCTATATCTCTTTTTCAGTTGGAGTATAGCAGTCCTCAAATTTTCTGTATCCCTGACTCCAAATCCCTAGGGGCTGACCTTGAGTCTCCCCATGTTCTTTCTGACAGAGAGTCCAGGTAGGGCCATTCTTCCTGGCTGTGGTGTGGAGCGCATTTTTAACATCTTGTCCTTCCTGGGGTGGCCCAAAGGCTACTAAATGAACAATCTCTAGTTTAATTTTTTTTCAAAGGCTTATTGTTGTTCAGGGCTCCATTTAAAATTGCTCTTTTTCCAGGTCACTCAACAGTGAGAGACAGTGGAGACACAGCTGCTATCTTGTTGATCACATCCCTTGAGAGCTGATGATGTCATTCTGTCCTGGGTTCAGCCAGGATAGGGTTAATTTTCAGCAGCAGTTGGAACAGGGCCACAGCCAGGACAGACAACCAAACCAGGCAAGGGGTTATTTGATACCATAATAACGTCATGCCCACTATACAAGGGTGGGGAAGCAGGCCAGGCAAAGTGTGCACATTCCTGTGGGACCCATCAGGGCAGCACCTTCCTCCGTTCCTTCTATATCATTCATTTTGTGTATTGTTTCATTACTATTACTGTCGTTGTTGCGACTTCTTTTGCATTGTATTCAATTCTCCTTATCCCAACTCACGGGGTTTTGCATTTTTCTCCCTCTTCCCCTTCCCATTAGGCAGGGGGTGGGGAGACAGTGAGCAAGTGGCCATGTGGTACTCAGCTCATGGCTGGGTCTAAAACACAATGCCACCTTGCCCTTTTATTCTTAGATATTAAATATATTGTGTTAAACAAGGCTTGGTAAGCATGGGCCAGGCACCAGCACATTGCAGTGATTTGTGTGTCTCTGGAATTGTCAGGTTAACAACATACTTTTTTTTTCCAAATATTTTACTACTTTTCCAGGATTTTGAATTTGTTCAATGGTGACATTCCAAAACATTGGAGGTGACCACTGTCCTAGGTACTTGCCCATACTCTCCCCCCGATTCTGCCACTCATAACTATCCAGCCTCAGGGCAGATCTCTGGCCACTATTCTTAAATAGTTATTTAACACTAAACAAGACCTGAAACACATATCCAAGGATATTCAAAATCCTCAAGGCCTATTGTAATTAGCCTAGAGGAGAAGGGGAAGATGGAGAAAGGTATTTCCTTCATTGATTGGGTCCCCAAGCAGAAAACGTAAAAGGTATAATTAATAGCTTAAGAGATGGTTCCTGAAGTACAGAGATGACAGCAATGCTGAGTACAAATATCAGATTAGTCTCACAACCAGTAATTTTATCATGTCATAAACCAGTGTTATAAAGTACAACAAAATTATAACCTTAACCCAACCCCCAGAGATGATAAACAGAAGAAACATATATACAGCAATGAAGTATTACAAGACAACTCTGAGAACAAGCACAAAAAAGAGCAAATAAGTCAACATTGTGACCAGTGACTATTAAACTAATATAATGAAAGCTTATAAAAATTTTATTGTAACATGCTTTGGTCAGATCCATCACTATCTCAACCCTTTGAGCCCCACATTGGGTGCCAAAAAGGACTCGTGGTTTAACCCATGAGGCAGTTTAACCCATACTACCCCTGGGATGGGGAAAAGAATCGGGGGGAGTAAAATTCGTGCGTTGATATAAAGACAGTTTAATATGACATAAAAAGAATGGTGACATAATAAATAAATAATAATAATAATATTACTCTCATCCTAAATCCAAAATACAGCATTATACCAGCTACTAGGAAGAAAATTAACTTTATCCCATCTGAAACCAGGACAGTTTTATTCTTATTATGGCACACAATAAAATATGGCAGTCCATGGGTTGTTAGCTAGAAGTAGTTATGCTAAGGCCCGCAAGGCTGAAAAACAGCCAATACTGCTGAAACCCAGGAGAATCGCCAGCCAATTAAAAGTGTTTGAAGTGCGTGTGGACAGACTCTGGGTTTGAGCGTGGGATCAATTAGAAGTGACCTGGGTGCGTGAGCAGTATTGTCTCGTATATAAATATAGCCTGTTGTACTTAATAAAGCGACTTCCGATTACAACCATATTGGCTGTGCTGTCGGAGTCTGTCCCTGCACGCTACAGTTGGTGACCCCAACATGATACGATTCTACGGGACCGGAGTTGGAGGGAAAAGAAAAAGCAGGGGACTCGCCGCGGTCAGGAGATGGCAGGACCATAACTGAGCATCCGAGAGAGACAAAGTCAGGAGACGGCAGGACCATTAACTGAGCATCCAAGAGAGACGTGATAACAGGATCCAGCTGGACCGTAACTGGGCGTTCGAGAGAGACGTGATAACAGGAGCCGGCTGGACCGTAACTGGGCGTTCGAGAGAGACGTGGTAACAGACAAATCAGCGCGCTGGAAGAAAAGGTAAGCGGCAGCGAGGGTCAGAATGGGAGACAATAGTACTAAAGAAGAAGAAAAGGCAAGAGACATTCTGAAGCATATCCTTTCTATGAAAGGGATAAAAGTGGAAAAACGGGCATTAGAGGACATTTTAAAGAGGCTAGTGCAGTTTTTGGTGTGGAAAGAAATATGGAAAGAATTAGGAAAAGACTTATGGGACTCAGTGGCTAATGGGTCTCAGAATGCGGTGGACAAGAGCTGCCCCTGGAAGCAGACAGTCGATACTTTAGCAGAGTTAAAGGCGGAGCATAAGATCGCAGCTGCTGCCGAAGCCGCTTTTCAACCAACTTCATTAGCATGCCCCGTGGACGCACTGAGGTTCTTTGGGGGTGATAATGAGCTCAATTTCGCTAAATTTTCGTCAGTCCCGCCCTACCCTGTGATCCCCTCAGCCCCTACTGAAACGAAAAATCATGTTATTCAGAATCGCTGGTTGCAGGACGTACAGTGTTTACAGATGCAAGCAAAAAGCAGGGAAGAGCAGGAGTAGTGTGGTATGAATCTGGCCAATGGAAGCAAGAATTAGTGATGGGAGAAGGTTCATTGCAGGTACTGGTGTTACGAGCGGTACTGAGGGTATTTCAGAAGTGGCCCAAAGAATCTTTAAACATTATTACAGACTCTGCTTCTGCTGCAGGAATTTTAGCACGGTTATCTGGAGCTTATTTGAGGCATGTGGAAAATGAAAACTTATGGGAAGTGCTGAGAAACCTATGGGAGCTAGTAACATACAGAGAACAGCCTTTCTATGTTATGCATATACGAAGTCATCAGAGTATTGTAGAAGGTTTAGCAGAGGGAAATGAGAGAGTAGATCGCCTAGTAGCACCAGCTTGGGCCACCACATCTCCTACTCCAGATACATTACAACAGGCAATCTGATCTCATGAAATTTTCTACCATTTTGCGCGGGTGTTATCAAAGCAATTTTGTCTAAAAATAGGGGATGCACGTGGAATTGTAGCAACTTGTGCTCATTGTCAACAACAAGTATCGGTTATGGACAAAGGGGTAAATCCCAGAGGACTAGGACTGCTGAAATTATGGCAGTCTGATATTACAGAATATGGAGAATTTGGCCGTCTAAAGTATGTCCATGTTACAATAGATACCTATTCACAAGCAGTGTGGGCCACAGCTATGACATTGACAAATGCTGCCTCAGTCATACGTCATTGGCGGTCATACTTTACAATCTTGGGTGTTCCGCAGTCAATCAAAATGGACAATGGGTCTGGATATATAGCTAGCAAGACTCAATCATTTCTGCAAATGTGGGGAGTTAGGCATGTCACTGGCATGACAGGGAATTCTACCGGACAAGCAATCATTGAACGTACACATAAAACCTTAAAGGCCATGATGAATAAACAAAAAATGGGGGAAGTAGGATTAGCACCAGGAGCAAGGTTGGAGAAAGCTGTTTATGTACTAAATTATCTGTCTTTAGCAGAAAAAGAGGAATATCCACCAATCATGAAGCATATCCGAGGTTTAGCTGGAGAGCAAGATTGGGTAATAAAACCAAAAGTGTTATGGAAAGATGTAAAGGAAAACTGTTGGAAAGGACCAGTGGAGTTAATACCCTGGGGTCGAGGGTATGCTTGTGTCTCCACAGATACAGGACCACGATGGATACCAGTAAAATGGGTTCGACCAGCAATAAATAAGACGCAAGAAAAGCACAACAGCGATGCCATCGATGTCGTCAGCAATGAGGAAGATCAGAACCTAAACGAGGACGGCGAAGAGTCTAAGTAGTATAGTAAGAAAGCAGTAATGAATAGTGCAACATAATAGAATAACAGTAAAAATAGTCTTGAATAAGTGTAATAGAATAGTATTCAGAAATAGTATAATTATAACTAAGAATAGTATAAGAACAAGTAAGAATATATAGTAATAATAATATAGAAGAGTAAGAGTAAGTAAGAATAGAATAAGTAAGAATAAGAATAACTAAGAAGAATATATAGTAAGAATAGTATAGTCATAAGTGATTTAGAATACGGATAGTGAGTATCGGGAAACAAAGTGCATTGGGGATAATTGTTGTAGCTATAATAGTTAAGGTTGTTATAGGTTTAGGAATAGAACCATATCATATAGCAACTATACCTGTGAGAACAAGGGCACATTATATAAAATAAAAAAGGGGGAATTGTAGGGATTGATAACAGTAGGACAGAAACAGTTGTTAGGTAGAAGTAGTTATGCTAAGGCCTGCAAGGCTGAAAAACAGCCAACGCTGCCCTGACCTTGAGGAGATAAGACCAAGGATGAGAAAAGCAGAAGCACCTGGCAAAACAGGAGGATAAGAGGAGAAAAACAGGGTGCTGAAGGAGGAAACCCAAGAGAATTGACAGCCAATTAAAAGTGTTTGAAGTGTGTGTGGACAGACTCTGGGTTTGAGTGTGGGACCAATTAGAAGTGACCTGGGTGCGTGAGGAGTATTGTCTCGTGTATAAATATAGCCTGTTGTACTTAATAAAGTGACTTCTGATTACAACCATATTGGCTGTGCTGTCGGAGTCCGTCCCTGCACACTACAGTAGACATCAAGGTCAGTGAAGTAGGAGGGGGGAGCTGTGCAGATTCCCCTGCAGCCCATGAAGGACCCCACACCAGAGCAAGTGGCTGCACCCAAAGAAGGCCACGACTCTGAGGGAAGCCTATGCTGGAACAGTCAGTTTCTGAAAGGACTCCACCCTGCAGAAGGGACTCACAGTGGAGCAGTTCTAGAAGAACTGCAGCCCATGGGAAGGGCTTATGTTGGAAAAATTCATGGAGGACTGCCTCCCATGGGACAGACCCCATGCTGGAACAGGGTAAGAGAGTAAGTAGTCCTCCTCCTGAGGAGGAAGAGGCAGCAGAAACAAACCATGATGAACTGACCACAACCCCTATTCCCCATCTCCCTGCACCGCTGGGGGTTGGGGGCATGAAGGTGAGGAGGTAGAGAAATCAGGAGCAAAGTTGAGCCTGGGAGAAAGGGAGGGGTGGGGGGTGGTGATTTTAAGATTTGGTTTTATTTCTCATTACCCTTCTCTGATTTGATTGGTAACAAATTAAATTCCCCCCCCCCAAGTTGAGTCTGTTTTGCCAGTGACCATAATTGGCGAGTGATTCCTTTCTGTCCTTATCTCGATCCATGAAATTTCAGATGCATACAAAGTTGCAGTCCTATACAGTCAATGTATAACTCTGAATGCAAACTAAACACTTTCCACTGTATTGAACTGTGATGTGGATATGCACTTCTATAAACACTTTTCATCATTCTCACCACTCTTACAATGATTCTACACTGTTCAAAAACCTTTCTAGACAGGTTAATCTCAGAGACAGTTGAAAAACTCTCCTTCTCTAAGCTGCTAGCAAACAGCTCAAATTATTAGAGCCTGACAGGTGTGACAGACCCCTCTACATTCACAGGACACCCCCACCAAAAAGGGATATTTTTAACCCCAGTTTAGTCACTGGTGTTACATCAGTGGGAAGCATAAAAACCACCCATAAAGTAACAAAAACATTTTTCTTTTTTATATAGCGCAGACTTGAGCCAATTTAATTATAATGAGATGGACAAAAAGTATCTTATAATTTTGTGTTTTTAGCAACAAAGCAATCCAAAAACTTCTGATAGAGCCATGGGTTCTGTCAGACTGGCTGTCACTTAGACAAAGTGAAGAGATATGAAAAGTACAAGCTCTCTGCATAAACCAGGACTGTTCTTTGAGAACTTGAAATAGAAATATCAAGCAAGCATAACATACAGTTGATCAAAAATACTCATCTGCTGAAAACCTACATTTTTTAATTTCAGAAACTTTTTTTTTTGGTAGAAATTAAGAACATTTAATGAATATAAAGAACAGCATAATTAAAGTCAGAAAAATAGGACAAGATACTCTTAAAAGCTCTCAAGTCTTTTTAATATATGGAAAACGGTGTGTGTACCTACATTTAACTGTGTTTCTAGATCAGTCATTTGTCCACTTGCTTCAGATTCTGCTGCAGACTGTTGAAAATAATCTTCTGCTTGGAAACTTGTATTTTCTTTCTGAGAGAACTCTGCTGTTAAGATTTAAAAGAGGAAACAGGGAAAAGGAAAATATTAGTACCTTTATAAAAAAAAAAAAAATCACCATTCCAAATATGATCTCACAGATCTCAGGACAAATAAAAAAAAAGAAATCTTTCTGCTAGTTTCCATGGGCAACATTCACAGAAGTCACTGTTGAACAGTCTACAGAACAACTTCTACAAAGTGTCAGAAAACATAACAAAGCATCCATACCTTCAATTCTGAGCTTTTCCCATTGCAATACAGTGGTAATAGGTGTTCTCTGGAACCAATGTCCTGCTTCCTCCACTTCCCACAAAAGGTCACAATTCCCAGGGTACTTCTCAAAATAGCGCTTACAAGCTAAACAAACATTAAAAAAACCCACACTACTATATATACACACTATATACTCAAATGTATCTCAGTATTTTAAGTAAGCGATATTCTAAGCGATATTCTAAGCGATATTCTAAGCGATTTAATTTGCAATCTTCCATCATATACATAAACCACCACAGAAAGAACTGTTCAACAAACCAGTCTAGTCTGAAATAAACATATCACTTCACCCTACCTAGTCATCCTTCTCAATAAATCCTTTCTTCAAGTTTAAGCACTTTTCATTATTATCTTAAACTTCAAACAAAAATAGAAGGGATTTTTTTCTTCTTCTCTAAGCACCCACTTTGGAATTTTACAACTTCACTGGTCACTTGTCCCCACCAATCACAAGACCCAACTAGGATGGAAGGGCTCTTAGAGGATGTAGTCAAGTGATTTTTTTTTTTTTTTTTTGTCACCTCGTGTTATTATGGGCACTTATGAAAAGCACTCTTTGGGAACACAAACACGTTGCTATTGCATGGTTTATGATCCATTCACTGTTCACTTTTGGAATATTTTCTTCTCTGCTGTCCCTCCACCTCTTTTCTCTCAATACACATCCTAAACATCCACATGGAGAGGAATGTTTTGACATTATCCTATAGTAGCTACTAGGAAAACTACCATTTTTCACCTAATTTGCTACTGATTCATAATCTCAGTGGACAAAATCCCCACCACATCATTCCTTGTCCAGGGAAATGTCATTAAATTCTGCTCAAGACAGTTTGCTGTTTAAAGCCTAATAAACCAGGTCCAGACAGATCCAGCAGTAGACTGTAGTACTTGGAAAAGCAGAAAATTTCCAGTGCTTAAGTAAGAAAGCCAGATGAAAATGTTAATAGAAGGAAGCCTGACAGATGGCACGAGAGTATGTCTTGAGAAACTAGACAAAGGAAATGCTTCTTGCCTGAACACTGTTCCAAGCAACATCATTTACAAAATGTGTGTCATTTCCTAGCAGACATTCCTCTCTTGGGTTGTTAATGGAAGAGCCATAAGTGTTTCCCTTGTATATTAGGACTGTGCTTTCTTATACTTAAGTTAAAACATAGCCTAGCATGTCCACTTGACCAGTAGTTCTGAGAAAGCATGAATTAAATGACCTTGTGAGGCTCAGGAATGAGCAAGAAAAAGTGGCTACAAAGAAGATATATGTTAGGAGATCATACACAAAAACACCTCAGCCTACTCTGGAGGCTTAGGGGGGAATATAGCAATCATATGCACAGTAGCAGAAATCTAACAGCGATTCAATAATCTATCCTCACACAGAGGATTAAAGTCTAATCAGGAAATACTTCATCTTCAACAAATCAGAATTTTTAACCTTCACTGAAGAGCAGGGCATTTAATACAAAAACTGAGGATGCAGATGCAAACATGGAGCTTGAACAACTGCACTCATTTGGACACATAAAGAAAGCACAAAGAAGATCAGAAGAATAAGTCAAAGAGCTTGCCTATGTACATGATGGCTGACAGTGGATATTGTAGGCCAAGAATGTCTTCAGTAAAGGAATCCACAAAGTCTTCCAACACGATTAGCCCAAAGTCTTTCCCACAATGTTTCTTTCTTACAAACATTGTGCTTAGCACTGGCAGCTGATAACTCTGAGTAAGAGAAGAGCTACAAATACTTCCTGAAATAATAGGGGTGGGGGGAATCCATCAGTACTTCAGCATTGACATGTTGCCACATGGATTTTAGCATATCCAGAGACCTTTATAAAAATTATATCAAACTATATAATAATTCATATAGATAGAGATATATTAAGTTTATCAAAATAAATAATTGCTATCAGACATTTATTGGCTCTTTGGGGCAGGCTTCATAACTTTGTCAAGATATATCATAGATTAACGTTAGAAAGAGTCCGCTAAAGTAATCTAGTAGTGCCAGAAAAGAATAGCAGATAGATAGGAAAGGCTCACTTTGAAATCTCACTATACAATTTAGTAAGAAAACCATACTAAAAAAAAAAAAAAAAAGAAGCTGAAAAAGGAAGGAGGGAAAAAGAGACAAAATTTTTGAATTGCACTTTATGCAGATTATATAACTCTTTAGGACAAATATGAAGACTACAATTCAGCTCTTGTTTAAGGACTGAAACAATAATTTCAATTTTTAAAATGAAACTACAAAAAAAATCCTAGGATGCTTTACACTGAAATTCTTTCATAAATAATACATTATCCATAATTAAATGAAGATGAAACAGACTGTCACAACACATCTGTACTTCAGCATTAAAGGATTCAAAGGATAGCTGTTGGCACCACTAAGTCTAAGTGATGCCGTATAATGGAATTAAGATAGCACGTCAACTATTGAATTCATTTTCAGGCCCTCATTTTGCCAGTCAGTGTGAATAACATTAAAAAAACCCCACAACAACTAAAACCCCAAAACTAAAATAAAAAAAACCCTTTCCTCTAATGAGGCCAAAGAAAAGGATACAGTCATCTATATAGCATATTTTGTCTTTACAATGTTGTACTTTTGAGACCAATTAACATACTTCATTTTTCAAGCACAGAAAATATAAGTAGAGAGGTTACATTACTTGGGTACCCTTTTGGATACCATTCAAGCTCCACCACTCTTTTCTAACCATCTGTATCCAGAGCTGTCTTTCTCCACACAGGCTACTTATCTGAAGAATACATCACACAATCAAACATGGATGAAATCTTGATAATGCCTTCAGCATTTGCTAACTCAGGGAAGTAAATGGGAGAGCATCATGAAGAGTAGAGTAAAACTTCAGTGCCACATAAACAAGCAACCCCTTCTAGACTAAAAACAGAACCACTACTCTAATTTACAGCTTTATAAGGTCACAACAAAAGCCACTGCAATGCAAATACTACTTTGTGACCACCATGCTACAGCATTTTTTACATTAAAAATAATACTGAGAATTATACAAATTATGCAATGCATCATTTCTTAAAAAAAAACCAAACAAAACAAAACCTCACAAAAAAATAAAGACAATCAGAATAAATCATCTGGTTGCTTTCCTATCTTAATTGCCAGAACAGAATAGGTCAGCGATCCAGACAGCTTACTATTGTATTTTTATGAGTTTGCAAAGGCACATATGTATGCCATAGAATCACCTAGATTGGAAAAGACCTTTAAGATCATCAAGTCCAACCTAACACTGACAAGTCCTTGACTAAACCATATCCCTAAGCACTACATCTACACAACTCTTAAATTCCTCCAGGGACAGGGACTCTACCGCTGCCCTGGACAGCCTGTTTCAGTACTTCACAAGCTTTTCTGTGAAGAAATTCTTCCTAATATACAATCTAAACTTCCCTTGGCCCAACTTGAGGCCATTTCCTCCCTCTTGTCCTATCGCTTGTTACTTGGTTGACCAGACCAACCCCCCACCTCTCTACAAACTCCTTTCAGGTAGTTGTAGAGAGCAAGAGAGTCTCCCCTCAACCTCCTTTTCTCCAGGCTAAACAACCCCAGTTCCCTCAGCTGCTCCTCATAAGACATGTGCTCATGTCAGGTGGGGGAAGTCGCCAGTGACCCTCCAAGTACCATTGTTAATCCTGAATTCATTAACCTCCTGTAAAGATAAAACAAAAATGCCAGATTGTTTCATTGATTCAAGTTGATATTCTACCAAGTGCTATCATTGTGCTAAACAGCCTACTTATATACCAAATTTTATTCAGCAAAAATTGAAAAACACAAGTCCAAAATAACTAAAAGGAAAATTATAATGTTTTAGAAAAACAACAAAAAATCTGTACCATTAATGACATAAACCTGCTAGCTAAACTGTAATCTCTGAGGGAATGTATGTGTGGAAGGAAAAGGAATTGCTTTTTGTTACTACCAAGTATAGCTGAATCTTGTGTCCGTGAGCAAAGTTTCTATGTTATAATGTAAATGTTTAAGTGATAATGACATCTGATTCTACAATCATTTCAGATAAATAGGATCTCTGTATTCTGGAGCTAGGTCAAAAAAACAAAACCAAGCATAGCCCAATCTAACAGTAAACAGTTGTTCTACAGAGAGAAGGGGGAAAAAAGAAGTATACCCGAAAGCTGGGTTTTTTCCATTTCTATAATTTTAAATCTGTTTTGTAGAATATAAAGAAATCTAAAAAAAAAAAATCTTAGACTGCTAAAGGATATAAGCATTTAAGCCAGAAATTTTAACTGCAATCTGACTTTTTATGAATTCAAGAAAACACCAACTCACTAGGCCTGCAAGGCTTTCAAAGTCTACTAAACAATATTCTTCAAATAAGCTCCCTATCTCCCCCCTTCTACTACCCTCAAATCCCACAATACACAAGTGTTTTACCTGTAGGTTTAACAGAATAGAATCCAATAGCCTCTCCTCCTTTCCACATGATCTTAGCATAGTCGTTGCTACCGTGACAGAGAAATGGGACCTCATTTCTTTCTATTTCTTGTTTTCGATAGATAATTCGATTCAGAACATAGAGAACCACCCTCTCTCCAACAGACTTCACCTAAGGAATCACATAAAAACATTTTAGAAGAGGGGTCAGTTTAGTTGATACACATCAGGGACCTTTTTCAAAGTCACCTGCTAACACAGCTGCAGAGTCAAGAGAAGCTGTAAGTGATAAAGCAGGATGAAGCTCTGGGGTTGGTTTGAGGCCTAGGAGATGCTCTGAAGCCATAGCAATAGGTTAAGTATAAAGCACTACCACAGACAGAGGATATTTCACAATTTCAATGTCTCTCCCAATCCAATAGGTTGAAAGTTGAGAGAAGTGCTGGGAGTGAGGGGAATACTTTAATTTTAACTCAAAACTATTTTTGGATTTAAGAAACATCCACCACATGCAATAGCAGTATGCCAGCCTCAGATTTCTCAGCTAGCAGGTAACTGGAGTCCTACAAAGAAGAAATTAAGAGCCTCACAGGGTAGCAGGACTTGGCACACTCAATCACTGCTGACAGAATGGCAAGACAATAGGTCCTGATACAGTGGAAGAACTAGTTACAACCGTTTCTGTGGCATGAAATTAAATGAATTAAATATCCTTTTCTCTGTTTTGCAAGATTCCTTTCACATATGAAATTTAAGTTCACCACTATCCTACCCACTGTGAAGGAAGAATGGAGAAACCATGTTCCCTTCCCAATGCCCAAAGTCTCAGCTATTCTACCTGTAAAAGATTCAGCTTTCCTGATCTACTCACCATCCATCCATACATCCATACATGAAGCACACGGAAAACAAGGCTACATGTCAAATTCTCTAGAGTAAATTTAAATACCCCAAAAAATAAATTAATAATCAAAGATGATGCCCAGATATGAATTGCACTCCTGGAAAAATACAGGTTTACATTTTTGGAAGAAACCAAAACTCCATACTACATAGGTGTCAGTAATGGTAACACAGCTCAGTGATAAGCAGCAAAGCAGATACCAGGCAACTTACTTTCCCAAACTTCATGTATTGCCACTGCAGGCCACCAACTCCAACTTGCCTCTATCAAAGAGGTTCCTTTCAATATTTATAGCTTACTAGGTCCTGATAAGGCCAACATGTACAGCTATGATAGAATGCACCATTCTACTAAGATATTTCAATACAATCAGACATACTATGTTCTAAAGAGTAAGGAAAAAAACCTCTTAACATCATTAACATCTGAATAGCTTGCATAAAGAGTCCCTCTTTCTCTAGGCACTATCTTCACAATCCTTTCCCCTAGTACTTATTTCTTCTATTCCCATTGACCTTGCTTTTGACATGAGACAGCTAACTCATTTCTGAATGAAATGAAAACATGTAACATCGCATACACTTGCCATTATCTTGGAGGATAAGAATAATTGCTAGGTGAATGTTGGAACACTTTACCTGCTGAAGCCCCTCTCTGGAAGGGACAGATGTTCTCACAATGTCATCAATTGACCACCACTGGCCAGCAAGATACAGGGCTACAGCTTGAAAGAAACAAGGGGAAATAAAAAGTTAGTGATTCTTACCATTCCAAAAATAAACATATTCATTAAAGCTGTAAGAAATTAGGAATAACAATATAGTAACCAAGTATCTTATAGTTGTCACTATATTGCTGCAGCTCTTACTACCTTAGCACAACATATGTGGTGCTATACCCACATCCCCAACCATATGCAACACTGTATTGGGTTTGCATGTCAAAGTTCTGCTAGCAGAGGAGTTACAAGGGTGGCTTCTGTGAGAAGCTGCTAGAAGCTTCTCCTGTGTCTGACAGAGCCAATGCCAGCCAGCTCCAAGATAAACTTGCCACTGGCCAAGGCTGAGCCAATCAGGAACAGTGGTAGTGCTCTGTGATAACATATTTAAGAGGGGGGAGGGGAGGAATGCTGCACAATAGGAACCAGAAGAGAGGAGTGAGAATATGAGAGAGAAATAGCTCTGCAGACACCAAGGTCATTGAATGAGACAGAGAAGGTGCTCCAAGCACTGAAGCAGAGATACCCATGTAGCCTGTGGTGAAGACCATGATGACAGGGGTTGTCCCTCTGCAGCCCATGGAGGTCCATGGTGGAGCAGGTATCCACCTACAGCCTGGGGAGGACCCTACACTGGAGCAGGTGGATGTGCCCAAAGAAGGCCGTGACCCTGCAGAGAGCCCACACTGGAACAGTCTCCTGGCAGGACCTGTGGACTCATGGAAGAGCTCATACTGGAACAAGTCTTCTGGCAGGACTTGTGACACTATGGGGAACCCATGCTGTAACAGTCTGTTCACAAAGGACTACATCTCGTGGAAAGGACCCACACTGGAGTAGTTAGTGAAGAACTGCAGCCTGTGGGAAGGACCCACATTGGAGACAGTTATGGAGGACTGTCTCCCGTGGGAGGGACCCCACACTGGAGCAGGGGAAGAAAGTGAGGAGAAAGGAGCAACAGAGATGTATGATGAACTGACCACAACCCCCATTCTCTGCCTCCCTGCACCACTCAGGGGGAGGAGGTAGAGAAATAGGGAGTGGAGTCTGGGAAAAAGGGAGGGCTGGGGAGTGTTTTAAGATTTGTGTTTATTTCTCATTACCTATCAAATCAGAGTAGGGTAAATTAAATCATTTTCCCCAAGTCAAGTCTGGTTTTTGTCAGTGACTGTAATTGCTGAGTGATCTTCCTGTCCTTATCTTGACCCATGAGCCTTTAGTCATACTTTTCTCCCCTGTCCAGTTGAAGAGGGAGTGATAGAGCAGCTTAGTGAACACCTGGCAGCCAGCCAAAGTCAACCCACCACAAATATTTCTCCCTGGTCCAAAACTTATTTGAAAACTGAAAACAATAAAACCAAATGCAAATTTTATGCAGCATGACATACAGGAACTGTGTCACTGTGCTTTAACACCTCCTTCCACTAAAACCTGTGCCTGCCAAAAAGAGTCTCATTCATACATGTATTTTAGTTTTGGGTTGGTAATGGATATTGATATTGAAATCGTGCAAGTTTTAGGTTGATGGACATGTGATGAGCAATCAGGAAGAATTTGATCCAGAGGTATTTGTGGCAAACTTAGCAATCATATACGTGGCATTATACAGAATGAGAAGGAAACAGGAAGGACTGGAAAGGAAGGGAAGAAAGGGAGAAGAAAAATATCTCAAAAACAGTGAGATGTTAGCCAGAGCTATGTTAGGACCTGAAGGTAAAGACAAATTACACTTGATGACAATCACTGCTAATAGCATCTAAATTAATGGGCAAATAGATTCTCTGAATGCTCAATAAATTCCTTTTGGAGAGGTGAGGTGTTCATAATCAGATCAAGAGACACATATTGTACTTGGATTCAGATGATAACCATGTTATTTTGCTACATATCTTCTGAATTAAGTTCTACTCTGATTAGTGAGCAATGTCTTATCACTTCTGTATATGAATCCACAACAAGAATAGGCTGAGAATAAAAAGACAGCAATGCACAAGTGGCAAATTTATGAGCTACACTAGCATGGAATGAGCAAGTGCCTGGTTACCTGTACTTGTCACAGAAAAAGAAACAACACACACACAGATCAGAATCTTAAAATGAATCCTCTGAGCGAGTCCTCTGGTGCAAACAAAGCAAGAACTTTGTGTGTCTGCTCTCCACCTTAAAGAGGAATGAAGCCCACAGTCGACAAGCTAATAGGAATCTGAAACAAGAATGTACAGTACTTCAATAGACTCTTACTAATACAACATTAGTAAAATATACAGAAAATGCTTAGCAGGGTAAGCAAGACATGTTGAAAACTGAGTGCGTAACAGTTAACTATAAAAAGACAAGTATCAGACCTTGGCCCTTTAGACATTTTCTTCCTAAAGACAGACTACATTATAGAGAGCTCTGACTCTCGAGCTTTGGCAGATTTAGCTACAGCAGTTTATACTGTTACAGCTCTCTGCTGTCAGCAGTTCGCATTTATGTGCACAACTGAAGTAAGGTGTGCAAAGAGCCAGCAGTATGTTCACTTCAACTGCCCTAGCTACATAAGCTGTCAAAGCTGATGGAAGAGCAAGGCAGGCAGTCAGCACAGAAACAAACTGGCACAGAACATCCCAAGGTGGGAAGGTTGGATTCAAAAAGGTTTTCTTCCCTTAAATCGCACACACTTTAGAAATCTCAAATTTGTCTGTTTGACTTTCACTCAGGAACAATGCGAGAAGGGTCAAATCAATCTACCCTCCATAATTTGAGGACCTTTGTGAAAATGCATTTTGATATTTCAACATGCATGCTTTCAATATTTAATTAATGCATAAAAACTAGACAGGCATTAATATTGTGGTAAATAGACTTGCTTACCCCACTTAAGAAGATTATGATATACTACTATACCACAAACAATGATATATACCTAAATATTTGTCTGTATTAACAGTACCTGTAGAAATGCAGGAAAGCACCCAAGACTCCGCTTCTCCAAGGAATCTGCAGCACTGACCTTTTGTACCCACAGAGAATCCTCCTAGCTCACTTACTTTTCATTAAAGCTACACACCATTGCTTTTATTGGTACTAGTTCTGTTAGAAATGCTCACCTAGGGAGAACCAGCACTGACTAACTTATGACTCAAGGAATAAGTGTTTAAAACATGAAATGTCACAGCCAGCCTCTACTAGAATGCCAAACAGCAGTGAATATTTCAGATAAAAAGAAAATAATCACTTCTAAAATTAGTGAAACTTGCTGATCAAGAATTGAACACAACCACAAAGATCACTGAAGAAGTGAGATACAAAGAAAGCAAATTAGCTTCAATAAGTCATGAACCCCTTAGTTATGATAATAGATTTTTGTGTCTATGTGAATTAGTGGTTTTAGGAAAGAGTTTGACTCAGTTGAGATTTAAAGGTTTGGTTTTTTTAAAAAAAAACAAAAACAAAAAACCCACAATGCATACAGATCCATTTCCTAGAAGCAGCAAATAGTCACTGATGTCCAAATTTAAACCCAATTACAGAATGAATATTAAAAAAAAAACCCCAAAAAGTAGAGCTTGACACACAAACAGGAATTTGGAAAATATAAAAGCTTTGCTGAAATAATGACATAATTCAATAGTTATGAACTGTATATTTAAAATATTCTAAATCTACAAGTATATCAATAAAACTGGGACTACGGTATATGCCAGTTCTTACTTTGCCATGGTCTGGCAGGGACAAGAATTCAGGACAATTTGGATCCCCACAGTGAAGGTCAGTCAAGTAGTCCTCTGCAGAGTTCTCCAAGTCCTTGTGACTGTAGCTGTTCAACATATCCACAGGGAATGCCATCATCTTGATAAATAAGCAACATTATTATTGCAGGAAGTTTGAGAGATACGATGCACAGTTTATCACATATTCCTACTAAACATATAACTAAGTCTTGAACATCCCCATCTACTGCTCTCTAGAGTCCTTTATGTCCAAGCCAGAAGGGAGAAATGCTCCAGGCATTTAATAAGAATGGTGTCTATTAAGACCCAGTCTATAAAATGATACATGAACCCAATCTGTGCTTATAAGCAGAAAAGGAAGGGTTTAGCCTATAGATCCCCCTACACCCAAGCGTAGCAGATTTCCAACTCACAACCCCTGTTTGCAGCACATTTACAATAGATCACACTGCCTTGAGGTGGCAGGCTCCATTATCTCCTTCACAGCTGATGTTTTTGAAGCCACAGATTAAGCAAATAAAAAGTAAACAGTCCAAAAGATAACAACAGGAAATAAGAGTTCATTTATTTTGGAGACTGCATTGAAATCCATCTCTGAAGAAACAGAAGCGTTGTTCAGAACTTCTCACTACAACTAGCTAGTGTGCCTACCAGATGGTTGTTTCCAAAAGCATTTCAACTGTGAACAGGAAATGCTACAAGATCATTAAAAACAAGAGCTCACAACAGACTAAAGAGACACTTTAAGGAGGTGACAAGACAAAAAACTAAAGCACCAAAGACCAACCATAGCGGCAATAGCTCCTTGAGTCAAATTCTTATCAAAGCACTGTCAAGTTCAGATGAACAAAATCTCCCGGAATCTACTGAGTAGCCTAGCAACCAAGCACATCATGACCATTTGTACAAAAAATATATTAGAAGCGTGTGTGTTTCTGAAGGGAGGGAAATCAACTTAATTTTTTTAAGTGATGCAAATTATGCTTTTCATGTTTTAACTTGAAGTGAGGGGGACAGTGTTCTGCTTGAAAGATAAGGAAGCAAGTTGAGCAGCCATTGTTATCCTGGGGCCTCCTGAGATAAACAGGAGACAGGACCTTGAGGCCTTGAGGCTTGACAGCTTTATGGCCCTTAGCTCATCTTGCATGGCTTGTAGATAAGGGAAACTAACTCCAAGACAGGGAGGAATACAGAAGAGCCTCCCACCAGTCCTGTGATCTCTGACTCATCGCAACTCTGCATCCTGAGACAAAAGGTGAAAAGTACACTGCGAGGAAGATTGAGAGCCTTCCTCAAAAGTCCCCCGAAGACCCTGGCCCACGACCACTGGATGGCATTGCGCAAGTGCCAATGGGAGGAGGCCTATGATAATGAGTTCCCGGAACTGATTATAATAATCCAACCCCATATAATGAATATGTAGCTAACTGTTAAATATGCATGCTTTGGTGTAATAAATAGCTGCTTGATGGACACTTCAGGGTGCACGTTAGGAGGAACGATCCCCCTTGCACCCAGCGCCATAATAAAAATACTTGCTTTATAATCTTTCACAGGTTGTAGAGTTTCTTTTCCACACATCAAACTGAAAGAAAATCAATTTTTCACTCTTCATAACCATATTATTACACAACATAGGATTAAAGATTATATGTAATAGACTCACATGGGCAACAGTTCCTTTAATTTGGAATTGTATCAATTTCCACCTTCTCAACATTATGCAAGCTACTATATGAGAAATGGCACATTTATTTTTAGGAACAGCGGCAACAGCAGAGGATAACATAGATCGATTCAAGGAACACCAACAAAAACCACATTTAACAGGATGAGTAAACACATTCCTGTGTGTTAAGGTCCGATTCAGTCCTGTAATGAAGAAAATTGGATGATTCATGTCAATAAGATGTGGCAACAGGGGGTTGCTGTTAAAAGGGAACGGATAAAACAATTGCTTAATCTGGTTTGCTCTAATAAAAGCACCAAATCAGGTATGGAAAGGTACCAAATGTATTCTGCCCTACTGGGGACTCGACCCTCCAGGACATCATCCTTGCTCCCACTGGATACAGTCCTGCCCGAGACCCGAGTTGTAAATGTCATCATAAATCTTAGTTTAGTAGCCTTGTAAACTGTAGCTTGTTTTACATAGCCATAAACTGTGTTTTGTCTTACATAGTTTACCTTTTTGATTTAAAGACAATTTTGGTCTCATTTATAACAGTCCCCAATACAACCGAGGACTCCAAGGACTACTCCAGGGTGAAAGAAGACACAAACAAGGTCAGATGTCACTTAGCAGCCAATGTCACTTTATTAGTGCTCTTACAACTTCACAAAAGAGAAGAAAACAAAGTTGGAAAGAAGAAGAGGGATAGATTATCATACCACCCACATGTTCCAACGTCGTCCCATTTTCTGAACTCTCTTGGTGGGAGAAGATTCTGTCTCTCAGTCCATGTATCCATCATTTATTGTTCATGTCCCCTCCTCTTCCAGGAGATAGTCAATTACTTCTCGGAACTGCTTTGCATCACCTTGCCCCCATGTTACATCACTCCCACGGCTGATGCACATGCATAGTACTGTCACTGAGGGGTCTTACAGTGGTCTCCAAAAGAGGATCTAATGACCCTGGATCCAGGCTCATGCATAATTTGATGAATTGGGGGGGGGGGGGGGGGGGGGG
>JANVCC010009937.1:332707-355141 GCA_025345505.1 Todiramphus chloris collaris | reverse complement strand
AGGGAGATGGTCCTTCTCAAGCTGAATCCGAGTATGAGTCAGAACCAGATGCAAAGCCTGATGCCACTGCAACTGGAAAGAAACACCTAACAAAAACAGATCGCCCAGTGTGGTCAGATGACAGTGGAGCAGGCCCTTCTAAAGCAAACCCATCAGATGTGGAGTCATCAGATGCAGAGGGTACCAACATATCTTTACCTATGAAGGAGATGAGAAATCTGGGAACGGACTATAGCCGTCATGAAGGTGAGCCACTGATCACTTGGCTACTCCGATGCTGGGATAATGGGGCCCACACCATCAAACTGAATGGCAGAGAAGCCAGGCAGCTGGGATTCCTGGCCAGAGATGGAGGCATTGATCAAGAGCTTGCAAGAAAGAGCAACACCATCAGTCTCTGGAGAAGACTCTTGTCAGCTGTAAAATCCAGGTACCCCTATAAGGAGGACATCGATTGCCGTCCAAGCAAATGGAACACCATGGAGAAAGGTATTAAGTACTTGAGAGAATTAGCTGTGCGACAGGTGATCTATGGTGACAGGCAAATAGTGAACCCTGATGCAATCCCATGCCAGCGACCCATCTTGCAGAAGTTTGTGCGGAGTGCCCCACCAGCGTATTCCCACACATTGTCAACATTGGTCTGGGGAACAGACGATGAAGAGGTACCAACTGTGACAGAAGTGGCCAAGAGAGCACGACAGTATGAAGACAATGTCTCTGGTCCTCTACATGTCCGTTTATCAGCCCTGGAGAGATCAGTTAAGAGCCTGGTTGCAAAAATAGAGAGAAGGGAGAAAAGATCTTATTCATCCCCTGAGTGGACCCGTGTAGAAGCCACTAGGAGAATGCGCTCTTCTTCGAGACCAGCTAAACAGGAACAATACATGTCACGACGTACCCTGTGGTCTCTTCTCCGTGCCCTTGGAGAGAATATGAGCAGATGGGATGGGAAACCTACCACTGCTCTACAGGCACGAGTACTCTACTTACAAGGTAAACCAAGAAGAAGAGAGAATTCTTTCAGAAGGGAGGCTGCTCCAGTTGTCTATGAGCAGTCCTTTGGTCCAACCACATGGGCCTCAGGTCAATACGTGAGTAGGGGGAATGAAAATGTGACTCCTGTAATCAATAATAATCCTGTAAATAATGTAAATCCTGTAAATAATGCAAATCCTATGACCTCCATGTACCCTGTTAACCAGATGAACTATGTAAACCCAGTTACTAATTATGGACAATACCCTCGGAATTAGAGGGGCCCTGCCTCCAGCCAGGTGGAGTAGAGGGACAACAGAGTTTATTGGACTTTGTGGATTCGATGGCCTGGCACGTTAGAACCACAAAAGTATAAAGCCCTTGTAGATACTGGTGCACAGTGCACCCTATTGCCATCGAATCATCAAGGGACTGAATCTATTACCATTACTGGAATAACAGGGGGATTTCAAGAACTGACTGTAGTAGATGCTGAAGTGAGTCTAACTGGGAATAAATGGGAAAAGCACCCTATAGCGACTGGTCCAGATGCTCCGTGCATCCTTGGCATAGACTTCCTCAAGGAATGGTATTATAAGGACCCAAAAGGGTACCGATGGATCTTTGGTATAGCAGCTGTAGAGACTGAGGACAAGAAACAGCTGACTGTCTTACCTAAGCTTTCAGAGGAGTCTGCCGTTGTGGGTAAGATGAGAGTTGAGGATCAAAAGGTAACAATTGCTACTGGAACGGTGCATCGACGACAATATCGCACCAACCAAGACTCTTTAGCTCCTATCCAGAAGCTGATCCGTCAACTAGAGAGTCAAGGGGTGGTCAGCAAAACTCACTCACCCTTTAACAGTCCTATATGGCCAGTGCAGAAATCTAATGGGGAATGGAGATTAACAGTGGACTATCGTGGCCTCAATGAGGTTACGCCAGCAATGAGTGCTGCTGTGCCGGACATGCTGGAACTCCAGTATGAACTGGAGTCCAAGGCCGCTAAGTGGTATGCGACCATTGACATTGCTAATGCATTTTTCTCTATTCCAATAGCACCAGAGTGTAGGCCTCAGTTTGCTTTCACCTGGAGAGATGTCCAATACACCTGGAATCGACTGCCCCAGGGGTGGAAACACAGCCCTACCATTTGCCATGGACTGATCCACACTGCACTGGAGAAAGGTGGAGCTCCAGAACACCTGCAATACATTGATGACATCATTGTGTGGGGTAACACATCAGAAGAAGTTTTAGAGAAAGGTAAGAAAATAATTGAAATCCTTTTAGACGCTGGTTTTGCCATAAAAAAAAGCAAGGTCAAGGGACCTGCACGAGAGATCCAGTTTTTGGGAATCAAATGGCAAGATGGGCGTCGCCAGATCCCAATGGATGTGGTTAACAGAATAACAGCAATGTCCCCACCAACTAACAAGAAGGAAACACAAACCTTCTTAGGTGCTGTAGGTTTCTGGAGAATGCACATTCCTGGTTACAGTCAAATTGTAAAACCTCTCTATGAAGTGACTCGAAAGAAAAACAATTTTAATTGGGGTCCTGAACAAAAACAGGCCTTTGAACAGATCAAACGAGAGATTGTACATGCAGTAGCCCTTGGTCCAGTCCAAACAGGACAGGACATTAAAAATGTGCACTATACTGCAGCTGGGAATAATGGTCCTACCTGGAGCCTCTGGCAGAAAGCACCAGGGGAAACTCGAGGTCGACCCCTAGGATTTTGGAGTCGAGGATACAAAGGCTCCGAGGCCAAGTATACTCCAACAGAAAAAGAAATATTGGCAGCATATGAAGGAGTTCGAGCTGCTTCAGAAGTGATCGGTACTGAAGCACAGCTCCTCCTAGCACCAAGGTTACCAGTCCTAAACTGGATGTTTAAGGGTAAATTCCCTTCCACTCATCATGCCACCGATGCCACATGGAGTAAATGGGCTGCATTAATCACACAGAGAGCTCGAATAGGGAACCTCAGTCGTCCAGGAATCTTAGAGGTGATCATGGATTGGCCAGAAGGTAAAGACTTTGGCATGCCACCAGAACAGGTGGTGACACGTGCTGAAGAAGCCCCACCATACAATCAGTTATCAGATAATGATAAGCAATATGCTCTGTTTACTGATGGATCTTGCCGTCTTGTAGGAAACCATCGAAAGTGGAAAGCTGCTGTTTGGAGTCCCACACGACAAGTAACAGAAGCAGCTGAGGGAGTAGGTGAATCAAGTCAGTTTGCAGAGGTAAAAGCCATCCAACTGGCCTTAGATATTGCTGAGCGAGAAAAGTGGCTAGTTCTCTATCTCTACACTGACTCATGGATGGCAGCAAATGCCTTGTGGGGATGGTTAAAACAGTGGAAGCAGAATAACTGGCAGCGCAGAGGTAAACCCATTTAGGCTGCCACACTGTGGCAAGACATTGCTGCTCGGATCGAGAAATTAGTTGTAAAAGTCCGTCACGTGGATGCCCACGTACCTAAACATCGAGCCACTGAGGAACATCAAAACAACCAGCAAGTTGATCAGGCTGCTAAAGTGTTCCAGACAGACTTAGACTGGGAACATAAAGGTGAACTATTTTTAGCTCGGTGGGCTCATGATACTTCAGGACATCAGGGAAGAGATGCAACATACAAATGGGCATGTGACCGAGGGGTGGATTTAACCATGGACGCCATTGCACAGGTTATCCATGACTGTGAAACATGCGCCGCAATCAAACAAGCGAAACGGTTAAAACCTTTGTGGTATGGGGGACGACGGTCCAAGTATAAGTATGGGCAGGCCTGGCAGATTGATTACATCACACTGCCCCAAACCCGCCAGGGTAAGCACTATGTGCTTACAATGGTGGAAGCAACCACTGGCTGGCTGGAAACACATCCTGTACCTCAAACCACTGCCCGGAACACTATCCTGGGCCTGGAAAAGCAGATCCTGTGGCGACATGGTACTCCAGAGAGAATTGAGTCTGACAATGGGACTCATTTCAAAAACAATCTCATAGACAATTGGGCCAAAGAGCATGGTATAGAATGGGTGTATCACATCCCCTATCATGCACCAGCCTCTGGGAAAATTGAACGATACAATGGATTGTTAAAAACTACTTTAAAAGCAATGGGGGGTGGAACCTTTAAAAACTGGGACAAGCATTTAGCCCAAGCCACCTGGTTAGTCAACACCAGAGGATCCATCAATCGAGCTGGTCCTGCTCAGTCAGACCCATTACACACAGTAGAAGGGGATAAAGTCCCTGTGGTGTATGAAAGGAATCTGTTGGGGAAAACTGTTTGGGTATTTCCTGCTTCGGGCAAAGGCAAACCCATTCGTGGGACTGCTTTCGCTCAAGGACCTGGAAGTACATGGTGGGTGATGATGGAAGATGGTGAAGTACAGTGTGTACCTCAAGGAAATTTAACCCTGGGTGAGAATACTCAATTCAAAGCTGTATATTAATGGCATAATATTAACAGTATTCAATAAGTGTTTTTCAGTGTAACATCATGGTGATGACAGGAGCTAGCCGCATCAAGTGGTGTCCAGTAACCTCCTGAGATGAATCTGCAACCTGTGGACACGAATTGTGATGAACTCCATGTTTGAGAGACTGTTACAATGGATGGAAATCTACAATCATGAACTCAATGAACTTTTATATATAAAGAAATGATAATCTAGTCATGGGTATGACATAAATGGTATGGAATAAGGGGTGGAATGTCCTGGTTTGAGTGAAAACAGAACTAATTCTGTTCAGTGATTTTACTTTTCAGCTCAGTTCTTTTAATTAACTGCACTTTGTGAAGTTAGCAGCCTGTTCTCACAGACAGTGTCTGCTTCTAGCAGTGATAACACCTCATGTTTAGAGTTACTACCAAGGATTGGTATGCAGACCAAGGCCACTGCTGGGTCCTGTGTACCACACTGGGGGGTGCAGAAAGTGAAAGGCTGCACCTTCAGGGAGGAGTGGACAGGACGGGTGACTCTAAACTGACCAGCGAGGTATTCCATCCCATATACGCCATATTTGGTCTAGAGCTGAGGGACCTGAAGGGTCTCTGGGCTCTTCTCTCCCCTCGTGGACTGCTTTGCCAGCTTTTGCTTGGCTTGGCTCGGGTCTTCTTTTGGTTCCTTCCTCGGAGCACCCAAGGAGGACTGCCTTTGATCTGATCTGCGTGTTCCTGAACCCAGTACCAGAATCCAGCTCCTGAACACAGCTCCTGTCTGCTGCGGGGTCCAGTCTGGGACTCCCCCGAAGCCTGCACAACATCAGTGGTGACGGTGATGTAATTACCATCAGGGGGGTTGGGTTCCATACTGGTTTTGTATATATTTGTATATATTTGTATATATTCCATTTTTATAATTATTAATTTCCTTTTCATTAAAGCTGTTCTAGTTTCCTTTTCTAATCGCTAAGTCTCTCTCCCTTATTCCCTTTCTCTTTCCCCTCTGGGGAGGGAGGGGGGTTAACAGAGAGCGTCTGTTATAGGTTTAAGGGGCTGCCCTGACCCTAAACCGCTACACTGCCCCAGTATGAGTTGCCCCTGTGAGGAGAAAGAAACAAAAATACAGGTATATCACCCATTTAGTCCATTTCACCCAGTGTCAGATGATTAGGGAGAGGGTCCTTCTGAGCAAACATATCGGAGAAGGAGTCATCAGACTCAGAGGTAATCCAGCCTTTAACTGTGAAGGAGCTGCAAAATGTGAGAAAATACTTTAGCTGTCGTGAAGGTGAGCCAATTACCACCTGGCTGCTCCGATGCTGGGATAATGGGACCAATACCTTTGACTTGGACAGTAGAGAATCCCGGCAGTTGGTATCCCTGGCCAGAGATGGAGGCATTGACAAGGTGCTTGTGAGAAAGAACAACACTCTCAGCCTCTGGAATCAACTCTTGTCATCTGTAAAGACCAGGTATCCCTTTAAGGATGATATCAAATACTGCCTGAGCAAATGGACCACCATGGAAAAAGGTATTAAGTACCTGAAAGAATTAGTTGTGACTGACGTGGCTAAAAGAGTATGACAGTATGAAGACAGTCTCTCTGGTCCCCTACAGGCCTGTGTATCAGCTGTGTCTAAGGAGATGGCTAAGGAAGTTTCAAGACTGTATGATAAACTATCCAGGAGGGAGAATAGATTCTATTCTTCCCCTGCATGTTGCTGTGCTGTAGCTGTTAGAAGATGCTTTCCTACAGGAACCATATATGTCATCAGGTACCCTGTGGTGTCTTCTGTGTGAGCATGGATACAAAATGAGCAGATGGGATGGAAAAACTACCTGTGCTCTATAGGCATGAATATGCCAGTTACAAGGTAAAATAAAAAGAGAAGAGAGAGTTCTTCCAGGAAGAGAAGGGATGCTCTGGTCTACTGTGAGCAGTTCTCTAGTCTGAATAGATGGGCCTCAGATACAAACGTGAGTAGGGGGAATGAAAATGTAATGTATGCAGTCCACACAAATTCTGTGAGCTATGCAAACTCTGTGAGCCATGTAAATCCTGTGAACCCAGTAATCTACACAAACCCAGTTGTCACTAGTTGGTACTACCCTTGGAACTGAAGGGGCCCTGCCTCCAGACAGGTGGAGAAGAGGAACAATAGAGTTTATTGGACTGTGTGTATTCGATGGCCTGGCATGTTAGAACCACACAAGTATAGAGCCCTGGTAGACACTGGTGCACAGTGCAGCTTATTGCCATCAAATTATAAAGGGACAGAATCTGTTACTATTTCTGGAGTGATGGGAGGATCTCAAGAACTGACTGTACTGGAGGCTGAAGTGAGTCTAACTGGGAATAAGTGGTAAAGGAACCCTATAGTCCAGATGCCCTGTGCATCCTTGTCATAGATTTCCTCAGGAAAGGGTATTATAAGAGCCCAAAAGTGTATTGATGGGTCTTTGGTATAGCAGCTGTAGAGAGTGGGGACATTGAACAGCTGACTGTCAGAGGAGTCTGCTGCTGTGGGGCAGATGAAAGTTGAAGATCAAAAGGTGTCATAGAGTCATAGAATGGCTAGGGCTGGAAGGGACCTCTGAAGGTCATCTAGTCCAGCCCCCCCTGCAGTGAGCAGGGACACCCTCAACTAGACCAGGCTGCTCAGAGCCTTGTCCAACCTCACCTTGAATATCTCCAGGGATGGGGCCTCAACCACCTCCCTGGGTAGCCTATTCCACTGTTCTACCACCCTCAATGTAAAGAACTTCCTGATATCCAATCTAAATCTACTCTTCTCTAATTTAAACCCATTACCCCTTGTCCTTTCACTACAGGCCCTCATAAACAGCCCCTCTCCAGCCTTCCTGTAGGCCCTCTTCAGGTACTGAAAGGTCTCTAGTAGGTCTCCCCAGAGCCTTCTCTTCTCCAGGCTGAACAACACCAGCTCCCTCAGCCTGTGCTCGTAGGAGAGGTGCTCCAGCCCTCTGATCATCTTTGTGGCCCTCCTCTGGACCTGCTCCATCAGTCAGTTGCTACTAAAACAATACTATATCAACTGAGACTCTGTGTTTCCCATCCAAAAGCTGATCCATCAACTAGAGGGCCAAAGAGTGGTTAGCAAATCCCGCTCACCATTTAACAGTCCTATATGGCCAGTGAGAAAATCTAATAGGGAATGGAGATTAGCAGTGACTATTGTGGCCTGAATGATGTTATGCCAGTGATGAGTGCTGCCATGACAGACATATTAGAACTCCAGTATGAACTGGAGTCCAAGGCCGCTAAGTGGTATGCGACCATTGACATTGCTAATGCATTTTTCTCTATTCCAATAGCACCAGAGTGTAGGCCTCAGTTTGCTTTCACCTGGAGAGGTGTCCAATACACCTGGAATCAACTACCCCGGGGGTGGAAACACAGCCCTACTATTTGCCATGGACTGCTCCAGACTGCATTGGAGAAATGTGGAGCTCCAGAACACCTGCAATACATTGATGGCATCATTGTATGGGGTGACACAGGAGAGGGCTTGCTGCTATTAGATGGAGAAGAAAAAAAAGATGTAAAAAATAAGACTAGGTTGTCAGCCCCTCTGTCCTTCTTACATCCCCACAAAGGTCTCAAATGCTTATATCTGTTACCTTACCAGTCCTCATGCATTATGGTGGGTTTCTTCATGCTTATTGGTCATTTTCTGGCCTTTACTGGGACTTTCACTTCTGCATAACAGTCTTCCCTAGCTATTGTCATCTAAGTGCTTCCTCTTCAGAGTGCTACTGAGGAAGATTCCCCAAGTTTCCAGACACAGCTTTAGAAGTTCTTACTACCATCTCCCCAACAATTCCTCCTTCTTCTTCATCACACAGAATGGTATTCAATAGTGACTGCAAGAAATGAAGACTTCAAATTTGTATTCATTCATTTCAGAAACACACTGTAGCAGCTGCTCTCCTCACATGAATACTTCCTCTAGAGTGGGAGAGAGTAGGCATGGTCACACAGCAGTGAGTGCTGATGCCACCGTTGTCCTGAGCATCAGGGTGTATGAACACACCCTCCCTGACAATAAGGGAATCAGCATATAGAAAAATGCGATACATAGGGAGAGCTACAAGTGAATGTTAAAAGCAACTTTTGTTATGAATTTTGAGAGTAAAAAAGCAGAAAATAATTTCTTTCTGAAAATGTGACTGTCCAGTAGGTGAGGTCACTGCTTTTCAAGTGAAAAAAGACATGAACAAATAAAGTGCTAAGAACTAATCAGAACAACTACCAAATTTGTGTTTTGTAGTAATAAATACATATAGATATCTTGCAGCTTATGAAGACAGGGACTTCAGGAGATCGTGCAGTAGAAATCCATGTTTATTGTCACACAGTGCCTTTTATAGCCCACGATAGCAACACCTCCTCTAAAAATTTTTCACCACCTGTTCACAACAGATAAGCACACAACCCAGAATACTCTGTCCACGCATCCTTCTTTTCTCCTGATTGGCTTGATCACATGTTGTTCATGCACTTGTGTTTTCCCAACCTCAAGGTCAGACAAATCAGCATCTCCTGTTCCTTTTGATATTTTACTTAGCCTAATCTTGCTCAGTGCAGCCTACTGCATTTCAGCTTCCCACAATATCTGTGGATGAATTAAAGAGTTTGCTGTATTTTAAGTCTTTGACATTAAAAAGGTGTTGAGGTAGAGCAATTGTTTTCACTCTTTCCCATATTGCAGACCTCTGATTTTCAATGTTCACTTCTATATTGTGAAGGACTTCTATATAGTCTAAGGACAGCAAATTTGGGGTTTTTTATTTATAATTGTGGTGGGTTTACCCTGGCTGGGCACCAGGTGCCCACCAAGCCCTTCTATCACTCCCACCAACCTCCGTCAGAACGGCACGCAGGGAGAGAATAAAACACAAAGAAAAGAGTCGTGGGTTATGATAGATAAAGTTATTCTCTACTTCCTGTCCACAGGCGATGTCGGGCCGAGTCCAGGAAGCAGGGCTCCAGAACACGTAGTAGTTGCTTGGAGGACAAGCCGAATGCCCCCTCATCCTCCTCCTGCCCTCTCCCTTTATAGTTGAGCTGACGTCATATGGTATGGAATATCCCACTGGTCAGCTCAGGTCGGCTGTATCCCCTCCCCCATCTTGCCCCCCCCATCCTCTGGTGCCGTGTGAGCACTGGCAGTCATAACACAGGTGTGTTATCAACACCCTCCAGCTCCCAGTACTGCAGCATGAGGGATGGATGGGGAAAAGCAGCTCAGCCAGACCCACTACAATAATAAAATCATAGAATAGAATCATAGAATTGTTTTAGTTGGAAGAGACCTTTAAGATCATCAAGTCCAACCGTTAACACAGCACTGACAAATCACCACTAAATCATGTCCCTCAGCACCACATGCACACATCTTTTAAATACCTCCAGGGATCGTGATTCAACCACTTCCCTGGGCAGCCTTTTGCAATGCATGACAACCCTAATATACAATCTAAACTTCCCCTAGTGCAACTTGAAGCTATTTCCTCTTGTCCTATCACTTGCTACTTTGGAGAAGAAACTAACCCCCACCTTGCCACAACCTCCTTTCAGGTAGTTATAGATAAGGTCTCCCCTCAGCCTACTTTTCTCCAGGCTAAATAACCCGAGTTCCCTCAGTCGCTCCTCATAAGACTTGTGCTATAGACCCCTCACCAGCTTCGTTGCCCTTCTTTGGGCACATTCCAGAACCTCAATGTCCTTCTTGTAACAAGGGTCCCAAAACTGAACACAGTATTCGAGGTGTGGCCTCACCAGTGAAGGTTCAGAGGTACAGAGGTACAATCACTTCTCTAGTTCTGCTCACCACACTATTTCTAATAGAAGCCAGGATGCCATTTGCATTCTTGGCCACCTGGGCACACTTCTGGCTCATATTTACTCAGCTGTCAATCAATACCCCCGGTCCTTTACTGCCCGGCAGCTTTCCAGCCACACTTCCCCAAGCCTGTAGCATTGCATGGGGTGGTTCTGACTCAAGTGTGGGACCCAACACTTGGCCTTGTTGAACCTCATGCCATTGGCCTTGGCCCATTGATCCAGCCTGTCCAGATGCCTCTGTAGACCCACCCTACCTTCAAGTAGACCAACACTTCCACCCAACTTGGTGTCATCCACAAACAAAATCCACTTGATCCCCTCATCCAGATCATTGATAAAGTTATTAAAAAGAAATGTATCAAATACTGAGCCCTGGGGGACACGACTTTTGACTGGATGCCAACAAGTTTTAACTCCATTCCTGACAAGTCTTTGGGCCCAGTCATCTAGCCAGCTTTTTGACCATTCAAGCCGTGAGAAGCCAGTTTCTCCAGTACAATGCTGTGGGATATGGTGTCAGAAGCTTTACTAAAGACCAGGTAAACAATGCCCACAGCTTTTCCCTCATCCACTAAGCAGGTCACCTTGCCATAGAAGGAGATCAGATTAGTCAAGCAGGACTTGCCTTTCATAAATCCATGCTGACTGGGTTTGAACCCTTGGTTGTCCTGTACATGCCACGTGATAGAACTCAAGATGATCTGCTCATATTTGCTAACCTTCAGTCCATTGGGACCTCCCCGTTTAGCCAGGACTGCTGATAAATGATGGAAAGTGGCTTTGTGAGCATTTCTGACAGCTCCCTCATTATCCTTGGATGGATCCCATAGGGCCCCATGGACTTGAGTGCGTCTAAGTGGTGTAGTAGGTCACTGACCATTTCCTCTTGGATTATGGGGGCTTCATTCTGCTCCCCATCCCTGTCTTCCAGCTCAGGGGGCTGGACACTCAGAGGACAACAAGTTTTACTATTAAAGACTGTAGCAAAGAAGGCATTCAGTACCTCAGCCTTTTCTTCATCCTTGGTCACTATGTTTCCCCCTGCATCCAATAAAAGATGGAGATTGTCCTTAGCCCTCCTTTTGCCGTTAATATATTTATAGAAACATTTTTTATTGTCTTTCATGGCAGTAGCCAGATTAAGTTCTAATTGGGCTTTGGTCCTTCTAATGTTCACCCTGCATAGCCTCATGGAATCTTTGTAGTCCTTCTGAGTTGCCTGTCTCTTCTTCCATAGGCCTTAGACTTTCCTTTTTTTCCTAAGTTCCAGCCAAAGCTCTCTTTTCAGCCAGTCCAGTCTTCCCTGTTGGTTCATCTTTTGGCACACCAGGACAGCCTGCTCCTGCACCTTTAAAATTTCTTTCTTGATGAATGTCCAGCCTTCTTAGACTCCTTAGCCCTTCAGGACTGCCTCCCAAGGGACTTTGTCATCCAGTCTCCTGAACAGGTCCAAGTCTGCCCTCCAGAAGTCTGAGGTGGCAGTTTTACTGACCTCCTTCCTTATTTCCCCAAGAATAGACAACTCTACCATTTCATGATTGCTATGCCTAAGACAGCCTCCAACCTTCACATGAACCACAAGTCCTTCTCAGCTCAAGAACAAAGGGTCTAACAGGGAACCTTCCCTAGTTCCCCATCTGTGTCAGGAAGTTATCTTCCACACACTCCAGGAACCTCCTGGACTGTTTCTTCTCTGCTGTATTTTATTTCCAACAGACACATAGTAAGTTGAAGTCCTCCATGAGAACAAGTTTTTTAGGAAAAGTTTTTTTTTCCTTCAGAAATCCTTCAAAAGTTGTAAGAAACCCACAGGGACACATATCCATGTTAAAAATCACTGTATTAGACAAGTGAAAAATAAGGCTTGAAGACATTTTTACCTGCAAAAGCATAGCATAGGAAAAATTTCTGTCATATGCACAACAGCCTATGGTTCTTTTTGGATCTGTTGAAACTATGGGATGAAATCCTGGCTTCAGGATTACCATTTGTCTGTGGTAATTTGTGTGTGGTATTTTAGGACAAAGTCTGTCCTTCCATTTTCTCTTCTTCCATAAAATGTTAATCCTTCCATAGATGTGGAATGGTCTTATCTATGACCAGAAGATGGTTCCTGTTCAAAGAATGGATGGTATCATGATAAGAAAGGAAACATGAGGGTTTATGGTCTAACCAAAGAAGAATGAGGTAAGGACACAATAGTGACCAGCTGTGGTGTAACAGCCTAGCTTGCTGCAAATCCACCCAAATCATGGTAAACGTCACATAGAAGGCAGGGACAGACAGAATTAGGATATAAAAATCACAAAGGGAATACACCTCTTGGGTGGGGAATACACCTCTCCAAACAGCTTGCAGCAGAGCGAGTGAATAACCAGAAGCTGCAAGCCTCTCTTTCGGAGGTTTTGGAGAGTGAAAAGGTATATAAGACCCTGACTGATGAAAAGGATCCAGATATGTTGTACCCCCTGGGACATTTAAAGCGTATTGGTGAGACCAGCTCCCAGGAAGAAGAGGGATGTCAGGAAAATTAATCCACAATCACCAGAGGTTTATGTCCAAAAAGGAGACAGAGGAGTCCTTTTACTTTATTCGAACAAAGGGAGAGGCCATGGGGCATTCCCCTGGGGTCTCTCAAATTTTTGGAGGACGCAGCCTCCTTTTTATCCTAATTTCCCGTCCGCTTTTCCCTCTCTCTTTCCCCATTGGCTGAGGTACTTGAGAGGTACAGACTTCCCGGAACGCTTAATATCTAAGATTCCCTTTTAATGTATAACCCCCCCTCTCCCTTTTTAATCCCTTACAGAATTTATGGCTCCTCCCATTGTATCTAAATGTCATTCACCAGCAGACCTACAGTTTATTTGCAAAGACAAATCTCATTCCATTCTTCAATCAGTGGAATCCATCCTATTGTTCTTGTCTCTTGGTGCTAGTCTTATCTACAGCAGGCCCACAGCTTTTTTTGTAAAGACAAACCTTCATTCCTTACAGTGAGCTGTTTTGCAAACCCTGATCAAAACTGAAAACAAAAACCTATACACAGAGAATAAGGAACTTAAAATGTTACTGTCCTCAGCTGAAAGGAGAGAGAGACAATTACAGGAAAGATTCAATCTTTTAATGAGACAGATACCATCCTCTGTCTCAGCTAGACAAAACCACAGATCAGTACAGTGTGCACATCCTGAAACAAGGGACGAAGACATTTGGGATGATGGTGGAAGTGATGTTCTGGTGGAAGATTCTGATCCTACCCCAGAACCCATGCCTATACAACCATTGATTAAAACTGAAATCATAGACAAGGGGGATGGTAATGCTCACTTGACTGTGTGCTCTGTGCTGTGGTCTCTGAATTAGCAGAGCTACAGAAAAAGTATTTCAGGCATCCGGAGGAGTCCAAGCTGGAATATGTGTGTTGAGTTTCCCTTATGGGGGGGGGGGGACGGACTGAATCTTGCTAAGTGAAGAAGAAGCAGGAGACTACTGGGGCCCTGGAATGTCTCTAAGCACTGAACCGAGAAATCATATTTACTCTTTAACTGCATTGGTTATCAGTTGGGATGGTGGCACAGACCCACAGAGCAGAGGAGATCCCTTTGTTATTAAGACCTCTGGGTTCTCTGATCTTGCCGTTTCTCTGAAAAAAGCAGCCTGCGTTCAAGCGATGTGTGAGACAGAGGTGTTAAGGAGGTCTATGCTAACTCCTATTGACCCAGCAAGATTAACACTCATTTGTGGCCTCCCAGACTGCCTTAATACATACGTAGCTCATGTCCAGGACCATATACAAACTACATGTGCTATGAAGCTGCTGTGGCTCATGCGCTGACTCCATGGAAGCTGGCCCACGTAACTCCTGAATATGTAAATTTATTAGAGGTGTCTGCACCTTTGCCCCAGTCCAGAATTACTGATGTTAGGCAGCACTTCATGCCAGAAAACACACATTTTGGCATTGACAGGGTGGTAGCTGATTTAGTGAAAAGAGGTATCATCGCTTGTGCACACTCTCCATACAATTCACTGATCTGGCTGGTTAAAAAGCCAAACAGACAGTGGCACCATACAACTGATTTTAGGCGATTGAATGCCAATACACCTTTAACTGTCTCCGTGACAAATATTGCAGAAAGGATATGAAAAGAACAGAGTATGATCATTCCAGGACCTTTATGTTTCCTTCACAAGGGCACAGTGCTACCTGCAAGCATTTCCCAGAAACTTACAGTACACAGGCCAGCTGGTTCTGGTTAAACCATCTCAGACTGGGACAATGGTACTATATGGATAGTACCTACCTCTTAACATCTGCTGGTTGTACAGCAACTGAGCACCTTTTCTTTTTATTCACGGGTTCTCTGAATGACAGCAAACTGCACCTGGAATCACAGACTCCCCTATACCAATTTAGAGTGTCCACAAGGACTCTTGATTTTCATTTGTTGAGTATTTTTATGTTTTATCCTTATGCTTCAAAATTATTATATTGCTTGGGGCCATAATTATCATAACTTGTGTGTGTGTTTATATGATGCTTTATGAAGTGTGTGTTTGTGACACAATCTGTGACAATCTGTGACACAATCTGTCTCCCATGGGTGGGACCTGATGCTGCAGTAGTGGAAGAGTATGAGGAAGGAGCAGCAGAGACAATTCATGATGGACTGATCACAACCCCCATTCCCCATTCCCCTGCGCCACTCACAGGGAGGTAGAGAAGTTAGGAGTGAAGTTGAGCCCAGGAAAAGGGGGGGGGGGGGGGGGGGAAGGTGTTTTATGATTTTATTTCTCATTATCCTACTTTAATTTGATTGACAATAAATTAAATTAACTTCCTCGAGTTGAGTCTGTTTTCCCTGTGACAGTAATTGGCAAGTGATCTCCCTGTTCTTATATTGTCATATTTTCTCTCCCCTGTCCAGTAGAGGATGGAGAGTGATAGAGTGGCTTGGTGGGCAACTGGAGTCCAGCCAAGGTCAACCCACCACAACAGAACACACAGACTTTTGCTAATAAGTCACATGGATGGACCAAATATCTCATCAATAGAGATATTTTACTGGAGTGAAAACAGCTCTGCAAAGGATGCCAAGGCTGTATTTGTCCATGCTGTGGAGGGTGGTGGGAGAGATTAAAGAAGAGAAAGCTGGATGATAGTTGTACCTGACATAGCTGTTTGACGTGCACTAAAAGAACCTGTCAGTAAAAGGAACTGCAAGATGCACATTTCTTTACACCTAATCTAATAACCCCCTGACTTTTAAATTTGCCCTTTTCTAGGAGTGAAAGGAAAGAGATTCAGTGAGATGTTCAGTCCTCGTGATTTTGCATGTTGTGTATGCTTGTTCTGTTATGTAAATCTTGCAAAGAGCGGGTGTCCTTTTTTTCTAGGTGGCTTAGGCACTCCCAAGTCATTAGTTCTAAAGAACTAATTCCTTCTTGGCTGCCAAATCTTATTGGCCCTACCTGTGCACTTCAACAGGTGTATAGACACCAGAGCTCCCCCAGCAATATCTGCCACCAGTTCCTTACTTGTCAAGCCTATGTCTCCCACTGATAAACCCCGGTATTTTGCCTGTTAAATTATTGATTTTTCTCTAGTGATAAGTCCCAGGATCACTCACTGTAACATCTGCTAGCAAGTATATTTTAATTAAATTGTTTACTGTGAGGGTGGTGAGACACTGGAACAGGCTGCCCAGAGAAGTTGTGGATGCCCCATCTTTGGAAGTGTTCAAGGTCAAGTTCGACAGGGCTTTGATCAATCTGATCTACTGAGAGATGTCCTGGCAGGGGGGGTTGAACTAGATGATATTTAAAGGTCCTTTCCATCCCAAACCATTCTATGATTTTATGTTTCATACATCACTGGAACATATGTTTGGAGTACAAGTCACAGAAGCCATGTCGAATGCACAGTCAGATGCATATCTTGTAGCTGCATAGCTTGCTTGTATTTAGCATGCTACATAGTGTGCTCATCATTTAGCATACAATACTCACAAACATGACACCATGAGAACTTGTTACCTTTCCTTTTACTCCTTCTTTATTGGAAAAACCTTTAATCTAGAAGTTCACCTAGGCAGGCTGTGGGCATGTCTTTCATTGGAGATTTAAGAAAAATCATCTTAGACAAATATTCCTAGTCTTGGTCTCACCTCACTGCAAGATGGGCAAGACAATTTGTTGAGGTTCTTTCCAATCTGACATTTCTTGGAAAGTATCAATTGCTCTAAGATACCAGAGACAGAAGATGTGAAAATGCAGGGTAAAAATGCTAGACCTTCCACTTCTACATTCTTTCTTTAATGCAAATGTTTTACAAAAGTATTTAGTTGTAGGAGCATTTCCTTTTCCTGTACAATATCATGGCTGTGATGGGATATGGTCTTGACTGTAAAAATTATCATGGCAACCCAAAATGCCAAAGGAGATCTAAAGGCCCCTTCTGGCAGGTGGAAATGTGTATGTGTATAATCTATTGCACATATATTCAGGGAATCATCCCAGTTCTATGTAATGTAATCTGTAAAATCCCTCATTCCATATATTTAATGTTATTGGTGTGAGTAGTCATATTAGTAAGGTTGAACAGGCTTTTAAAAATTTGTAATGTAAGCATGATGTAGGAGAGAAGGAATGGATACACAAACTTGCAGTGAGATTAATATGATTACCAGAAAAAGCACTCACGATGACTAAGAATTTTTTGTCAAGATTGCAGTAAACCTCACAACCTAAGCGTTCTGGTTCTCCTCGAACGCTGGCCATTGAAGAAGAGGGCTTGACCCTTGTGATCCCTCAGCTTTATACTGAATAGTACGTCTATGGAATGGAATAACTCATTGGTCAGTTTACGATCACCTGTCCTGTCTGCTCCTCCCTGCAGGTGCGACCTCTTACTTTGCAGCATCCCAGCGTGGTACACAAGATCTAGCAGTGACCATGGTCTCTATAGGAGCAAGTATAAGCAAGAACCTTTCTGTATACCAATCCTTGTGTCCTGGTTTGAGTGAAAACAGAACTAATTCTGTTCAGTAATTTTACTTTTCAGCTCGGTTCTTCTAATTAACTGCACTTTCTGAAGTTAGCAGCCTGTTTTCACAGACAGTGTCTGCTTCTATCAGTGATAACACCTCATGTTTAGAGTTACTACCAAGGATTGGTATGCAGACCAAGGCCACTGCTGGGTCTTGTGTACCACATTGGGGGGTGCAGAGAGTGAAAGGCTGCAACTTCAGGGAGGAGCGGAAAGGACGGGTAACTCTAAACTGACCAACGAGGTATTCCATCCCATATACGCTATATTCGGTCTAGAGCTGTGGGATCCGAAGGGTCTCTGGGATCTTCTCCCCTCTTGGACTGCTTTGCCAGCTTTGCTTGGCTTGGCTCGGGTCCTCTTTTGGTTCCTTCCTCGGAGCACCCAAGGAGTTCTGCCTTCAATCCGGTCTGCATGTTCCTGAACCCAATACCAGAATCCAGCTCCTGAACACAGCTCCTGTCTGCTGCGGGGCCCAGTCTGGGTCTCCCCTGGTGCCTGCACAGCATCAGTGGTGACGGTGATGTAATTACCATCAGGGGGGTTGGGTTCGATACTGGTTTTGTATATAGTTGCATATATTCCATTTTTATAATTATTAATTTCCTTTTCATTAAAGCTGTTCTAGTTTCCTTTTCTAATCACTAAGTCTCTCTCCCTTATTCCCTTTCTGTTTCCCCTCTGGGAGGGAGGGGGGTTAACAGAGAGCGTCTGTTATAGGTTTAAGGGGCTGCCCTGACCCTAAACCGTGACAACATGCATGCCTGTTTTTCTCCAGTAATAATCCTACAGGGGTGAATTTGTAGAGTAGGTTTAATGGTTGGACATGATGATCCCAAGGGTCTTTTCCAACATAAATGATTCTGTGATTCTGTGAATGATCTACTCAGTCTGGTGGCAGAGCAGAAATAGGTAGTGGCAAGGTTAAGGAGTATTAAAGGAGTGTGAGAGGGAGATTGTTGGAGCCACGCTCCAAGGCAAAGGCAGCAGATGGAGGCTCCACAAGACACAGAAGATTCCCTCCTCTCTTGCCACCAGGCATAAGGAGGGGACCTAAGAGAGGGAGGGGAATGGAAACAGGTCCCTGCATGGGGAGTCAAGAAAATCCCCTCCCATCTTTCCTCACCTTCCCAGTTGCCCTTACACAACAGGTTTGGGGCTCTGGAACTTGATCCAGGCAAATGAGGACATAAAGGAAGGTCTGTCCAGGGGATTGCCTGGGGTGAGTCAGCCAGCCCCATGCATTAGGACTGCTTGTGTTAAGTAAAAAAGGAGGGTAATCTTCATAGGCAATTCCCTTCTGAGGGGAACAGAAGGCCTTGCTGGGTATGTCCTGAGGGCAGGGGCTGGATTAGTTGTCCTGCTTTAGCAGAAATATTCTGCAGGTCACAGGAACAGCTAGGAACTGAAAGTGCAGTGCTTGAGCACTCTGTTGTCTGTTCTCATAACTTTAATTTTTGATAAAACCTACTTTATTTTTTTAAACACAAATTTAAGTCTGAAGATTGATGCTTGACATGTAGCTGTTGATTTAGTTTTGCATATAGTTGTTATACCACGCATATTTACCTCTGCCAGTTATGCTGGAAGATCCTTGTTGGATTGTTTGTGCTTTTTAAAGGAAAAGGAGCTGTGCAACAAAGGTGTGCTGTGTAATTGTCTACTTCCAGTACTTGTAAAGTTTTGTCACAATTTGTGTTTTGAAGGCAGGAGACAGGATGTCTGGTGGAGTTTTACTAATATTTGAACAAGTGGGTCAGGGCAGCCCCTTAGACCTATAACAGACACTCTCTATTAATCTCCCTCCCTCCCCAAAGGGGAAGAGAAAGGGAATAAGGGAGAGAGACTGAGCAATTAGAAAAGGAAACTAGAACAGCTTTAATGAAAATGAAATTAATAATTATAAAAATGGAATATATACAAATATATAGAAAACCATTATCAAACCCAACCCCCCTGATGGTAATTCCATCACCGTCACCACTGATGCTGTGGAGGAGGCACCGGGGGAGTCTCAGACTGGGCCCCGCAGCAGACAGGAGCTGTGTTCAGGAGCTGGATTCTGGTACCAGATTCAGGAACACACAGACCGGATTGAAGTCAGAGTGGACAGAGTCCTCCTTGGGTTCTCCAAGGAAGGAACCAAAAGAAGACCCGAGCCAAGCCAAGCAAAGCTGGCAAAAGCAGTCCAAGAGAGGAGAAGAGCCCAGAGACCCTTCGGATCCCTTAGCTGTATGGCAAATATGACGTATATGAGATGGAATAACTCGTTGGTCAGTTTAGGGTCACCTGTCCTGTCCACTCCTCCCTGCAGGTGCAGCCTTTCACTTTCTGCACCCCCCAATGTGGTACACAAAATCCAGCAGTGGCCTTGGTCTGCATACCAATCCTTGGTGGTAACTCTAAACATGAGGTGTTGTCACTACTAGAAGCACACACTGTCTGTGAGAACAGGCTGCTACCTTTAGACAGTACAGTTAGTTAGAAGAACTGAGATGAAAGGTAAAATCACTGAACAGAATTAGTTCTGTTCTCGCTCAAACCAGGACAACAAGTAACAACAATAAATGGGTAGTTGTATAGTAGGGACATACTGTGAAATTCATAACCTTGTAGATAGTGATTATCTCCAGGAACAGGACTGTGGGAGTGGGAGTCGGAACCCGAGTAACGACGTAACCTCAATGTGAGTATGGTCGTTCTCACTTTATTAGTAGTACACACCATGTTTATATAGTCTATCAAACAAGCCACATGTGCAAACAAACTTATTATTGGTTACAAGTTCTCGGTCACCGCACAAGTCCTCCTCTGGATTGGTGGTCAGCTGTTGTTCTCACAGTTACACACAACTCCGTCTGCGGGACTTAGATACTCCCTTTGTTACTCCCTTCTTTACTCCCTTCTCAAGGACGTTCAAGGGCAAGGCACGTCCTCCCTCTCAGATGCTAAGGGAATGTCCTCCATCTTAGATATCAGGGGAAAGACTGGATTGGTCACTCCAAGAAGTTCATGTCCTCCTCTGGCACGCAGCCATTCCTCCACAATTCCCCCTTCTTGTTTTTGAGCAATCCAGGCTTGATTTACAGTGTTAGTAAGTGCCTTTCTAATACAACTTAATGCCACACACAAGCAAATGCCAATGATAACCAATATTAGTAAAATACGTAGCCCCTCTGTTAAAACTCCCAACAACCAACCAGGTAAGTTACCAAATAATCCTCGCAACCACTCGTCTAGATACCCATGACTTTGTTGAATCCTTTTTGTGTGATCTTTAGGCCATTGAATTTGTTTGTGTATTGACTCACTATAATCTGACAAATTCATACAGCACATCCCCTCAAAATCCTCACAACCGTGAACTCGAGCTAATAACAAAAAGTCAATGGCTGCTCTATTTTGTTGCATCAGCGTCCAGTTGTACAAGTGATCACCATTGACCAAGGACACCAAAACCAGTAGCAGTACTAAAAGGCTTCAGATCCTTCCTTTTCCCTGTAAAAGAATCTAAAGGCATGCGTTATCATTGCAGTTAAAGTCAGGTTTGATACATCTTGCAGGGACCTGCTTAACTTCTGGTTGCACAATTCCCCCCTTTTTGTTTAAAGACGAAAAAGAGATCGTTAGTAATCTTCTATGGATAGCCTTGCAGAAAGGAGAACAAACACAGCATAAGGCATCTGCTTGGTAATGGCCAGTTACCAAACAGAGCCTAAACCGAACACTGGTAAGGGGTCGGTCTGGTAATGGCCAGTTACCAGACAGAGCCCAAATCGGATGCTGACAAGGGGTCGGTCCGGTAATGGCCAGTTACCGGACAGAGCCCAAATCAGATGCTGCTTTAAAGGGGGCGGAGTCTCCAGTGATGCCATAGGAAATACATCTAGCAAACAAATTCTACGTTACAATTCTATCAGGTACTAATCTTAAACAGGAATTTACATCAGTTATTAATTCTAAGATAGCCTCAAGGGCTTTAACTTTCTGACTCCATAACAAAGAAACTTAAAGTTCAGTCTCTGCCTGTGGAAGGACCATCCCGGTCTTTGCCTGTGGACAGACTTGGTGTACCACCGCGGCTATAGGTTTCATGGCCTCTCGTACAGCGCCCTGCACTGCAGCTGCCACAATGTTACCTTGCCGCTGAGTCTCTGCTCTTTCCACTCGCAAGAGCATCTCATCTACTCCTGCACTCTTAGGCAGGGTTGCCAAAAGTTGTTTTGTGATTTTGTTCACGTTATCAAATTCCAATATATGAAACATTTGTTCTTTGCCATTTTGATCTAAATCAGGATGCTGCATTATAGCCTCCCAAAGGCGGTCTACAAAATGACTATATGTCTCTGTGGCCCCCTGTACAAGGTTGCCAAATGAGGGAGCACTTGACCCTGGAAGACCAAGAAACGCATCCAGGGCCAACTGTGCAGACAGCTGCAACATGTTGGCTGGGAAGGCAATTTGAGCATTCAGGTCACTAAAGTTCCCAGTTCCCATCAACATATCAACGGTAACTCCCTTGAGAGGGTCCCCGTCTCTTTGTCGCTGGGCTGCTGCAGCGATTGCTCGCTGCTGCCAAGATGACTGCCACAGCAGAAACTACGTGGGAGTCAACAAAAGTCGCATCAGGCTTTGACAATCATACGGACACATAAGATCAGCGGAAAAAATCCACGTGACAATCTGTCTAGTGGCCTCTGATTTTACACCATAGTTCGTAACGGACTGTCGGGCTGTCGTGGTTTAGGGTCAGGGCAGCCCCTTAAACCTATAACAGACGCTCTCTGTTAACCCCCCTCCCTCCCCACAGGGGAAGAGAAAAGGAATAAGGGAGAGAGACTTAGCGATTAGAAAAGGAAACTAGAACAGCTTTAATGAAAAGGAAAATAATAATTATAAAAATAGAATATATACAAAATATACAAAACCAGTATCGAACCCAACCCCCCTGATGGTAATTACATCACCGTCACCACTGATGTTGTGCAGGCTCCGGGGGAGTCCCAGACTGGGCCCCGCAGCAGACGGGAGCTGTGTTCAGGAGCTGGATTCTGGTACTGGGTTCAGGAACACGCA
>JANVCC010009937.1:280479-312707 GCA_025345505.1 Todiramphus chloris collaris | reverse complement strand
CATGAGGGCTGGATGGGGAAAAGCAGCCCAGCCAGACCCACTACACTAGAGCACAATGATGGAGGAATTCTTCAGCCTGGGATGCCCTATGGAGTTTTCCAAGAAGCTAAGTGACTCTGAACACGCCTTACCTTAAAATGCTATAATACCTGTAACTTTAATTCAGGTCTTCATTTTTTAAGGACAGACTCTTAAGGAAGCTTTGATTAGATGTTTTAACCTGGGAAAAGGCAGATTTCACCACATGCCAAGGAAGATTTTTCAGCTTTCTGAAAGCAGTGATCTGTAAGAAGCCATTCTGCTTTGGAGCATTTGTGATCAGGAACTCTAAACCTCAAATTATCTACAGACAAAAGAATTAAAGTTTTTCTCCTTAAGACAAGGATAATCTTTAGGGATATTTGTTCTGTAGTCAATATTCATGGCAAGCCAAACAAAATCAACTTCTTTTTTGATTACTAGGAACAAGTAGAGTCTACCTACCTGTGTTTAGCATTCTACTTATTCAGAGTGATTATTAAGTAATTAAGTACTCGTTCCTGCAGGACCGGGAGCTATATTTGTTTTAATTCTTTATGTTATACCCTTTGTACAAATAACAGTTATATTATCCAGATAGAAGAACAATGGTTCTTCTAGCAAGATTTTAT
The DNA here is from genome assembly GCA_025345505.1 of Todiramphus chloris collaris. NCBI lineage: Eukaryota > Metazoa > Chordata > Aves > Coraciiformes > Alcedinidae > Todiramphus > Todiramphus chloris. Next base: position 312,057 of record JANVCC010009937.1, on the reverse strand, counting down.
TTTTCCTGAAAAATGTTATTTTTTGCATATTTGTCAATTTGACTTTAATTCATACTATCAAAATAGGCAAAATACTTCAGTGAAAGATATTACACAGATAAATTCCAAAACAGAATCCAAAGCAAGAAGGAGATGCTGCTCTGTAGAGCTGGCTAACAAAAATCTACACATAACTTTTTGTAACTGGTGAGTGCATATTTGTTGAAACTGAAATATGTAATGGTAATACTTCGATGGTTTTAACAATGCTTTTGACAGAATTCATAGGCCTTTTTCCCTCCATAGTATCATGATAAAGTAAAAAAAAACCCCAAAATTTTCCTAGAGTTTTTTTTCAATCAATATTTACTGTATACATTGTTAGGTTATGTGATAAAAGGTATATTTCCACCCACACACAGGAGCATGGAGGCACAGTACCAGGAGGGGAACCATAGTAAACTCAACAGAGAAAGGGAGCCAGGTCATAGAGGCATCCACAAAACAGACAACAGTATCTTTATCAGGTCTCTGGCATGCCCGGGTTTTTGTCAGCTTTCTGTCAGAGAGACTGCACCTGCCTCAATACACCCTGTGACCACAGTCACAACTAGACTAGTTTCCTTGGGAGTGGTGGTGCAGTCACCTCTTGCCTCCAAAGTTAAAAGTGACTGCAGTCTCAGTGAGGTTTAGTGCTCACTGTGGATCGTCATTCCTTTGTTATTCTAATATCCAATATGTGAACAGATTTCCAAGGGAGATACCCTTTACCATAACACAGATTTCAGTACTGTGAATCCAATATGGCTTATTACAATACAATTACAATAATCATCATAACCACAATCACCATTGTATTAAGAAAATACAAATATATCAAAACTTTCCCCAACCAATTAGTTCCCAGTATAGCAACAATTGCTTCTGAGTCCTTTTCCACTTTCTTAAATTCATTGTTTTGATCCTGAAGTGGCATTGTGTGGTGGGTTGACCCCGGCTGGGCACCAGGTTCCCACCAAGCCCTTCTATCACTCCCCCCGACCCCCTTCAGCACGGCATGCAGGGAGAGAATAAGACACAAAGCAAAGGGGTGTGGGTTATGATAGATAAGATGTTATTTTCTGCTTCCCGTCCACAGGCGATGTTGGGCCAAGTCCAGGAAGCAGGGCTCCAGGAACACGTAGCAGCCGCTTGGAGGACAAAGCAGAATGCCTCCCCATCCTCCTCCTGCCCTCTCCCTTTATAGTTGAGCTGACGTCATATGGTATGGAATATCCCACTGGTCAGCTCAGGTTGGCTGTATCTTCTCCCCCATCCTCTGGTGCCGTGTGAGCACTGGCAGTCATAACACAGGTGTGTTATCCGTTCAGATCAGCCAGGTCACACCAGCCCTGTGATTTCTGACTCAGCGTAACTCTGAATTTTGAGACAAAAGGTGAAAAGTACATTGTGAGGAAGACTGGGGGCCTTCCTCCCAAAGACTCCTGAAGACCCCGGCCCACGACCACCAAACAGCAGTGCGCAAGTGCCAAGGGGAGGAGACCTATGATAATGAGTTCTTGGACCTGATTATAATAATCCAACCCCACATAATGAATATGTAGTTAACGCTGTTGGATATGCATGATTTAGTGTAATAAATGTCTGCTTGCTTGACATCTTTTGCACACCGTTGGCGGAGCTGCGTCTCCCCGGTCGCCCAGTGCTGTTTTGCTTGCTATCGCTTACTTAAAAAATTCTTAAATTTTGTATTGGCTATGACTCACATAAATTCGTGAATCTAACTTATAACAATTTGGTGTCGTGACTCGGATAGAGGTAATCTGGTGGGAAGCCCCATACGGGGAGGCGCCCCGCTGATTTCAGCAGCCCTGGCTGGGTGCTGTCGCATCACATCCTCTACCGACGAGCCCTAAATTTGATAGCAAGAAAAAGAATGCCGGCAAACCCTGTAATCTTTGTGCACGAAGCTCCGGACGAAGATGCAGGATTGCGTGAGTATAGGCCGGTTATCCGTTCGGTTGGGGTTGGGTATCCTGGAGTGCGACAGTGTGAGATGTCCACTGGATTTGGAAAATCCACCAGACGAAGCAAGTGCGGACCCCTTAGTAGTGCAGTTCCCACCTCCCACGAGGGACTGTACCACGAATAGGGGGCGCGTGTGTGTGTGTGTGAGAAGGCACTCCGGAAGATGGGACAGAGGAAGAGCAAGCCCTCTGATCCCATGGGTGGATTGGGACCTCATATGAGACCCCCCCCAATACCACCACATAGTCTGTTAGGAATCAGAAACCTAATTAGAATAACCAGAATGAAATCAATAGATGTCCGATTTACGGACAATAATTATACAAGGAATTAAAGAAGCTGTTCCTCGAGGACAGAACATTAACAAAGCATTTAACGAGCAGCAAAAGAAAGATGATGTACTTTTATTGTGGAAAGAAAGGACACGTTAAAAGGGATTGTAGAAAGAGGATGATGGACGAGAGGATGTTTGAAGAAGACCAGAGGTGTCAGGGGCTCTATCTGCTGGGGACCTGTGAGAAAACTGAGCCCTTGATAAAACTAAAAGTGGGTCCCCAGCGACAAGAAATAGAGTTCCTAGTGGACTCTGGAACAGAAAGATCCACTGTTCAAAGATTGCCCCAGGGGTGTAAAATATCCTTGGAGAAAATAGAAGTTATTGGAGCAAAAGGGGAAACTTTCGGGGTCTCCGTAATAAAAAATGTACTCTTGGAAACACAGCACGATAAGGTAAATTAGAGATATTGACACCTATTCTCAGTTATAAATGGTATGAGTGTGTTGAGCTAGCTCTGAAGTGGTCTGTGTGTGTGAGATGCAGCGCAGCTGTGCAGTGAGTGCATGAGTTCTGATCCGAGGTTCCACTGTCCCGCGAGGGCTGTGGCCAGAGACAAACGAAGTGATTGTAACCTGTTCTGAATTAGCACAGAACTGAGAACTTTTATGACTGTCCCTGGAACTGTACAGATGCAAATTCAGGGCCAGTTTCAGGTAATTTGGTATGAGGACCTTTTGTTGTTGTATGTTGTGATTGGGATAATTTGGTTGTGTCTGTTACCCATTGTTATTGTAAGAGGTGTGGGATTTCGAAAACACTGCAATGGTTGGGAGACAGAGTCAGGAGATCCATCGTAAAACCCCTTGGGGTGCATTTTCACATATTGGAGGCAGCTGGGGTGGCTGGCAGGAGGTGCCTTCGAATGTGATGCCTTGGAATGTGATGCCTTGGTGGAGCTGATGGTGATTTTGGAGGAAAATGAGAAATGAGATGAAGTAATATATTCAGATATGTTTTTCTGAGTTAGAAATCATCCTGTGTGGCAGAGGAAATGTGGATTAAATGTGTCTCGATAAGACCCCTTTAGTTTTGGCTTTGGAAAAAGATCATAAGAAGGATAGGGAAGTGTTGAAATGTTTGAAAAGAAAGGGAAAGTAGGAGGAAAGAATGGAAGACTATGCACCCCTGATCAACCTGAGAGCGGAGCAAAGAGTGGAGCCAGATTCAACTGGACAGGAGGATTATAGATGCTTTATGGGGAGAAATAACAGACACCGAAAAACAGTTAATAATTAGAACGGCTTGGACTCACGTGCAGGGACAAATTGCCTCGGGAACTTTGCAAGGAACAGTGGATCAGCACGGACCCCTGGCCGATCCTAATTGGGACCCAAATACTTCTGCTGAGTATGAAAGACTACAAAGATATCAGAATTAGATTAAATTCAGATTGGAGACTATGATACCCAAACCACTAAATTGTTCAACAGGGGCCTCATGAAACCCCTAATCAATTTCTGGAGAATTACGATCAGCCATGAGAAAACACACACCCCTTGATCTGGCTTCTGCGGAGGGGACACAGCGGCTGGACTTTTATTTATTGGCCAGTCAACAGAAGACATTAGAAAAAAAAAAAAAAAATTAATATTGTGCCCTGCTGGGGACTTAGCCCTCCAGGATATCATCCCTACTCCCACCGGATACAGGCCTGGCCGAGGCCTGAGTTGTAAATGTCATCATAAATCCTAGCCTAGTAGCCTTGTAAACTGTAGCTTGTTTTACATAGCCATAAACTGTGCTTTGTCTTACATAGTTATAAGCTGTGTTTTGCCTTGCATAATTGTAAGCTGTAGCCTGTCTTACACAGCCTTGAGAGTTATCAAGGTTCTCATAAATCCTGCAGCCTGTCTTGTGTAGTCTTGGTCTTTGTAGATAAGGGAAAATAACTCCGAGACAGGGAGGAATACAGGAGAGCCTCCCACAGACAAGCCAGGTCACACCAGCCCTGTGATTTCTGACTCATCCCAACTCATCATTTAGAGACAAAAGGTGAAAAGTACACTGTGAGGAAGACTGGGGGCCTTCCTCCTGAAGACCCCGGCCCACGACCACCAGACAGCAGTGCCCAAGTTTTGGGAGGAGACCCATGATAATGAGTTCCTGGACCTGATTATAATAATCCAACCCCACAGAATGAATATGTAGTTAACGCTGTTGGATATGCATGTTTTAGTGTAATAAATGCCTGCTTGCTTGACATCCTGTCTGCGTGTTGGTGGAGTGCAGACTCCCCACGCACCCAGAGCTGCTTGCTCATTCCCCATCACTAATAAATGTCGCTGTTTATGCCGGGAGCGGAGAGATGCAGCAACATATAAATTCAGCAAGAGCAGGCAAAAGAAGCAACTTTATTAATTTACAACCCCATTTTATATACCCTTGCCCCATAGGGCGATTGGTCAGTGATCACCCATCTCCTAGGGTGATTGGCTAAAGTCCTACAACACCTATTTCAAAATATTTTTACAATGTACCATAAACAGAACTTAGCAAAACACCACGTGTTTAGTCTAGTTTACAAAACCGTCCTACTGTTTCTCATAACACGTGTGAGAAAGGTAGGATTCTTACCGAATATTGTGAGAACCTGAGAAAATCCCTCTGCTAGCAGCTTTTCAGCATCCAGAAATAAATTTTTACCTTTTTATTTAAAGACAATTTTGGTCTCATTTATAACACCCCGAACCCTTCTAAAGATATTTGTATTTGGTCATCCCATTGCAACAAATGTAAAACCTGTTCTGCATCAAATGACCAGATAATGTGGTTGGGGTCCCTTCCTGCTATGTCAATACTTCTTTTTCTTCCCTTCATTATGCATCTTGTTACTGCCACATGCTTTGGTGTGACTGTTCGAGACCATGTTACTGGCATAAACACCCATTCCACAACAGCGTTTTTTATAAAGCCTTTCCATCTTTGCACTGGGTTATAGCCTCCCCCTATCCCATCCATCCGTTCCTCTGATTTTTCCCGTTTTTGTTTTTCCCCCACCCCCATCTCTGGCGGATCAGTCAATCGTCTCATGCCCCGATATCTGTCCGAGTCCGAGATCTTATCCAACATTTGCAATATATCTTTTAGCTGCGCTCCTTGCCGCGTGAGCTCGTAGTGAAGATCTTTCCCTTGGAGTTCCTGTTCAGGCGGCGGCGGAGGCAGCGGGGTTCTGGCGGGGGGGGGGGAGGCCGGGCGCCCGGGCGGGGGGGGGAGCGGGGGGGTGGGGGGGTGGGGGGGTGGGGGGGGGGGGGGAGGGGCGGGGGGGGGGGGTTGGGGGGCGGAGGGTAGGGGGGGGTTTGCAGGAGAGTCATTTGCAGGGCGGGAATTAGCCTTGCCTGATGGTATAGGCTGTGGCGGGTCGATTTCCATTTCAGTAAGGGCTGAGGGTGACAGGGTAGGGCGGGACTGACGAAAATTTAGCGAAATTGAGCTCATTATCACCCCCAAAGAACCTCAGTGCGTCCGCGGGGCATGCTAATGAAGTTGGTTGAAAAGCGGCTTCGGCGGCAGCTGCGATCTTATGCTCCGCCTTTAACTCTGCTAAAGTATCGACTGTCTGCTTCCAGGGGCGGCTCGTGTCCACTGCATTCCAAGACCTATTAGCCACTGAGTCCCATAAGTCTTTTCCTATTTCTTTCCATATATCCACACCAAAAACTGCACTAGCCTCTTTAAAATGTCCTCTCTTTTGTCCCTAGGTCAATATGTCCTCTAATGCCCGTTTTTCCACTTTTATCCCTTTCATAGAAAGGATATGCTTCAGAATGTCTCTTGCCTTTTCTTCTTCTTTAGTACTATTGTCTCCCATTCTGACCCTCGCCGCCGCTTACTTTTTCTTCCAGCGCGCTGATTTGTCTGTTACCACGTCTCTCTCGAACGCCCAGTTACAGTCCAGCCGGCTCCTGTTATCACGTCTTTCTCGGACGCTCCGTTACGGTCCTGCCGTCTCCTGACAGAGGCGAGTCCCCTGCTTTTTCTTTTCCCTCCGACTCCGATTCTGTAGAATCGTATCACGTCAGGGTCACCAACTGTAGTGTGCAGGGACGGACTCCGACAGCACAGCCAATATGGTTGTAATCAGAAGTCACTTTATTAAGTGCAACAGGCTATATTTATACACGAGACAATACTGCTCACGCACCCAGGTCACTTCTAATTGGCCACACACTCAAACCCAGAGTCTGTCCACGCACACTTCAAACACTTTTAATTGGCTGGCGATTCTCCTGGGTTTCCTCCTTCAGCACCCTGTTTTTCTCCTCTTATCCTCCTGTTTTGCCAGATGCTTCTGCTTTTCTCATCCTTGGTCTTATCTCCTCAAGGTCGGGGCAGTGTTGGCTGTTTTTCAGCCTTGCAGGCCTTAGCATAACTACTTCTAGCTAACAACTATTTCTGTCCTACTCTTATCAATCCCTACACTCTAGAAATTTCAGCAGTGTTCAAATATGGTTGGTGGGCATTCTGTGCAGCACCGCCAGGGTACTTCCAGCACTAATGCTTTTCGTCATAGGTCGTTCCTTCCCAGATTGTAATTTCGACCTATTTTGCCTTGGGAGAGTTTATACTCCTGTGGGGAGGGCCAGTCAGGGTGAGGTTTATGAATGACTTGTTGTACACCGTCAATGCCCAGATCAGCCCATCCCATCTCACACACATAAGTCACTATATTGCATAATATTTCTGCCCAAGTCATCACATGCGCGGGTGGATTCTGAGGGTTTTGCCAGTTACTTTTGCCAGTTTCTATGTCCTTCTGAATCCTTTCACTGAGAGCCTGGATGTGGATCTTTAAAATGTCTGGCAGCCCTGTAATGAGCATTCTAATGTGGTCAGGGTCCCCAGTGCAGCAGTCAGTGTCCCATATCACCCTATCTCATACATTGCCTGGATGCGAACTCCTAATGCCAACTCCTACAATCGTTTTACCTGGATAGTAACAGGCTCTCCCCTTTCTTTGGTGTGCGCGCCCCCAGCCCAATAAACCACTCAGGATGTGATCGACTTAATAGCCTGCCGGCCCATCATGCAGAAGCACTCCGGAACCCCAAAACCCTGCTGCCTCATCATCACTCAGCACTCTCCGATCTACCCCTCTTAAAGAGACTCTCCACAAATATTCCATTTCGGTTTCACACAGCTTGTGTGAAAACCTGTGCTGGAGCTCATTGAGCTTGGATCTCGACCAGGGTTTAGTACGGACAATGGTACTGGGGATCCTGCCATGCAGTCCCATATGCATCTCTGTTTTAATAACAGGTCACACCTCCTTTTCCTCCAATTCCTCTGTTTCATCAGAACTGTTTACATCAGGGTCTCCCCAAGTGTTCCCATCCAAATACTTGGGGGTCTGCACCTGTGATTAACTTGTGGATTTGAACAGCATTGGGGGAATTTTTTATCTGTGCCAGCATCAGCTCAATTGACAAATATGTCTGCTCCTTTTCTCATTTCAATTCTCTATCCAAATAACATACTTTGGATTCTAACATTTTGGATGATCCTGCACCTGAGCTAAACAGGCACACATAGCCCCTTTATCTAAACCAGTCCAAAACATTATGGGGCTTTGTTCCAGCCTTTCCATGACCACAATGGGGTCAGACCACTTCTTTCTTGAACATTTTATGTCTGAGGAAGAAGGTGCGTGGTTGTGCCTCCATAATAATTCCTCTACTGACATACTGCCAACTATGTTAATGATGTCATAGAGGCACACACAAAACAAACAGCAGTATCTAACCAAAATGATAATTTATTGTAACCAAACATACTTGGCACTCCCTCTGACAAGATTAAATTACAAGTTTGGATGTGAGTTGGGAATATACTACTACACAACTAATTCCTAAGCTTTAAGGACTATTCTTTCTAGAAAGATGAACCAAAATGTGCATACACTCACTCAGAAAGTGTTTTTATCTCAATTCCTGCCTTTATGATGCATTAAGTCTTTGGCAAACATGGATACTCCCATCTCTTAGAGAATTTAAATACTCAACATATAAGCAATCAGGACTGAAAATGTCCATGGCTGACTATTCCTGGGCTTTTTAAACACTTCCTTGCTTTAACAGGGCTGCAAATCCCGTCTGGCAGGACAGTATAGTTTGGGATGTACCAAGGGATTTGCTGAGAGATTTTTCTTTTCAGGAATCCACCAAAGCAGCTTCCAACAAAAGTTATTGTAAACTGTTGAATTTGGTCTGGCTGGGATAGAATTAACTTTCCCTATAGCAGCCCTCATAGTGCTGTGTAGCTAGAAAGATGTTGATAACACACTAGTGTTTTGGCTACTGCTGGGCAGTGCTTGCATGTCAAGGCTGTCTCTCCTCACCCAACGGCCAGTTGTCTGGAGGTAGGCAAGAGGTTGGGAGAGGACATAGCCAGAACAGCTGACCCAAACTGACCAAAGAAATATTCCATACCATATGACATCATGTTCAGCAATAAAAGCTAAGAGGAGGGGAAGGAGGTATTTGTTATTACAGCATTTGTCTTCTGGAGCAACTGCTATGCATGCTGAGGCCCTACTTCCCAGGAAGTGGCTGGACATTGCCTGCTGAGGGGAAATAGAGTATAAATCGTTTTCTTTTCCTTTGCTTCTGCACATGACCTTTGCTTTTTCTTTATTAAACTGCCTTTATCTTGACCCACGAGTTCTTATTTTCTATCCCCCCCCCCCCCCCCCCCCTCCTCCTGCTGATGAGGGGGAGTGATAGAGTGGCTTGATGAGTATCTGGTGGACAAAGTCAACCCACCACAGCATTTCAGATTAGTTAGTTAGGGATTCAGAAGAGCCAGGTTCACTTCTCTCTTGTGCTGCTGTCTTGCATGACCCTGCAGAAATTGCTTGCCTTTTTTCCTGTCTGAAGTGCAGACACACAGACTTTCCTTACCCTGCTATATCTCTGGGACATGGACATGCAGGAAATAATGTTAGATAGTCTACTGTAATTATGGGGATCACCAATGTATTGGAGACAACTAGAAAAGAGCATTCAGCCTTTTCTAAGGAATGTATAAAGGGTTGGGACTGAGCGGAAGACAGACAAGCAAAACAATTTACTGTCAGCACAACAGGTTCTGTAAGGAAATCTGAATCTATGTATCTCATGCAATAGAGAGCCCTCATATTTAGCACTAAGATAACAAAATCATTGTAAGACAGAACAAATTCATGTGTGATATCCATAATTGATAAATCTTTGCTGAACCTGTGTTTCCTGTGTATCTGGTGAGAAGCTGTAAACTGTAGACTTTTGTTGTTCCTTGGATCACCATGTTGTTTTAAGTCTTCAGGGTCTTAAAATTGGCATGCTTATCATTTAATTAGGATTGGGTCTAAAAGTAATGGTGTATTTTTCCATATCTTGAACCTTGCAATTAGAGGTCCATAAAGCAGCACATAAGTAATTGTAATTACTTAACTCTTCGTTTGTCCATCATTTATAGGAAATCAAAGTATTACATCAGGTAGGCCAGATCAAGGAGGTGAGTTGCAAGGAATGAGACTGGTAGTGGGTGCCATCTGTTCCAGGGGCATAGGCTGAGGCTCCAGTGTAGGGAAAGTGGGTGGAAAACCAGACAAACTTGATAGAATCAGTGGATCTAGATTTAATGCCAACAAAAAATACTCCTACAGAAGCTTTGTAATCCCTATCAGTAGATAAATTTGGGATGAAAATAACCAGCTAGCAGCAGTAAATACTAGCACATGAATAAACTAAGTTTCCCAGCTAGCATCATTGAATAATCAAGTAGAGTTAAAAGTTTAACTCTGACAGTTTACTAAAAACAAAAAAAAAATCAATTGGCAAAGCACATCACTACTTTTTTCCTCAGCTTCCCAGGAACATCATCTCCTCTACCTTCCTCAGAGACCCACCAAGTGCCTGGATTTGTACAGAGAAGTAACAAACTTTTTTTCTGCAAAGCTGGTAATGCAAACAACTCAACCAAGTTTGCATTGCTGTGGGAGCAGGAGTGTATTAAGCAGAGATCTTTTACCAGGGAAAGAAGAAAGAACTTTTCCTAAAGTGGTTTTGCCTTGAGGAGAGGGAATTGTTCCCATGTTCCTGCTGTTATATGGTAATAATGTTGGTTGCACTGAAATACACTGTCATCTGGTTTCCAAGGAAAGGTGTGGACACTGGTTTTGCCTCAGATGCCTTTGAGGGATGGGGGAGTATGAAGTCAGAGAAAACACCTGTTTTGCTGCTCTTTTTGTTTGTTTTTTTTGTTTAATTAATGGTACCTGCATGAAAGCACTTACCCTCATTGATTCCTCTCTCCATTCTCCTCTTTCATAATTTCCCAACCTCTGTTCTGCTGCTCCTACTTTTCTCAGCATCTGTTTTTTTCTTTTTCTTTTTCTTTTTCTTTTTCTTTTTCTTTTTCTTTTTCTTTTTCTTTTTCTTTTTTCTTAAGCGATGAACAAGGAGCCTGGTTTGTGCTGTGATCATCTGCAGTAGGGCTTCTGCATGGGGGAGGGAACAACACAGAGGGGTAGGAGAACTGCTCCTCTGCATCCACTCTCTCCATTTCTTCTCCTTCCACGGACTTGCATTCAAATTTGACCCTTTCACTTAACTCTTGTTCTGTGGCAAGTGCAAAATCAGGTTGTCCCATGACGGTATTCGTTGTGAGTACTATGTATTTCAGATCCATTGAGGAGAGTGCTGCCTACTTACAGCCTGGATTTTCTAAGAATCCCTATTCTGGTAGCAGCCAATGTGTCTTGACCCTCCACACTCTGGGTTCATTCCCAAGCTGACATGACAACAGATAAAGAAATGGTTCCCACCAGCTGGCTATCTGGCATGATACCAAAAATCACTTGTGGCATCTGCAGCCAACTGTAGAGTCACAGACCTCTCTGATGGGTAACACTAAAGTAGAAAAGTAGTAGTATAAATTAGATAGGGGTACACATTAAAGGGAGATGATGGCTTTTGTTTTTCTGTTTTTCCATGTAGTTGATGGTTGAGCTTGGACTTTTTCTTACCTACTGAACAGGTCCTTCAGAAAGTACTGTCAGAGGGTGGAGCAGGAGAGACAGTGGATATTGGCTGATACATATCTTGTGTTCCTCAGGAAAACTGCATTGCATTGGTTGTTGCAGGCACATTACAAGCTTCCTCAGATAGCCCCTGCCTGCGTATCCTACTGCTGACCCAGTTGTTTTCAGCGCAGTACCTGGAGCTCCTTCTCTTCTACATGGGGCCAGCCTGCTCTGAGCAGAGATTCTTGCAGCCTCCCTGGACCAAAAAAAAACCAACATCCAAAGCAAGATTTTCATTCTTTTGCCTACAGGGAGGCTTCTGGTGCATCTTGGCCCCACCAGGATCTGTGCTTCCTGTGATGGATCTGTGTGGTTCAGCTCCTCCCTGTGGGAAGCATCCAGGGAGCTTGTGGGCTCTGTAGATCCCCCTGGCAGCTTCTACCTTTAATCACTGAAGTGCTTGTATTTAGTGGAGCACAAGTTATAATAGAAAGAATTGATGAGGAAAGGGAAAAAAGTGCTGGGGAATTGCAAAATTCCTTGTAGTCCCAAGCAAAACATTGATGAGCTGTTAGTAAAACAGTGTGATCTGAATAAAGACAAACTGGGAACACCTCTGCAGTGCATAGGAAAGGCTGGAAGAAGACCACAGATTTTGATGAGGCCAATGATGAGTTCGCCCTTTTTGAACTGGTTAAAACAAACTCCTAAATGGGCATTTCTTAGTTACAAATTGTCTATATCAAAAATAGCTTGTCTGAACCTTTACTGGTTTTCATGGTTGTGTTTGCCCTGCAGGAGTATTTGCTAGATGGGGAGAAGGAGAAAAGAATTGATGTTAAAATGTAAATACTCACAGGTCTTTGATTTTTGAGTTAAAGAAAAATTACCTTGAATAACATGTCTGTTACTTTAAAGGAGCAGCTTTCTGGAAACTGCTTTATCCCCAGGAAAGCTGTTTCCAATAGCCATACATGAGTTGTTTGACAAATAGGAAGAGAGGCTTCTGGAGGGAATGGGGCTGCTTCTTCATTGTGAGGGGTGGGGTGGCCCGCTACCTTTTTTCCAGTAAGAGAGGCAATCAGGTTTTGTATTTTCTGAGTTGTACTGTTGTTATAGGGTTGCAAGAAGTGTTTGACTGTGTGGATTGCAGGTAAGAGTTGCCATGCAGAATAAGAGGAAGGTGAGAGTTGGTAATTTCTTCCTGCTCAGAGTGAAGGGAGCTGCAAACTCCTGTACAAAAATGACATAGGCATTTCTGAGTTGCACAGACTGGGAGTTACTGTTACACTGTGTACATACAGTTTATGGAAACTGTTATGAATAAAGATTCCATCCATTAACTAGTAATGGTTATGTTTATTATATGGGATTAATAAAAGGCAAGTAAACAGCGCTGGGTGCGCGGGGAGTCTTCGCTCTACCAACACGCACACAGGACACTACAACAGATCCTCTTTTATACTTTTTATCCTAATACATATTCATAGTCATTCCAAGAAGAGGGAGGGTCATTGTAATTAAGTCTTTTGGAAGGGGCGTTCCCGCTTTAGCGCATGCATTCCCTGTCCTGGTGGTCTCTCTGGTGGTCGTCCACGATGAAGGTTGTAGTCTTCCTCACCGGTTCCGTCCTTCACCCGACCTCCACCTCATCTCCTTGTCCTTATAAGGTCCGTCTGGGCCACAAATGTTGCGGCTAGACAAATGATGAGCACGTGGAAACTTTGTTTCACTACTGCTTCTGTTGGTTCAGTACTTTTCCACAGTTTATCTACATTAATGACTCTCCCGGCATGCCTCACCACACCACCGACACGAATTTTGACACCATATATCACAATCCCTCATCTTCTTTTTAATATCAATTTGTGTCTTTTCTTCAAATTTAGTAAGAGCCAATATAATTTTAGTATCTTCTGGTTTTTGGATCATAGGTTTTCAGAATCGTTAAAGGCTTTCCATTTTTCCCAGATCCTTCTGCATAGCTTATTGGGGTGATGATAAATTGCATACTTTTAACTACATGCCGGATGAGCACTGTAAAGCAGAGTATCATACATAGGATAAAGATCAAAACTACAACAACACATAAAAACAGAAATAACATTCTTTTAACCTGTGGCCCACCTGGGAGCCAAGAAAACATGTCCCATTCTTGTACTGGTACATGGGCCAAATTTCTTATCATCATTTGATATTCTTAGCAACCGTTGGGATCCCATACTTGACCTTTTTTCCTTACATATTCTTATCTCTTTTAGTAGGCATATACCAATTGAGACTGCCTAAGGTTGTCAGAATGCAGAGGGTCCAGAAACCAGCTGACTATGCCCAGGAGAAGTCCGGCTGAGGCCATTCTACCTGGCAGTCAATACCCTAAGGGATTGCAGCCCTTGGTAGACCCTTTATATGCCACAGTAGTGAGTGGTTCCTTCCCCAGTCTTGCCTTCCCCTTTCCATAAGCTTGGTTCCTTCTAGTCGTTATCTTTTAACCCTCGACAACCTTTTCGGAGACTACAACTCAGTAGTGCCTTTCCTTCAGATCCACTTCCCTAAACCAAGGGTTCTTTGTTTAGATATTAATCATCCTTTCTGTATGGAATTTCACTGGTTGCCAAGATATATATATATATACATATATTAGTCCCAAATTAGTCAATTTTTCTTCAATTTCAACTTCAACTCTCCTGGAGCAGACTCGACCCTCCAAGCTTTGGTAGTTATAGGTCCCTTTACCCGAGATGATTGTGTCCATCCTTTTTCAGTTGTTCTTATAGCTGTTTCAGTAGTGAGAAGAACAAGATATGGACCCTCCCACCAGGGAAACGGTGACTCTTCCGTGTTTTTATTAAGACCTTATCTCCTGGCTGTATTTTATGGATGGCAAATCCTAATGGGGCACTTTCTACCAAAATTCCTTTTTCCCGCAATTGTTCTAATTGCTTTCCCACCGTGATTACATATTTTCGTTCCTCATAATTCTCTATCAGAGAATGATCCAGAGGCATTCCCTGGGAGTATGGCATCCCATACAACATCTCATAAGGTGAAATTCCAGTTTCGCTATGGGGCATGGTTCTAATATTTAGTAATGCCAATGGTAAACATTTTACCCATGACAACTGGGTTTAAATCATTAATTTAGACAATTGTTGTTTAAATAGCCTGATTCATTCTTTCAACCCACCCCGAACTTTGAGGATGCCATGGGGTGTGGTACTCCCACTTAATGCCCAGGGCTGCAGTCAAAGCCCTTAACACTTTGGACGTAAAATGTGTTCCCTGGTCAGAATCAATATGTCCAATTAAACCAAAGCATGGTATGACATTTTCCAATAGAGTTTTGGCTACAACAGCAGCAGTTGCCTGTGCGGCTGGGTAAGCTTCTACGCAGTGTGTTAATTGATCCACTATTACCAGCACATATTTAAACCGTCCCACTTTAGGTAGTTTGGTAAAGTCAGTCTGTATCCTTTCAAATGGTCGATATGCGATCCTTCTTCCTCCAGCAGGTGTTTGCCTAACCGCCACCTTATTCACCTTCTAACAGGTTAAACACCCTTGAGTGATCTCTCTGGCTATTCCAAATATCCCTACACATCCATAAAATTTCAAAAACTGATCACTCAATGCTCGAGTTCCCCAATGGGTTTGTAAGTGTAACTGAAATAGCAAATGCCTAGCCTGGTCTTTTGGTAATATTTCTCTTCCATCGGGTAAAATCCATTTTCCCCCTTGCTGTTCTGCCCCTGCCATTCTTATAACTTTTATCTCTGCTTCAGAGTACTGTCTTTCTGATTTTTCTTGTTCATTTCCTGTTTCCTGTAAAGTTAAGACTATAAAAGGCTTTCTAAGTGCTGCTTCACGAGCCTCCTTGTCAGCTAGGTTATTTCCTCTTATAAGCAGGCTAGTTCCCTTCTGATGTCCCCTGATGGGGACTGTTGCGATTCTCTTAGGTCCTCTCAATGGCTGTAAAATCTTAGTGATCAGAGTTTGATGTACCAATCCCTTCCCTTGGGTCCCTATAAGTCCTCTCTCTTCCCAAATTTTCCCAAATGCGTGGACCGCTCCATAGGCATATTTAGAATCTGTATAAATAGTACCACTTCTTTCTTTTAACAATTCCAGTGCTCGTAATAATGCATAGAGCTCACATGCCTGAGCTGACCAGGCAGCACTTAAAGGCCCTGATTCCATTAGGGTCATTTGTCCATTTATGATCGCATATCCTGATCTTCTCTTCCCTTCTATGATTCTAGAAGACTCGCCGATAAATAGCTTATCGCCTTCTTCTAGCTCTATTTCCTCCAGGTCGGGTTGGATTTTGGTCTGTAGCTCAATCACCTCCACACAATTATGTTGCAACTATTTTTGAGGTTCTCCATATAGGAACTGGGCAGGACTTTGTGCTGTTGTTACCCTTAACTCTAAATCAGGAGAATCTATTAAAATAGCCTCGTATTTCAATATTCTACTATCAGTCAGCCATTTTTCAGCTTTCTGTTGAAGGACTCCCCTGACGTTGTGGGGAGTGTATACCTTCAGAGGTGCACTAAAGGTAACTTTTCTAGCCTCCTCAATCAGTAGGGCAGTAGCCACAATTGCTTGTAAACATGCAGGCTAGCCCCTACTCACAGGGTCCAGTAACTTAGAACTATAACTTACAGGTTTCTTGATTCCGGCCCATTCTTGGGTCAATACCCCGTGTGCTGTCTGATTAGAAACATTTACAAATAAATGGAAAGGTCTTTCTAGGTCCAGAAGACTTAACACTGGGGCCTCTACTAATGTTCTTTTAAGTATGTCCAATTTTTTCTCATCCTCCTCATTCCATTTAATTCTTTCTATAGTCAATTTGTCATATAGAAATTTTACTTTTTCGCTAAACCCCTCGATCCACGGCCTACAGTATCCTAAAAGTCCTATAAGTTGCCTTACTTCCTTCTTCGTTCTAGGTGGTGGCAAAGATAGGATTCCCGCTATCCTGTCAGGATCCAGCTTTTTCTTTCCATAGCTTAGCCAGTGCCCAAGATACTTTACTTCATTTTCTACAAACTGTAATTTAGATTTTGATACTTTCAGCCCTTTTTCTCCCAAAAAATTAAATAATTTGATAGTGATTTTTCTTGTCTCTTCTTCTGTTTTGCCTGCAATCAACAGATCATCAACGTACTGTAATAGTTTTAGTTCCCCTTCTGTTTCAAAAGACTGTAACAACTTCTCCAGCATCTGGCCAAATAAGTTGGGGGATTCTGTGAATCCTTGTGGAAGTACAGTCCATCTCAATTGTTGTCTCCTCCCAGTTTCTGGGTCTTCCCACTCAAAGGCAAAATAATCTCTGGATCCCTTGTCCAGTGGACAGGCCCAGAAAGCATCCTTCAAGTCAATTACACTATACCAGGTATACTGAGGTGTCAAGTGGCTCAATAAGGTATATGGGTTGGCCACCACTGGGAATTTGGTCACAGTTCTTTGATTTACTGCTCTAAGATCCTGAACCAATCTATAGGACCCATCGGACTTTTTGATGGATAATATAGGGGTATCATGGGGAGACATACAAGGCTCCAAGGTTCCCTTTTGAAGTAAGATATCTATAATGGGTTTTAGTCCTCTCCTTCTTTCCAGTGGAATAGGATATTGCCTCACTCTTATTGGTTGTTGAGGCTCCGTAATTTCTATTGTCCAATTTCCCTACTTCCCCTTCTTGGTACCAAACTTGAGGATCTATATAACCCTCATCTTCTTTAGTTAAAGTGTATAACCGGACTTCTATTTTCCCATTTCCACTTTTAATTTCCAATCCCAATTTAATTATCAAATCTCTTCCTAATAAATTATATTCCGCCTCAGGTACCAATAAGAGGTTACTGAGGCCAATGTGTGTTTCTGATTCTATTTCTACATTCTCTAATAGAGGTACTTCAAAGGGTTCCCCTTTTGCCCCAATTACAGTTAATGTTTTCTTCCCTTCCCTAATTCCTTTTGGTATTTTTCGAACAGTTGATCGCTCGGCCCCTGTATCGACCAAAAAATAGACTTCTTCCTTGTGGGGACCTACTAATAATTTTATCAAGGGCTCGTTAGATGTTTGTGTCCCCAAAAGATATAGCCCCTGACACCCCTAATCCTCCTTAAACATCTTCTCATCTTTCATTCGCTCCCTACAATTCCTTTGGAGGTGTCCCTTTTTATTACAGTAATAACAAGTGGGAACATCCTTCCGTCTCTCCCTTCTTCCTTCTCCGTAATCTCTACCATCTCGCTTCCCAGTTTTATCTACTCCCTTTGTATTTTGGCTCTCCCTAATCGCTGCTACAAAAATTTTTGCCTTTGGTTTTTATTTCTCCCCGTCCCTTCTTACATAGACTTTCTGTGCTTCCCTCAACAATTCCTCCAATCCCCGCTCCTGCCAATCATCGAGCTTCTCCAGCTTCTTATGGATATCTTCCCAGGATTTGGCTACGAACTGTGTTTTTAGTAAAGCTGCACCCCCAGGAGAGTCAGGATCTACTCCTGAATACAGCTGAAAACTTTTTCTTAACCTTTCTAACCATTCAGTCGGAGACTCTTCCTTTTTCTGATGTTCATTAAAGGCCTTATTAATATTCTGTCCCTTTGGGACGGCCTCCTTGACACCTTGTATCATTATAGTTCTGAGGTCTCTCATGCTTTGTCTCCCTATTGCCGTTTGATGGTCCCAATTAGGATCGATATTCGGCCATTTTACATCTCCCGGGGGAGCGGCCTGATTCTGCCTTTCCCATAACCTCATCCCTGCCTGTCTAATCATTCCCCTTTCTTCCGTTGTAAAAAGAATCCCGAGTATAGACTGCATTTCCTCCCATGTGTAAGTATTCGGTCCCAAAAATTGATCCAGTTTTTCGGCAACCCCTAAAGGGTCGTCCAGCAGACTGCCCATTTCCTTTGTAAAGATTCTTACATCCGATGTATTTAAAGGGACTGCCACAAATCCTGTTCCCCCTTGATTTCCACCTAAAGGCACTTCCCGAAGGGGATAGAGACCTCTTCTATCCGTGTGCCTGCCTCCGGATTCTTCACTTTCCTCCTGCTCCCTTTCCCTTCGTTGCCTTCTTGTTCTCCGGGAAGGGGGAGAAGGTGAAAGGCTCGGAGCGGTGGGAACCGATTGATTGTAAGGAGGTGGTAAGTTGTCTAAAGGGTCCCATTGTTCCTTTTCCCCGTCTTTATCTGTCTTTTCTTTCATTTGCAAACTAAACAGACGTGCTGTAGGAGGGTTTGATGCCCTAATCCACATAACAGCATAATCACTCTCTTCTTGACTAAAAGGTTCATTACCATTAACATAAAGATTTAAAGCTTGACACACCCAGTCCTCAAAGGAACCAAACACTGGCCAAAACACATGGGGCCGTAAGGGCTCTTTTGGCCATTTCATCATACAAAACTGAATCTTTTTTTTTTTCCTTTTCCCTTACTAGATTCAAAATCATCCCAAAATTTTAACATCAATCCTAAAGGACTATTTAATGGAATATCTGGTAATTTACTTTTCCCCTGACCCATCCTGGAGGCTCCGTATCCCTGGAACTCATCAAGGTTCCGTATCCCTGGCTGTATCTGTGTCTTGAGGTGTCTTGCGGATGGTGCTCCCACCCACGAATTACTAATGCACGCGCTTCGGTCCTTCACCGGCTGAGTCCCTCGCGGGATATCAGAAAGGCGGTTAGAAGACCTCTGCACTCGCTTCGGAACCAGGTTCCTTCTCAGACACACCCTGACACACGGTCACACAGCCGAATCCCACCCAACCGAACGGTATACTCACGAAACGACGACTCTTCGTTCGGGTCTTCGCACGTAGAATTACGGGTATCGCAGGGGAGAGCTCTTTAGTTTTTTTTTTTTACTTGCCTCTTATGTTCGCAGTCTTGTTGGGTCCTGTACTGTCCTCGGCAAGGGCCACCAAACAAAAAAGGAGTGGGGCGCCACCCTTAGCCGTTTACAGCATCGAGGCCCAAGAAGATCACGTCGGGGTCACCAAATTGTTATGAATAAAGATTCCATCCATTAACTAGTAACGGTTATTTTTATTATATGGGGTTAATAAAAGGCAAGTAAACAGAGCTGGATGCGCAGGAAGTCTTCACTCTACCAACACGCACACAGGACACTACAACAGATCCTCTTTTATACTTTTTATCCTAATACATATTCATAGTCATTCCAAGAAGAGGGAGGGTCATTGTAATTAAGTCTTTTGGAAGGGGCATTCCCGCTTTAGCGCATGCATTCCCTGTCCTGGTGGTCTCTCTGGTGGTCATCCACAATGAAGGTTGTATTCTTCCTCACCAATTTCGTCCTTCACTCGACCTCCACCTCATCTCCTTGTCCTTATAAGGTCCGTCTGGGCCACAAATGTTGTGGCTAGACAAATGATGAGCACGTGGAAACTTTGTTTCACTACTGCTTCTGTTGGTTCAGTACTTTTCCACAGTTTATCTACATTGATGACTCTCCCGGCATGTCTCACCACACCACCGACACCATATATTTTGACACCATATATCACAGAAACAGTGGAAATAATAGTGTGAGGAGCAACAGTAAAGCCCTGGGGTCTCTCGGGAACCAAGGCTCTTCATATATAAAAGTTGGGCGTTTAGGGAGTTCTTCTGTTTTCCTTCTTCTGTTAAAGAATTTTTCCATACTTGTTGGTCAAGGAGATAAATTGCTGTATTTAAGAGAGACAAAAGGATCTGGCCACAGGGGGAGGGGTCCAGCCAGCCGCCGAATAAAGGGGGTTGGGTGGAGCCCCTAGGGCCCTTGTTTTGCTCCCTGCATTAGAGGTGAGGAGAAGCTGCCCTCGTGGTAGAGAGAACTCATCCCCACTGCGTCTCCTGCTTCTCCTTCTACCCCTGCTGTCTCCCAGGGATCCTGCTGGACACTGGAATCGGCAGCCCAAGGGGGTTTGTGACACAGGAGTTCTGACGGCCATTGCCACGTGAGGGCTGAGATGGCTCCGGAGCGGCGGGGAGACCATCGCGCCCTCCCTGATCACCGGCAGCCTCCCGAGAGGTTGGGGCTGGTTTCCAGGCTCTGTTGTTACTGCCGTAGTTATTGTTGTTTGTTTGCCTATATATATTTATTAAAGAATGGTTATTCCTATACCTCATCTTTGCCTGAAAGCTCCTTAATTTCAAAATTATAAGCATTCAGAGGGGAGGGGGTTGCATTTCCATTCCAAGGGGGACTCCTGCCTTCCTTGGCAGACACCTGTCTTTCAAACCAAGAGAGATTTTGGCGCCCAACGTGGGGCTTGAGGGCATCAAGAGGAAAGGGTGAAAAAGGAATAACAGTTATTGGGTAATCTAGTTTGTGTGATGAATACCGAAACCTTGTTAGGCAGCACCATGTGGTCTAGCTTACCCCGGTTCACATGGCACGTGGTCGTGGCTGTGTTTCTCCCCTTTGCAGCTCCTTATATAAACATGGATCCCCTGACTAAGGATACTGTGGCTGTTATCCAGTTTGCACAATGGGTTGATAAAGTGAGGAATTCATGGGTTTTCATGTTCCTTTGGAGTGTGGGCACATGGATAAAGGGCTATCATACACTAAGCGTATGTTTCTGAGGTTATATGAAAAATGGTACCTACTGTGAGGAAATAACACCGTGGGAACTTTTCTCACAACCTTTCAACCAGTTCTTTGGTCCTACCCCACCTGCTTTCGAAGGGTTTAGATTTCCCCTAGATACTAACCAAATGTTGCTGATAGTCCTGCTCTATTTAGCATTCCGATTCAGAGCCACAGAAATATGAAGCTTTAGTTGATACTGGTGCCCAATGTACTTTAATGCCATCGGGACATGTGGGGGCAGAATCGGTTTCCATTGCTGGGGTGACCGGAGGATCACAGCAGCTGACCCTTGTGGAAGATGAGGTGAGCCTGGCTGGGAAGGAGTGGCAGAAACATACAATTGTGACTGGCCCAGAGGCCCTGTGTATTCTGGGCATAGACTTCCTCTGGAGCGGCTATTACAAAGACCCAAAAGGACTCAGGTGGCCATTTGGGATAGCTGCTGTGGAGGCAGAGGGCATTGGGCAATTGAACACTCTGCCTGGACTATCAGAGAATCCTTCTTCAGTTGGGCTCCTGAAGGTGGAAGAGCAGGCAGTGACAACTGCCACCTCAACAGTGCTATGCCGGCAGTACCGGACAAATCAAGATGCTGTGATCCCCATCCACAAGATGATCCGTGAGCTGGAGAGCCAAGGGGTGGTCAGGAAAGCCTACTCACCCTTCAACAGCCCCATTTGGCCTGTGCACAAGTCTGATGGAGAATGGAGATTGACAGTGGACTATCGTGCCTTGAATGAAGTGACTCCACCTCTGAGCGCCGCTGTGCCGGACATGCTGGAGCTCCAGTACGAGCTGGAGTCCAAAGCAGCAAAGTGGTATGCCACTATTGACATTGCCAATGCTTTTTTCTCCATCCCTCTGGCAGCAGAATGCAGGCCTCAGTTTGCCTTCACCTGGAGGGGCGTGCAGTACACCTGGAACCGACTGCCCCAGGGGTGGAAGCACAGTCCCACCATCTGCCATGGACTGATCCAGACTGCACTGGAAAAGGGTGAGGCTCCAGAACATCTGCAGTACATTGACGACATCATTGTGTGGGGGAACATGGCAACAGAGGTATTTGAGAAAGGAGAGATCATCCAGATTCTCCTGGAAGTCGGCTTCGCCATGAAAAAGAGCAAAGTCAAGGGACCTGCCCGAGAGATCCAGTTCCTGGGGGTAAAGTGGCAAGATGGACGGCGTCAGATTCCCACCGAGGTCATTATTAAGATCAACACAATGTCTCCATCCACCAACAAGAAGGAAATGCAATCTTTCCTTGGTGCCATAGGCTTTTGGAGAATGCATATTCCTGAGTACAGCCAGATCGTGAGCCCTCTGTACCTGGTTACCCGCAAGAAGAACGATTTCCACTGGGGCCCTGAACAACAACAAGCCTTCACCCAGATCAAGCGGGAAATCGCTCGTGCGGTAGCCCTTGGCCCAGTCAGGACGGGACCAGAGGTGAAGAACGTACTCTACTTTGCAGTTGGGGACAAGGGTCTGTCCTGGAGCCTTTGGCAGAAGGTGCCTGGTGAGACTCGGGGATGACCACTGGGATTCTGGAGCCGAAGCTACAACGGCTCTGAAGCCAACTACACCCCAACAGAGAAAGAGATCTTGGCAGCCTATGAAGGAGTCCAAGCTGCCTCAGAAGTAATTGGCACAGAGGCACAACTCCTCCTGGCACCCCGACTACCGGCGCTGGGGTGGATGTTTAAGGGAAAGGTTCCTTCCACGCATCCTGCCACCGACACCACTTGGAGCAAATGGATTGCCCTCATCATGCAGCGCACCCATATTGGAAACCCAAATCGCCCTGGGATCTTGGAAATAATTACGAACTGGCCAGAAGGTGAGATTTTTGGGTTATCTTCTGAAGAAGAGGAGGAGCAGCAAGTGACACGTGCCGAGGAAGCGCCCCCATATAACGAGCTACCGGAGAGTGAAAGACAATATGCCCTCTTCACTGATGGTTCCTGCCGAATCGTAGGTGCTAGCCGGAAATGGAAAGCTGCTGTATGGAGCCCCACCCCACAAGTTGCACAAGCTACCGAGGGAGAAGGTGGATCGAACCAACTTGCTGAACTCAAAGCCATCCAATTAGCCCTGGACATTGCTGAAAGAGAGAAGTGGCAAAAGCTATACCTCTACACTGATTCATGGATGGTAGCCAACGCCCTGTGGGCTGGCTTGAAAGATGGAAAAAGGCAAACTGGCAGCGTAGGGGAAAACCAATCTGGGCTACTGCTGAGTGGAAAGACATTGCCACTCGGGTAGAGAAGCTACCTGTGAAAGTCCGCCATGTAGATGTCCATGTCCCCAAGAGTTGGGCTAATGAAGAACATCGTAACAACGAACAGGTAGATCAGGCTGCGAAAATAGAGGTGTCCCAGATAGACTTGGATTGGCAACATAAAGGCGAGTTGTTCTTGGCTCGATGGGCCTATGATGCCTCAGGCCATCAGGGCAGAGATGCTACCTATAAGTGGGCATGAGACCGAGTGGTGGATTTAACCATGGACAGTATCTCCCAAGTTATCCATGACTGTGAGACATGCGCCGCGATCAAGCAGGCCAAACGAGTGAAACCCCTATGGTATGGTGGGCGGTGGTCCAAATACAGGTTTGGGGAGGCCTGGCAGATTGATTACATCACACTGCCTCAAACCCGCCAAGGCAAGCGGTATGTGCTCACCATGGTAGAAGCCACCACAGGATGGTTGGAGACCTACACTGTGCCTCACACTACTGCCCGGAACACCATCCTGGGCCTTGAAAAGCGGGTCCTGTGGAGGCATGGTACGCCCGAGAGAATTGAGTCTGACAATGGGACTCATTTCAAGAACAGCCTTATAAACAGCTGGGCTAGGGAACATGGCATTGAATGGGTGTACCATATCCCTTACCATGCACCAGCAGCTGGGAAGGTTGAGCAGTGCAATGGGCTGCTTAAAACCACATTGAAGGCACTGGGTGGGGGGACTTTCAAAAATTGGGAGATGCATTTAGCAAAAGCCACCTGGTTAGTTAACACCCGAGGCTCCACCAACCGAGCAGGCCCTGCTCAGTGTGAACCCTTATAAACAACAGACGGGGATAAGGCACCAGTGGTACACGTGAGAGGTATGCTTGGGAAAACTGTTTGGGTAAAGTCTGCCTTGAGCAAAGACAAACCCATCCGTGGGGTTGTTTTTGCACAGGGACCAGGTTGCACCTGGTGGGTGATGCAAAAAGATGGAGAGACCTGATGCATACCTCAAGGGGACCTCGTTTTAGGGTGAACCACCCATGGCATTGCACTTGTATCTATATCTGCATGTATATATGTATATAATTAGGGGCAATGCATGTGTGTATATAGTTTACAGGTTTAAGTTTGATGTAAAATGTTAGTATGGAAAAATTCGGGGTGGATAATGTTGGGGTTTTGGGGAGTTATTCTGTTTTCCTTCTTTTCTTAAAGAATTTTTCCATACTTGTTTGTCAAGGAGATAAATTGCTGTACTTAAGAGAGACAAAAGGACCTGGCCACAGGGGGAGGGGTCCATCCAGCCGAATAAAGGGGGTTGGGTGGAGCCCCTAGGGCCCTTGTTTTGCCTCCCTGCATTGGAGGTGAGGAGAAGCTGCCCTCGTGGTGGAGAGAGCTCATCCCCACTGCATCTCCTGCTCTCCTTCTACCCCTGCTGCCTCCTGAGGATCTGGCGGGACACTGGGACCAGCTTGGAGAGAGGTCGTCCCTGCTACATCTCCTGCTGTTTCTCCTTCTGCCCCTGCTGTCTCCTGGGGATCCTGCTGGACACCGGAATCAGCTCCCCAAGGGGGTTTGTGACACAGGCTTTTCGTCGGCCATTGCCACGTGAGGGCTGAGCTGGCTCCGGAGCGGGGGGAGACCATCGCGCCCTCCCTGCTCACCGGGAGCCACCCGAGAGGTTGGGACTGGGTTCCTGGCACTGTTTGTTGTCACTGCCATAGTTATTGTTGTTTGTTTGCCTATATATATATTTAGCAAAGAACGGTTATTCCTATTCCTCATCTTTGCCTGAAAGCTCCTTAATTTCAAAATTCTAAGCATTCGGAGGGGAGGGGGTTGCATTTCCATTCCAAGGGGGGCTCCTGCCTTCCTTGGCAGACACCTGTCTTTCAAACCAAGACAATAAATCAGTAGGGTGTTAGTAAAGTGGAAACATGCCTTCAGAGAGGCAGCACAAGCGCAAAGCCTGACAGTTTCTCTGCACTGCTGAAGGGAACCTGTCCATTTCTCTGAGTTGCTTGAATCCATCCTTAACCTTTTATAGAAGGGTGGCTTCAAAGAGGGCCAAAGCTGCTGTAACTCTGGTGGATATGAACCACTGGAGGTCAGCCAGAGCAGGAGGACACTGGCAGCCTTGGTTCTGATCCTCAGGTGCCAATTCCTGTCCTGTTCCCCTCTTGGCTCCAGAGAGCAGAGTCTTGGAGCCTGGGCTGCACCTAGGTCAGTGTGGGAAGAAGGGGAAGAGGGAGCCTATGTGTGGCTAAATCCAATCTTAGTTCTGGCCAACAGTTTCTGCCTAAGGATATGAGGTATTGAAATTTTGGTAAAGTGATTGGTGCAACAGTGTCTTAAGGTAAGTTGATAGCAGCAATTCATTAACACTGATTTGATTTGCAAACTATAATGCTAAATCAAAACTAACAATTGATTAGGATAAATGCAGTAATTCCTATGAAATCTAACAAAATTGCTAAGCAAAAATGAATCATACACACACAACTGTATACGGTTATAGAGGTTAACCTATGAGTAAAATAGTATAATTCTGCAGATTAAAGTAAATTTGGATACCCTGTGATCTCCAGGATCTTTCACAAAAGGTCCTGTAGATTGCCAATACTCACATCTCCCTTCCTCGGCTTATTACAAGTAGACGGTGATTCCCTTTGTCAGTCTTTATCAGGCAGATGGTAACTGTACCTCTTCGGTCGTTACAGACGGATGGTAATTCTTCAACTTTGGATTTACCAGTGAATGGTCTCTGGCCTGAGAGGCGTCCCAACTCAGAGAGAGATATGAGACTCAGCCTGCTGAGATCACGGAGAGCTCCAATGAGACTCACTTGGGATCAGTATTTATAGGGTGGTGAGATGATTGACTTTGGTCAGAACTAGGCTAGTATATTTCCACTGTGGACATTCATTTTGTCAGGAATTTGGCTTTTTCCCCATCGGGGCTGTGGTCTCTCCTTGGCACCCCTGTCCAGAGAATTCAGAAGTGATGGATCTAGTTGTGGGGAGGCCCAACCATTCCACTTCACTGACTCTGTCTCCAGGTGTCATGGAGAAATTGTTTTGGTTCCATTGGGCACACAGGGTCAGGACATACCAGGCACCAGGGACTACCAAACCTTCTGGCCAGTCCATGATCTCTTCCAGGATCCCTTGACAGTTGATTTTCCCCAGTTGAGCTCATTGTGTGATCAACGCTACCCATTTACTCCATGTAGCACTGGTTGCGTGATGTATAGAGTGGATGTTTCCTTTGAACATCCAATGAAGCACAGGCAATTGTGGTGCCAATAAATGTGCTTCTGGACCAACAACTTCTGAAGCAGCTCAAATCCCCTCATATGCTGCAAGTATCTCTTTTTCAGTTGGGGTGTAGTGGGCTTCCAAAACCCTAGTGGTTGACCTCGAGATTTTCCTGATGTTCTCCAGGTGAGACCATGCTCCCCAGCTGCTGTGTAGAGTACATTCTGCACAGACGGTCCTGTCCAAACAGTTCCACAAGCTACTGCACAAGCTATCTCCCGTTTGATGTGCTCAAAGGCTTGTTGTTGCTCCAGGTCCCACTCAAAATGGTCCTTCTTTCTGGTTACTTGATAGAGATGGCTCACAAGCTGACTGTAACCTGGAATATGCATTCTCCAGAACCCCACAAGGCCCAGGAAAGCTTGTGTTTCCTTCTTGTTTGCCAATGGGGACACAGTTGCTATCTTGTTGACAACAGCCATAGGCACATGACGGCATCCATCCTGCCATTTTATTCACAAGAACTGGATCTCTTGTGCAGGTCCCTTGACTTTGCTCTTCCTTAAAGCAAACCCAGCTCGCAGAAGAATCTAAATTACTGTTTTTCCTTTCTCAAACACTTCTTCTGCCTTGTTGCCCCACATCAATGTATTGTAGATGTTCAGGAGCATCACCCTTTTTCAGTGCAGTTCAAATTAGTCCATGACAAATGGTAGGGCTGTGCTTCCACCCCTGGGGCAATCGATTCCAGGTGTACTGGACACTGCTCCACATGAAAGAAACTGTGGCCTGCACTCTTCTGACAAAGGAATTGAAACAAATGCATTGGCAATGTCTATTGTAGCATACCATTTGACTGCCTTTGTCTCCAGTTCATACTGTAGCTCTAACATATCTAGTATAGAA
The DNA here is from genome assembly GCA_025345505.1 of Todiramphus chloris collaris. Classification (NCBI taxonomy): domain Eukaryota; kingdom Metazoa; phylum Chordata; class Aves; order Coraciiformes; family Alcedinidae; genus Todiramphus; species Todiramphus chloris. The sequence continues at coordinate 284,695 of JANVCC010009937.1, read as the reverse complement.
GCACTCAGTGGTGGCATCACTTCATTCAGGCCATGATAGCCTACTGTTACCCTCCACAGTCCATCAGACTTTTGCACTGGCCATATGGGGCAATTAAAAGGTGAGTGGGTTTTGCTGATGAAACCCTGGCTTTCCAGTTTATGAATCAGATCATGGTGAGAGCCAGAGAGTCTCAGTTTGTGCAATATTGCCATTGGTGCACTGTCCTTGTTGGCACCTGTTGTTCTTCAACTTGTAGCAGTCCCACAGCAAAGGGATCTTCTGAGAGGTCAAGCAGGATAGATAGCAGTTTGATCTTCTCTATATTCACAGTATCTACACCAAAAGCCCATCAATATCCCTTTGGGTCCTTGAAGTAACCCCTCTTGAGGTAGTCTATGCCAAGGATACAAGGGGCCTCTGGGCTGGTCACAATGGGGTTCTTTTCCCATTTGTCCCTGGTTAAGCTCACCTCAGCCTCTAGTAGATACAATTATTGTCATCCCCCTGGCACTCCAGAGATCCAGATGGGTTCTGTGCCTCTATACCCTGATGGTACTAGTATACACTGTGCACCAGTGTCTACCAGAGCTTTGTACTTCTGTGGGTTCAATGTGCCAGGCCATAGAATCCGCACAGACAGTATACCCAGTCATTCCTTTCCTCCTCCTGTCTGGAGGCAGGGCCCCTCTATTCCCATTCCTGGTCAGAATATTCTCTGCCTGACCCTCGCCATGCCACATTAGAAGTCCTCTCCTCAGGATCAAGGGAGGTAGTCTCAGTCTTCCCATATTTTGGAGATCGCCTGTGGAGCGGCGAGGGAAGATGCAGTAAATCAATATGATTGGTAAGCAAACTTCGTTTATTAGAGATCAGAAGGGTGCTTTTATACAGTCATCTTATTAATAGGCACACTTGTCTGTTACTCATTGGTTATTGCTTAAAGAATACATTTTCATAATCCAACCCCCCTTGCAGTGATAGTTACAACCCACATCCTCATTCCTTCAACCACGACATTCTGTTATCGTACAGCTCACAAGCACAAGGACATACTGACCTTGCTGTTCCTTGCTATAACTTCTGCTGAGCCTCAGCAAGCATTTCCTTTAAAGATACATGGCCCTTGTTTTCTAGCCATTTCCCCAACAATCGCCGACTACCTCCTTGTGTTTCTACAGTGACTGCATTGGCAACCTTCTTGGGTGGCCTCTTCTTAACAGCTGTCTTCCCTCTCAGTTCACATACATGGGGTCCCAGCTTAAAGGTAGGTTCACCATCCCACTTCCTCATGTCCTCCCTGTGGACACACAGGAAGATCCAGAGTGCACTATGTGGGCATGTGCCTGGGGCTCCCTTTCCCTCTGTTTGGGGCAGGAGAGGACTGATTTATCGAGGTGCCCCTGGCATTCAGGGCGCTAGCCCATAGGGATGAGGAGGTACCAATACTTTCTTCAAATTATTGGAGCTAAGAAGACACTGTCTCCACAGTTGGTGTGTCCAAAACATAAACCTTTCACATGTCCATTTCCAGGTAGTACGTTGCCACCAAGCTGTCAGAATATGATGCTGAGATATCTTTAATCACCTTTCTCCACATGGCCTGTGTTCACAGGACATCCTCTGGATCTTTGGGGTCCTTATCATTATCTAGATCACTGTAGATGACTTCCAGCACTGCTAATTCTCTCAGGCACTGGATGCATTCATCTGCAGTAGTCCACTTCCCTGGGAAGTTGGAACTCATAAGATCTTCCTTGAATGGATATCTTGCCTTCACACTTGAAAGGAGCTGTCTCCAGAGACTGCAAATTGCTGCCTCTTTTCCAATTCCTCTCTCAGTTCCCTGATCTTGAGCAATGGAGCCCAGCTGTTGGGCTTCCTTACCTTCCAGTTGTTGAGTGTCAGCCCCGTTATCCCAGAATCAAAGCAGCCAGACTGGAAGCTGCTCACCTGGCTTGCAACTGTAATCTTTTCACATGTCTTGAAGTACTGATGAGGTCAGGGACCGGGTAGTATCTTCCTCCTGTTTGAGTTCTCTTACTTCCTCCTCCTATCTCTGTTTTGAAGGTTCCATTGTTCTCTTTGTCCACTGTTTCTTTTTCACTACCAGGGTGATTACTGTAGTTATTGTTAGGGTCACTCTCTCAACTTGGGTGTCCTCAGAGGCAGTTTGGGTCCCTGCCTCAACCACAGTCCTCTGAAAGTCTAGAATCATAGAATGGGACCTCTGGAAATCGTCGAGTCCAACTACACTGCCAGAGCAGCATCACCTAGGGCATGCCACACAGGAACAGATCCAGACAGGTTTTAAAAGTCACTAGAGAAGGAGACTCCATAACCTCTGTGGGCAGCCTGTTCCAGTGCTCCATCACTGTATTGCTTTGAGTGAGAACAGACCTAATTCTGTTCAGTGATTTTATTTTCCAGCTCAGTTCTTCTAACTACACTTTCTGAAGTTAGCAGCATGTTTTCTCAGACAGTGTCTGCTTCTGGCAGTGATAACACCCCGTGTTTAGAGTTACTACCAAGGATTGGTATGCAGACCAAGGCCACTGCTGGATCTTCTGTACCACATTGGGGGGGTGCAGAAAGTAAAAGGCTGCACCTGCAGGGAGGAGTGGACAGGACATGTGACCCTAAACTGACCGATGAGGTATTCCATCCCCTTTTGTCATGTTCGGTATAAAGTTGAGGGTTTAGGAGGGTCTTCTCCCTCTTGGCCTGCTTGGCCGGATTGGCTTGGCTTGGCTCGGGTCCTCTATGGTTTCTTCCTCAGAGCATCTGAGGAGGATTGTGTCTGTTCTGCCTTTGATCCTGATCTGTGTGTTCCTGAATCCAGTACCAGAATCCAGCTCCTGAACACAGTTCCTGTCATCTGCTGGGCCCAGTCTGGGACTGTCCCGGTGACTATTCCACAGCATCAGTGGTGATGGTGATGTAATTGCCATTGGGGGGTGGGGTGTAGGGTTGAGTTTTATACTAGTTTTGTATATATTTGTATATATTCCATTTTTTATTATTATTATCATTATTTTAATTTTCATTAAAGCTGTTTTAGTTTCCTTTTTTAATTAATAAGTCTCTCTCCCTTATTCCCTTTGTCTTACCCTTTGGGGAGGGAGGAGGGTTAATAGAGAGCATCTGTTATAGGTCTACAGGTCTGCCCTGACCCTAAACCGTGACAATCACCCACATAGTAAAGAAGTTTTTCCTTCTGTTGAGGTGGAATTTCCTGTGTTCCAGTTTGTGACCATTGCCCCTTTTCCTATCACAGGGCACAGCTGAAAAGAGACTGTCCTGTTCTACTTGACACCCACACTTCAGATATTTGTAAATAGGATCCCCTCTCAGTCTTCTCCAGACTACACAGTCACACGCCTCTCAGCATTTCCTCATAAGAGAGATGTTCTAGTTGCTTAATTATTCTCGTAGCCCTCTCTTGGACTCTCTCCAGTATTTCCCTGTCCCTCTTGAACTGGGGATCCCAGAACTGTACACAATACTCCAGATGTGGTCTCTCCACAGCAGAGTAGAGGGGGAGGACGACCTCCCTCAACCTGCTGGACACACTCTTCTTTATGCACCTGTTGGGGTTTTGGGGAGTTATTCTGTTTTCCTTCTTGTCTTAAAGAATTTTTCCATACTTGTTTGTCAGGAAGGTTAATGGCTGTACTTAAGAGGGACAAAAGGACCTGGCCACAGGGGGAGGGGTCCAGCCTGCCGGAAAAAGGGGGTTGGGTGGAGCCCCCTGGGGCTCTCTGGCTCTCTGGGGTTTGGCTCCCTGCTTTGGAAGAGAAGCTGCCCTCGTGGTGCGGAGAACTCACCCCTGCCGCGTCTCCTGCTCTCCCTGCTGTGTCTCCTGCTCTCCTGGCTGCCTACCAAGGATCCTCTGGACTCCAGGATCAGCTTGGAGAGAATTCGTCCCTGCTTCACCCCCTGTTTTTCCTCCTACCCTTGCTGTCTCCCGAGGACCCTGCTGGACACCGGGATCGGCTGCCCAGGCGGGTTCGTGACGCGGGCTTTTCCGTTGGCCATTGCCACGTGGGGACTGAGTTAGCTCCAGAGCGGCGGGGAGACCATCGCGCCCTCCCTGCTCCCCGGGAGCCCCGAGAGGTTGGGATTGGGTTCCCTGTGCTGTTTTCCTGTTACTACCGTAGTTATTGTTGTTTGTTTGCCTTGATATATATATATATTTAGTAAAGAACTGTTATTCCTACTCCTGATATCTTTGCCT
>JANVCC010009937.1:248312-277455 GCA_025345505.1 Todiramphus chloris collaris | reverse complement strand
GGCGCCAAAATCCCGATGGGGGGGCCGCGAGGACAGGGGGGGGCCCCCCCCCCCCCCCCCCCCTTTTCTCGTCCTTTTTCTAGCTTTTATTGTTGAGCTGACATCATATGGTATAGAATATCCCTTTGGTCAGTTTGGGTCAGCTGTCTCAGTTGTGTCCCTTCCCAAGATCTTTTCCACCCAATCCCACTTGGGGGCAGAATGTTGGAAAAAGAAAACATCCTTGGTGCTGTGAGATCTCTGCTCTGCAGTAGCCACAACACGGGTGTGTTATCAACACCTTTCTAGCTCTCAAGATAAAACACAGCAATATCAGCGCTGCTATGGGGAAAATTACCTCCATCTCAGTCAGACCCAATACAAGGATAAATAAAAACACTCATTTATCTTTTATGAATCATTCAGTACTTTACATCCTATCCAATAAGTGCCCTGACCAGATTAGACACTGTGTATATGTGTGTATAGACCAGCTGCATGATATATGTTAGTCGCAAGATGTGATCAGTCTCCATTAATTCCCTCAGGAGTCGTCTTCCATGCAGAAGAGAAAGTGGAACCATTTTACAAAAGAAGGCAAGATGGCAATGCCATGCTCCCTTCATAGTATAAAATTCTTGTAGAAAAGAGGGAACGTTGTTACTGCGTATTGTATGGTAGCACCTGAGAAAAAAATACTTGTGAGCAAGTTAACTAGAGATAACATCTGATCAGTGTAACTTCAGGTAGGTGCTTCAGATAGCTCTAGGTGCCTGTTCTTGTCTGTCACATGTCATTCATTTCCTCCCCCAGGGAGGACTGCATGTACAGCACACTGCTATGTTTGAGTGAGGGTTTGAGTGCTATATGTGCTAAGAATCACAAAATCACAGAATGTTTGGGGTTGAAAGGGACCTCAAAAGATCATCTAGTCCAACCCCCCTGCCAGAGCAGGATCACCTAGATTAGGTCACACAAGAACACATCCAGGTAGAAATAAGAGTTTTGCACTTGAATCAAAACCTGAAGAGTGGTGGCCCTTCTGTCCTAAGCAATTTCATCCCCTTGTCTTGCACTGTTCCTCAAGAAATTATGTTTTTTTGCAGAAACTGACTTCATCCTGGTTAGAGGCAAATATTTTATGCCCAAAGAGCAAAGCTGTTGTCCTTATACTGACATACCGAGCCTAGACATGGAGTGTCTTGGAGGTAATGACAGAGAATATTAATTTAATGTGATAAGGATGGAACAGTGTGGGATAACGACCTAGTTTACCATGAGACAGGAATGCAGGTTAATTTAGTGCGCTTCAGGAGAAAGGCTATGTGACTATGAGATTCTTGTGCTATCTCAGAGGGTGGAGATCCACTGAGCTGGTTTGCCAAATGGCTGAAGGTGGGAGTCTTGTGAAGATAAGACAGTCTTGTTTTGGCTAAACAAACACGAGCAAACAACTCTTAAATACATCATGAAGGCCAGAGTGTCCAAGCGAAGACCTTTGCCTAATTAAAAGCAAAATTAATATTAAAGTTTACACCCCGAAGTATGGTAATAAGCCTAATGGAGAACATGTGCGGAACGGCGAGGGAAGAGTGCAGGAAATCAATATGATTAATAGGCAATCTTCCTCTATTGTCACACTTGCAGCTACTTATATACTATTATGCTAATCACTAACACATGCTGATTGGAGTACACACAAGTTATACATATTCATGATAGTTCCCATAGGTCCATTCAAGAAGTCACACTCTCCCTACAACCACCCCTTGGTGGTCCCAGCTGCTACATAGCTCCTCTTTCCGTTGACCAAAACATCCTGATATCGTCTTATGCTGATATAACGTCTCTCTTTCCGTTAACCAAAGCATCCTATTATTATCCTAACGTTCCTCCTCACAGACATCCTGTCCCTGCAGCTGGGCTAGGCCTCATGCCTAGCTTCTGCTAATATATCTTGCAGTGAGCCGTGGCCCTTGTTCTCAAGCCATTCCCCAACAATTCCCCCTTTTTCTTTTTGGACAAGCCAGGCGGCATGGGTAAATTTTTCCATGCTCCGGGAGATCATACCGCTGACGCACTGCAAGAGACACAGGACAAACAGAAGCAAGACGACGATGACCAACATCACAACCAGTCCCTGCTTAACTAGATCAAGTAACCAACCTGTCAATCCCCAACCTTTCAGCCACCCGTCCAAGCCATCAGTGATCCGTAGTTTCTTGATTCCATCCTTTAAAGATTGAATACTCCTGTGAATAAACTCAGAATGATCAGAAAGTTTCATACAACACATCCCTTCAAATTCCATACAACCGTGACCCTGGGCTAACAACAAAAAATCAATGGCAGCTCTATTCTGTAAAGTAGCGTGTCGAATGCTATCTACGTCGGCTAATAGTCCTGCAAGCGCTATAGAAGTGGCGTTGGTCTGTTTACTGAGCCAACATCCTAATTTGTTTAGAGTGGTTAATGCTTGTGCTGCAACTACACCAGGTGCAAGAAATGAAGCAGCAATGACTTTTCCAGCTGACCAAAAATCAACATCATCTTTACAGTCTTGACTAAAAGCATGTGCAGCCCGCTTGTTACGGTGCCGTGAAATGTTCAATATCATACTAGAGTTAGGTGTCAATAATGTTAGTCTCCCTGAAGAACATGGTCCCCCGGATATTCGAGAAGGTATCCCGGGCCATGCGCGATCCCCACAGATCAAAAATATCCCCGGGGGTAGTATCTGTGGGGCATAGCTGGATTTCAACCAATTGGTTGCAGTATAATTACACCATGCAGATTGATTCCGGTAAACAGAGATAGAACTGTTAACCGACTGGGGCTTGGCACCTTTCATAATGGCCTGGTTCCCAGTAAAATTAAACATGATACAGGCATCCATTTTTACCGAGCCCAACAGTTCTAGTTCCTGAGGCTCCTGGGTACCAACAGGATAACATGCTGAGGTCGCATCCCACATGTCAACGCCTTGTCGGGAATTATTAGGACATAACATGGGAAATGACTTTAGTGCATCCGGGCAGGGCCAAGTGTCCACAGGAACCCCTGCTAAACATGTGGAAAAGGGATTCTCAGGATTGGCCACCGCCAGACACAAAGTATCCTGCCTGGTTACTTCTGCAAGTGTTACCCAGACATTCTGTCTTGGCTGAGGTACCAGCCATCCCGAAGTTGCAACGATACATATAACAAAAATAGGCGTATTCCAGGGGATGGTGGATAAATGAACATGGCCTTGTGCCAGATGCTCTTGCACGAGGGCATGTGCCTGGACAAGACTTTCCTGTTTCAGCGGCCACTGCTCAACCCACACAGGCTCTTCCGTGAGCCATGTTAGTGGAATTGGGAAAGTCCATGCAATGGCCGCTACCAAAAAGCTGTGCCCGTCGTCAGCATAGCTCTGAGCTGTCTCAATACATCTTGGCCGACAAGGGCGAACACCCCCGACGGTAGTGGCATCACGGTTATTGGTACCATTACCACCTGTCCATCAATCTGCACCATTACGGGAGTGCTCCGCCAGACCGCTGAGGCTCCAGCAACCCCCTCTACTGTCCCGGCCACAGGCTGTAGTGGCCAATTCTCCGGCCAGATACTACTGGAAACCACGGTAAGATCAGCCCCGGTGTCCAACAAGGCCCTTATGTTCAAACTGTCCTGTCCCAAAGTTAGTGTGATATTCATTACGGGCTGAGTATTCATAGGGACAGACAATAGGGACATTCCTCCTGTGGACCCAAATCCCTTGTTGCCTCGAGGCGAAACCTGGCCAGCGGTGGTTTCCTGGATCAGATGAGGCAATGGGACGAGCTAGGCAATACGGCTTCCTGCCGGAATCATCATAGGAGGAAAATGGGTTTGCAACATAATTTTTATCTCTCCAGTATAGTCCGCATCAATAAGGCCAGGAATTATTACTAGTCCTTTAATGGCCACAGACGAGTGGCCTATGAGTAATGCACCATAGCGTTGTCCCCTGCAGGTAAGCGGTCCTTGAACTCCAGTGAGAACGCAGGCAACCCGGTTGTCGATCAGCGTTGTATCTACTGTGGTTGACAGGTCCAGGCCAAGGATTCCTGCGGTGCTGGGGCAAAGTACGCTGGCTGGCAAGAGTTCCCGGCTGACCTTGGGCCCGATGCCATCGCTGGAGCTGCTGTTGGTGTCATCGTGCGGCGGCTCCTCGCGCTCGGTTTCCCGTTTCCCTGATTCCAGCGTCAGGCTGCTGCAGCATGGCTATCCATTTGGCACTTGAGGCAGCAGACGTGTGGCACCTGACAGTTGCGCCGCATATGACCTTGCTGGCTGCATCGGAAGCAGTGCAAGTGAGGGCCTCCTTTAGATCTCCCTGACTGCAGCGGAACGAGGGCTGCTAAAACCTGACCCTGACTCTCTTGAATCCTAAGCCCCACCTCCTTCACTGCCTCCACTAACATAGCGTGATGGCCCACAGGCACCCTGCTCATTCTCTCCAGCATAGCCTCCACACTGGCATCAGCAGGCATTGTTACCAATATAGATCGAGTAGCGGTGTTCGAATTCTCTAACACGCACTGCCGCAACAGGGCCCCTTTCATATACTCTGGAATGTCCATGCAGTTAATTGCCTCCATTACTCGATCTACAAAGGTAGAAAAGTGCTCTTCCCTTCCTTGTTTGATGCTGATATAGGTAGGCGGTGTAGTCCTAACCTTTCCTAGGGCCATCTGGGCTGACCGCATAGCCTCCTTCAATATGTCTGGGCCAAGCGGGGCCTGGTTCTCTAATTTAGCATATGGTCCGACCCCCATTAAGCGCTCTACTGTGACACCATTCAAGGGATCTGCAGGCGCTCTCTGCACATCCCTGAATTTGGCCGGTTTAAATATGTGCACGTATCCATTGACACTTTGTCCTCAGCTATGTGGGCTTCTCCTCACACTGGAGAGAAAGGCCGTGATGCCATTGCCCATTGGAAATTGGCTTTCTCGGTCCTGGGCGTGCCGTCTAGCTGTGAAAACCAATAATGGTCCTGCCTACGCCTCGCAGAAGACACGGCAGTTCTTGCACCTATGGGGTGTAGACCACGCTTTTGGTATTCCGCATTCTCCTACCGGCCAAGCCATTGTTGAACGTGCTCATGGCACTTTGAAGCGTGTTTTGGAAAAACAAAAAGGGGGAATGCATGGAGAAACCCCACAGAGACGACTAGAAAAAGCTTTGTATACAATTAATTATCTCACAGTGACACCAAATTCAAATAATCCTGTTATTCTGAATCATTTTCTCTCATTGCAGTTGTCAGGTGAGATACACCTGCCCCGGGCGAAAGTCTGGGTATGGGATCTGCTTACCAACAATTGGGAAGGCCCGCATGAGCTTATTGCTTGGGGTCGTGGGTATGCTTGCGTTTCCACAGATACTGGGGTATGGTGGCTATCTGCAAGATGCGTTCGCCCTGACCTGCGGCACCAGAGGCAGAACAGGCAACCTCCAAATGCAGACCAGAATGCAGACCCTCCAAATGATGACCAGAATGCAGATCATCAACTGAATGATCCTTCTGGTGATGACCAGGATATCGACCATCAGGGGCATGGTCCTTCCACAAGCAGAGACTGAACTTTAAGTTTCTTTTGTTATGGAGTCAGAAAGTTGTAGTAAGTTCTAATTCTTATTTTTCTGAAACTGGTATTCAAACGTTTTAGTATTTTCAGAGGACATTGCTACATCTTTTCTATTTTTTCACTTTTTTTTTTTTTTTTAAAAATCTTTGGCACGAAGGTATTCCTCTGACTGTGTTTTATTTTAGGTTTCCTAATTAAAAGATACCCTCTATGATACTGAGGAAAAAACATAATTCCACTTTGGAACAGTTTTGCAAGAACATACATTTACAAAACAGTATGTAGATTACATTACACAGGGAAAATCTAAAACTTTAAAAGGAGGGTTTTGTTGTTTTGGTAGTTTGTTGTTTTGGGTTTGTTTTGTTTGTTGTTATTTTGTTAAAGCCTTCTGTCAGGAAATGAAATAATTTGTTCGTAAGGAAGGCAGTCTTCTCGATGATTTCCCCCAGTTGGCTCCATCAGCCATGAAAATCCCACCACACCTTCACCATGAAAGGATAAAGAAAAACATATTGGTGTTATTGATGCTCCCGGAGAGTTTGTGGAGTCTCCTTCTCTGGAGATATTCAAAACCCACCTGGATGTAATCCTGGGTAACCTGCTCTAGGTGAACCTGCTTTAGCAGGGAGGTTGGATTAGATGATCTCCAGAGGTTCCTTCCAACCCCTACCATTCTGTGATATGATCGAGATTGGCATTGGTAGGAAACAAAAACGATTCTGGTACCTTCAATAACACTAAGCAGATGGATTCGCCTTGTCTATTATTTTCTCCATTGAATAACAGCTTCATTTATCATGTCCAAGCAAAAGAAGTAATACTAGAAAGACTATCTTCCCAGAAGCCTGATTGTTACTTTTAAGGCACCTTAAAGTAACAGTGTGTATAGCCCTCAATCCTCTATGGAAATCTACACAGTTCTAGGTTTCTACATGTAAATACTGAACTAAAGAATGTCTCTATAAGTCAAGCATTTTTGGAACCCTAGGATATAGTTAACATGTAAGTTGTTGTAAGTCTTGTAAGTTGTTGATTTTGTGCAATGAGAAAAGCAAAGTCCCAGTACTAATATAATACTAAATAGAGTGTTTTATAGTATTTTTTTTTTCTGTTTCTGTGTTTCATGAGTAAACATCTCTGATGAATTAATATAAAGGTACAACACAGAGCAAATAGATTAGGATGCAGTTTTTGTATAGAATGTCCATGTTCTCAGTTATGTGAAAGAGAGGTATGAGTTTCTGTTGAATGTTATCTCTTTAAATGAAAAGGGATGATGAAAAGCATCAGTAACCTGAGAATTTGTTATGGGTATAAGAGAACTATTGCAGAATACTGTGAGAAGGATTCACATGTTTCAGGTGAAGAAAGAACTGTTTTAAATGTGATTAACTTGAATCACTGAAGAATATTGAGCAGAAAGTAGAGATGACACAATCAGAGGAAGATAACATTGCAATTCCTGTTGTTGAAGTTGAGCATTACCAACAATGGTTTGTTGGTAATTTATATAGTTAAAATAAAGTTAATAAATATTATTGATAGGAAGAGTGAATAGAAAGAAGTAACTGAATTTAGTGAATGCTTACATAGAGAGGTAGTAAACCCAAGAAGTTGATGTCAAAGTGGTATTATCAAAATTGTGTGACAGGATGATACTAAGAGATGTCATGAAAGTGGTGGAGTCTTGTTAGTAAGACTTTTTGAAGAACCAAGGGAGATGTGTGTTAAAAAAGGATAGAGAAGGCAGGAGCAGATCATATTGTATTCCAGAAGATTAGAAACGAATGTGTTTTGCATGGAAAGTTGAAAGGTAAAGATGAGTTTCCTTACTCATCTGTTACTTAACTGGTTAGTTTCCTGTGTTTTCTGTTTGGGGGTGTGTGCATGTGTTTGGTTGGTTGGTTTGTTTGTTTTTTTCTGAGATATGACTTGCAGAAATTTATATAGCTCTATCCTTTTTCCCCGAATCTCTTACTTGCTTATATGAAACATTCTTTTGTTGCAGGTTTGCCAAGTATAGAAAAACAGTCTTGAAAATGTTATCCAGACTCTTTCAAATGCATGGCCTTTTTGTAGCCTCTCATCCATGGGAAGTCATTGTGGGAACAGTGACTCTCACCATCTATATGATGTCCATGAAGATGTTCACTGGGAATGCTAAGATATGTGGCTGGAATTATGAGTGCACCAAACTTGAAGTAAGGATTTAAATTCATGTTATAGTATTTACAGCAAGCATTTGATCTTCATATTATTTGCAATATTTTAATCTTTTTTAAAACAGTCTAGCAGTGATACTTATTTTATTCCAAAGCTTCGTATTTAGTGCAGCTTCACAATGGATTTCTTTGTTGTTACTGAAACTTAACAGCAAGTTACTAAATGGAAAAGCTAACTAAATAACTTTGTATTTCAAATAGGATGTTCTGAGCAGTGATATCATCATCCTGACAATCACATGCTGTATAGCAATCCTTTATATATATTTCCAGTTTCAGAACCTAAGGCAGCTTGGGTCAAAATACATTTTAGGTACTGTATCTGAATTTTTAAATTTGTTTTTATTTGCTGTATGCCTTTTAATTGAACTTTTAAATATAAATTGGTAATAAATATAAAAGTTTTAATTGTTATGTACAGACCAGGGTTATTTTAATTCTTTGCTAGATAGCAGAATAAGTGTTCTGCATAGATCAAAGTGCAATTCTTTTTTTGAGAGAGATTGTGTAGGATTATATAAACATCGGAAATGTGATTATTGAATAATTATTCATTGTATGTAACTCTCAAAATATAGAGCTGTTTAAGCCAGTTTTCACTTTTGCTGATAAGTGAGAAGATTTATGGCTTTTATTTCTCCCAGTCTTACTTTGAATGCAGTAAAAATTTTAGGTTTAAATATCTGTATAAAAATAGCATCCTTATCAGTTTGTATCTCAGCTGCTGTTTATGCACTCAGAGATGAGAATTCCCATTTGTTTGCTTCAGAATTGATGTAAAGGCATAGTGGTTTTTTTATTCTTTTTAAATATATATATAAAATTAATATTTTTTTTTAAAGGTATTGCTGGCCTCTTCACAATCTTCTCAAGTTTTCTTTTTAGTACAGTGGTAATTCACTTCTTGGATAAAGACTTGACAGGTTTAAAGTAAGTAATGAATTATTATTCTATATTTCTTGCTTGATTTTTTTTTTTTCTGTACAATAAACCTTGAGTTTTACTCTTCAACATATGCCTCTCTTTTTCAGTGAAGCTTTACTATTCTTCCTGATTTTGATTGATCTTTCAAGAGCAAGTGCATTAGCCAAATTTGCATTCAGTTCCAACTCACAGGTCAGGGCTGGGGTTTTCTTGTTTGTTTGGGGTACCATACTGTACATGGTAACTGAGCATAATAATTGTGACAAAAATACAATATAACATGCAGTAATATACTATTGCATATTGTATGTGAGTATATTGTACACTTTATATGTGATATTATAGTGTGTTGTATATTATTATATAATAATTAAGAGTACAGAAATTTTTATTCATTTTCAAGAAAGTATTTCACAAATGGGTTTTCACCACAGCTTCTCTCCCCCTCCACCCAAACCACCACCACCACCAAAACAGCATCAGACCTCTAGAGTTTTTCATGCCTGGCTTCTGGAGGAAATACCTTTTTCCTTGGGGAGAAGTTCTAGTGTCTCTTATGTCCTCTTTTCTGATAGCTGAATCTAGTGAGTTAAATAATAAAATTTTAAAAGAGTTAGGATACAGATATGTGGTTGTAAGAACTTTTGAGATGCCATGACATAAGTGTCTTCTTTATGTCTTAAAGCGTAGAAGTCCTGTTCTTCTGAATGTACTTTGAAGTCTGTGCCTATCAGTGTTGTAGGAGCTTAGAATACTGATGAGCCAGAGGTGGAGAGACTTTCAACATTAAACAATCTTGTTGTGTAAAGACAGACTGCCCAAGTATAATAGCTTATGGGCAATGAAGCAATTAAAGGATGTATTCTCTCATAATAGTTAATTTTTGATGTCTTTTGTAAGGCCTAATGTACTAATCATGTTGTGTGCACTCCCTTACTTTGATTTTTGTCTTTATGCTAATGTACAGAAACTTTTTATTTTTAGGATGAAGTAAGAGAAAATATTTCATGTGGAATGGCAATTTTAGGCCCTACATTTACATTGGATGAACTTGTGGAGTGTCTTGTGATTGGTGTTGGTACTATGTCAGGTGAGACCTTGTATCATTCCCATCATTCCTGTTAACATCTTAAAGCAGCTGCTAAAAACTTCTCTTGGGCATTGTTAAAAATCAGTGATGCTTTTAGTGCATGCACACTTACTTCATATTCTTGCAAAAAACACTGTTTCTAAAAATGACTTGAGGTGAAGGAAAGCTATTCTAGTTCAATTAAAAATAACCAATCTTACTGTGTGTATCCCCCCAATCTTTTGATCTTCGTCAGTTCTGTGTGCAGTAGCAGTTGTCTTTCCTTAAAAGGGGAACAGTTAAATGTAATAAGCAAAGAATTGTCATGTGCAAATAACTAATTTCTTTGTAAAATAAATTGCAGTTCCATAGTAATTACTAAAGTAGGAAATTTTGTTTGTCGGGTTTTGTGTGGGTTTTTTTGTTTGTTTGTTTTTTAAACTATCTTGCATACCTTAAAGGCATCTTTCAAAGCATTTGATTTTTAAATTCTTTTGGACCTTTGAGGGGGGAGGGAAATGTGTGCTAAAAATCCATTTTCCTATTTACATCTGGGGGGAGGAAATCCTTGTTTTGGTGTAGTATGTTGTTGATTTTTTTTTTGTTATTATTATTATTTATACTGTTAACTCTTTCATCTTTATTAAGGGGGTTCTGTAATGCATGGGCAACATGGCATATTGACTTTTTCTGGATACTAGACTTCTGAAAGAGTATGTAGTGTATATACTGTTTTATTCCCTGAACATTTAATTGGCCATCTTTCACAAGGGATTTCAATTAATAATGTTGGCTAATTGTTCTTTGCTTAGATAAGAAAGGAGTTTCAAACTTTCATTGTGAAGCTTTAAAATCTTAGTAAACTGTAATTACTTCTAAATTTATTTAGATTTACACCCTAAAAATTTTCTGTATACCATACCATAAATACATGTTGTGTTTGGAATAAGCAAATACAAAATGACTAGAGCTTAACATGCTTGTTTTTCATTAATCTAGACAGTTCCCTCTGTAGTCTGCAGTGTCAGTTTTATGGTTTCTTTCTTACTTCTGCAACACTTCAAGTATAGAGAAAGCCTGATGCATATTCAAATGTTAACAATGTTTTGGTTTGGGTTTTTTTTTCTTTTTTAATGTAGGTGTGGGACAACTTGAAATTATGTGCTGCTTTGGCTGTATGTCTGTTCTGGCCAACTACATTGTCTTTATGACCTTCTTTCCAGCTTGTGTGTCTTTGGTGTTAGAGGTAAGACCAACTTCAAGACAACTTCAGACACTGTGCTTCTTGTAGGCTATGCATTTCTACACCAGCATGTTTGCCTTCCTTTCAAGGTGAACAGGGGGAATACACTGAAAGAGTTATGGTGGCTTAGCTGTTGGATGGTAACTTGTTAATGCCACTCTAAATGAGTTGCACTCAGTAGTATGAGCTCTGACCTAAAGCAGAGTAAACAAATTCTGTTTTAAATTAATGGCTGTCCAGGGTTTTTCACTACTTAAAGTCTAACATAAGTTAAACAGCAGACTGTAGGCTAACTCTTTTGTTGGTAATTTCTTAATGATCAAATAAAAATACAGTGTTGAAACTCATTTGTTGATTCTTCTATTACGTACTAAATAGGACCTATTTTTAATTTTGTTATTTTTGCAGCTTTCGAGAGAGAGTTGTGAAGGGCATCCTATATGGCAGCTTAGCCATTTTGCTCATGTTCTGGAAGAAGAAGAAAATAAACCAAATCCTGTAACACAGAGGGTCAAAATGATTATGGTTTGTGTTTTTTCTTTCACCTGTAGTTATGCAGTCAGTAAGATGTCCTGGTGCAATGAATAAAGATTTTTGTTTTCTATAGACTTGCGTTTTACATCCCATTAGTCTAGATTACCATAGCAAATTTTTATAATGTCCCCTGTATCTTACATGTAAAGTCTTTTTGCATATGCCATTTCTGTGCAAAACACTCATGACTTTTTCATGTGTACTAATTATTTCCCTCTTACCCCTACAGTGCCCTCAGCTTCCTCTGTTTATTACTTGAGCCAAGAGGAAGGATGTGGTGGGACAAGTTCAAAGCTATAAGTGTTATAATAGAACAAAAATTGTGTTGATGAGAGGTGTGGAAAATCAGTCTTTAGGTTTAGACTTTTGAGACATGGGAAACAAAACAAACAAACAAAAAACCAAACCCAAAGTTTAATCTCAGTAGGTTAGATATCTAGTTACAGTTGAAAAATTAATATTTGTTTTGTGTTTTTAATACAGTCACTGGGTTTGGTTCTTGCTCATGCCCACAGTTGCTGGATAGTGGAACCAGCTGCTCAAAACAGTACTGTAGAAAATGCAGTGGGATTGGATGAGAATGCACCGAAGAGAATTGTACCTAATGTTTCATTATGGCAATTCTACCTTTCTCGGTAGGTGACTTCAGAGAAGAGAATCATATTTCCTTGATGATGGTTTATTCTCCAGTTCTGCCCAGCTATGGTCCTAGGGTATAACACTTGTAAACTTGCAGATCTGACCACTGTAGGGTTTCTTGGAACCAGAGATGTCATTTCATAAGAAATATTTCAATATTATGGTATTTGTTCAATTTCCTTCATGTAATAAGAACATGATCAGGAGCCAGCTGTCCTGTATGCATCATAACATTATCTTTTCCCACTAGCACTGACATGTTTCAGAGCACACTGGAAAATAAATTTTCTGACTGCACTAGTTAAATAATTATGCTCTGTATAAATAATTAATGTTGACCATTCACATACAAGTGCAAAAGCCATGTCATTATTGCTTTTCCTTCAGCTCAACTGAAGTGGCAGCTGTGAAAGAGTCCAGTGCAGAGCCACAAAGATGATTAGGGAGTGAAACATCTCCCTGCTGAGGAAAGGCTGAGAGAGCTGGGTCTCTTTAGCTTGGAGAAGAGGGGACTGAGGGGTGACCTCATTAATGTTTATAAATATTTAAAGGGCGAGTGTCAGGAGGATGGAGCCAGGCTTTTCTCTGTTATGTCCGATGATAAGACAAGGGGCAACGGGTGTAAGCTGGAACATAAGAGGTTCCACAGAAACATAAGGAAAAACTTATTCATTGTGATTCCATATTACTTCTGAAAACTCAGAACTGTCTCAGTTTTTTCCTGCCCTCCTTTAACAGCTTGATGTAGATGTTAAATAGTGAATATTTTCTAGTTATTTCTCTTACCGGGACTGCTTTTTCACTAAGATTTAGAAAATAGTTAATATTAGGTCAAAAATAAATCTACAACATCTTCAAGGTATGTGCACTAAGAAGGCAGTTTGAATACTAAAGCAGCTTTGAAATGAAGAATCATTCTAGCAACTGACCAGGTTGGGGGGGAATCTGTGACATTTAAAATGAAAACCGCCTTGAACTCAACAATTTCTGTGGAAGATAAACTAAGAACAATGGACTTGTGTGAGACTACTTATGCTACTTTGACCTTCTTCAGTGGTTAGAGATGACTTCATGAAAGAAGTCCTGTCAGATGTCTTGAACATGGCTTTGGAATTCTTACTCTTGTGCATCATTTTCTAAAGGGTCCGTCTTATGTTTTTACAGGTTGAGATTATTTTGACTAGTAAGTTCCTGGTAACTATGAAGGTGTAAGTGATGTAATGTACTTTGTATGTTTCATAAAATAAATTTTAAAAGTTGGTCTAAACTTGACTTGAATGCATTGGTCCTTGCCATCTTTAAAAAAACATACTTGGCTAAACAGAAAACGAAGTGACAGCAAGCCTAATCACTTTCCATGAATTCCCAATTTTAATTTTGTTTGCAGCTAAAGCTTAGGTCTTAGGCTTGGAGGCAATTTTATCATATTAGTTTTATAGAAATCTCTATCTATATATAGTACTTTAATTGCTTCTGCTGCTTCAGCTGAGTAGCATTCAACTCTACAATTTCTTCATGGAAAGTTTATGACCTACAAAGTGCTGAACTGTTAAATATAATTTGTACTGAGGTAGTGAAAAACAGTGTCTTCAACTGTTTTGTCATTTTGTTCAGATAGAAATAGATTTTTTTATTTTTTTTATTTTTTAACTAGTAACTCCAAAAGTAATTACAGGTCAGACAGCTTAGTAATTTAAGCAAATGAAGTTTCTCAAAATTGTTTGAATGCACTCCAAAAAATCCCAGGAATCAACAACAGATGTTTACACTTGTATTAAAAGAAGTCTCTTAAGGTACAGTGTGCTTATACATTCCTAATATTTTTTGTTTTAACTGACACATTTCCCAGGAATAGGTGTGTATTCACTGTTTAAGCTGAGATAAAAAGAAGCCAGAAAATAACACTGTTCTTTAAAAGGAATTAAAACTTTTAGAAAGCTACTGTTAAACTTGCTTTTTTAGAGGCATATTTATGTTAAGACAAAATCTTATCCCCTTTTCAATGAAAAGTACTAATTAAGGGAATTCAGTAAAATGACACATTAATGCAATAAGCAGTTTTTGTATTAAAATATTGTACTTGGACCAGTGAAGCAGTCTCAGGTGCTCTTAATGTACTATAGAAACACCAGGTTTATTCTGTCTTGATTAATCTTTGGGAAGATAACTAAATGCATCACCCTGCTTAGTTAATTACAGGAAGAAAATTGTTAATATGCTTGATGTTTTGTTGTTTGCTTTGGTTCGGAGGGGAGGGAATCAGTGCATTGGAATGGGTTTCTTACAGGAATGTAGCAGCTCCTAAAGAGGGTGACTAGCAGAGGTGCTCTTCTAATGTGTAAATGTGATATAAATTATGATGGGTTGTTTTGTAGTACATCAACACACTAATATTGTAATGAGCTCATAAAGCTAACTTGCAAGCATGAAGGGGTACTACATGCTGGATATGTTACGATAGCATGTAAATATCATGAATGTTTCTCTTCCTGCAGTATTGTTGCTAATATTTGATTTAAGGATAGGTGGGACTACTTTGCTTCTATGTTCATTCAGTGATCTCATTTAAAGTAACACTGTACTAGCGATAAATGGTGGTTCAGTGTTCATTTTAGTGGATTTAACTGACATTCTGTCTTGAAGAAATAACGCTGTTACTAAATTGTGTACATTTTGGTACAGAGCTACTTTTTTCAGTTTGAGTAAAACAATGGAAAACACATTGGCTCAATTGTGATATTTTAAGTTTACTTCATAGCTTAGTGAAATGGCATAAAAAAAGAGGGTTAAGGGAAATATATCCCCACTGCATTTAGTACTGTATGCTAATCATGCTACCACAGCCTTTCACCTTGTTTGTGATAGCCTGTACACATTAATTCTCCACAAAGCTGAATTATGCAGTTTGCACAAATTGGAGAACTAATTCACTTCACCATAAGTGATACCTCCTGTTGAAGCCTATTTGAGTGGTTTTCCTATCTTCCAGAAAATTGTTGAATTTATATTTTTGTTGGTTTCTCACATGTCCACCAAAACTTAAGTTCTGAAGTTGCTTTATAATCCGTTACCTTGATTTTAAACACTGTTTTCACCAGAAAAATGTAATTTTTTCAAAATACATAGTACTGCAGGTTCTTGCAAGAGAGGTGAAAACCTGTTCGGTACCCCATCAAGAACTGTTTGAAATTCTTATCAGAACTTTTAATATCATAGTGTACATTAGCAGTGAAATGGGTACCCCACTACATATCCTGGAAGCTATCGAGAATTTGGAGCTGTAATCCAGAATAGAAGTTCACCAGCCCATGACTGTGCATCTCCTGTAAAAGGTTAAAAGAACAGATCTGACTTGTTTTATTCCAGAATCCGAGGGTTACCCTTTCATATGTGTTAGAAAGTTTAGGGAACTGAAGGGTTCTTATTTCCCTGCATACACTACAGTAGAGTATTTCAATATCACTATAAAATTTGTGTAGCAAGACTGTTTCAGTGCAAGAAGTCCTTGGCTTTGAGTCCTTGGCAAAACCAAACCAACTGTCTGGAATCAAGCTTCTAGAGCTGCAGCAACCTAAATGCTGTACTATTATAATTAATATATTTTAAAGAATATTTTTAAAATGTAAAAAATGGTATATTTGACTGGTAACTAGTTTTGTTTTCTCTTTATGTAGATTACTTCATTTATTCAGTGTCCTGAATCTACTTCCCCCCCAACATTCCTCAGTATTTTCTACAATAGTGAATACCAGGTATGCATACAAAATCCAAATACCGAATACGAGGTATGCATATAAAATAATACCAGGTATGCATACAAAATCCAAATACCAAATACCAGGTATGCATACAAAATAATACCAGGTATTATACCAATATTAAAGATAGACCTAGTGAACCAGAGGGGAGGAAAGTAGGCACTGTCATAACGACCAGGCAACTCCGTGCACGGACCAAGGTAAGAAAATAGGATGTTAAGTATTGCCTTGGTGATCGGGGCATTCAGGGAGACACGTGTGTGTGTGTGTGTGTGTGTGTGTGTGAAAGAGACGTACAATTAAGTACGAAGTTAGTGCGGAGCCTGGATCTGTGGTTCTGTCTTTCTGTGAGGGAAATGGCCGGAGAAGGGCAAAGCAAAAGGTGAATTTGTTGTTAAAAAGTCTCAGAGGGACTGAATGGGAAATAAGGATAGCTGGCTTAAAAAGAAAATGGGGGAGCAGAGAGAGAAGCCCTGGGAACATTCCTCCAGACAGTCCCTTAGGGAGGATGTTGACAAATTGGAAAGACATGTCTTGTATTAGGAATAAGGATAAGAAAAAGATGATACAGTACTGTTGTTTTACTTAGACCAAGGAAAATATTAAACCCACGTCTCTCTTTTGGCCGAAATATGGGGCAGATGAAGATTGGATATGTCAGACCTTAAATTTGTATGTTAATAAGAAAAAGCCACTTTCTCAAGAAGAATCAGACTATGCCTCCTGCTGGAAAGGGGGTTCTGTTACCTGGTTGTTTCCATGAAGAACAACTGAGAGAGATTCTAAAGTAAAGAATGAGGATTCCAAAATGTGGGACCCATTAGAATGTTTACCCCCTCCCTATAATTCATCCCCTGTGGAACCTAACCCTCCCCTGCAGAAACCCAAGGCAGGATCCTTACTAGACTCCTTGCTGCCCCTAGAAGAACAGAAGATTCACCAGGAAAATGTGGCCAGTGCTCCTGCTCAGCCCATTTACTCTGGGATTAACAAAGAACTGAAGCAATGTAAGTGAGATCTTTTGAAATTCCCTATGCCCTCAGGAAAAAACCCTCCCACTAGGAGGAGAATAATTGAGGAATTATATCCTCTCTGAAAAGTTCCCTTAGGAACAGGACAAGTGGGATATGTTAGTTCCCCACTCATGACTACAGAAAGTAAGAAATTTTAAAAAGGAAATGAAACCTTTAATTGAGGATCCCATGGGATTATCTGAACAGCTGGATCAGTTCCTGGGACCTAATTTTACTCCTGGACACATGATGTCCATAATGAATATTTTATTTATGGGGGAGGAAAGATTAGGTGGGCAGCCATGCAGGAATGGAAAAAAAAAGAAATCCTCCAGGCTAGGGAGTTATCCTAGCTGAACAAAAATTTCCTAATGCAGACCCAAACTAAAATAATAATGATCCAGTACACCAGGCTAACATGAGACATTTGAGAGAACTAATAATAGAAGGTATAAAGGAGGTTGCTCCTAAGTCTCAGAACCTTACTAAAGCTTTTGAGACCGAGCAGGAAAAAGATGAGACACCCTCACCATTTTTACAAAGGTTGGGAGACCAAATGAGGAAATATTCAGGTATGAATCCTGAAGATCCATTTTCTGACCACAGCATGGCCTGATATTAGGAGGAAGGTTATGGATGCTGAAAAGCTGCTAGCAGAGGGATTTTCTCAGGTTCTCACAATGGACGGACAAATATTTTGAAATGGGTGTTGTAGGACTTTAGCCAATCACCCTAGGAGCTGGGTGATCACTGACCAGTCGCCCTATGGGGCTAGGGTATATAAACCGGGGTTATAAATTAATAAATTGTCCTTCTCTTGCTGAATTTGTGTGTTGCTGCATCTCTCCGTTCCCGGTATAAACAGCGACATTGGGTGACCCGCGATGTGTACTATGCGCAACAAACCAAGCTGAGCGGCTCTCGGGAGGTATGCAAACGCCCCCCCCGGTTTGCGGCCATGACCAGTCCAGGCGCTGGGGTATTGGAAAAACCCTGCCACTATGGGGCATAGCGGCTCGAAAGAAGGCGGAGTGCTGTTGGCCTGGAAGGATTTCCTGGCCGTCACAGAGGGTGCTGTTTCAGAGGATGCCCTCCGCGCTCTTTTGCAATGGGCAGCTGACCACCACCTTTCCGTGGACTCTGACACCGCCTTCAATTTAGAGCTGTGGCTGCTGCTAGGCGCCAGCCTCTGGCATGAGTTACTCTACAGAGACAAGACAGTGGTAGACTTGTTTTGCATTAGGATAGATTTATTATTCTTGATTTCTCTAAGGCATTTGACACTGTCTCCCACAGCATCCTTCTTGCTAAACTGAGACAGTGTAGTCTGCTAGATCAGGTAGTGAGGTAGATTGGGAATTGGTTGAAAGAAAGAAGCCAGAGAGCTGTGGTCAATGGGATGGAGTCCAGCTGGAGGCCTGTAACCAGTGGGGTTCCACAGGGGTCGGTACTGGGACCGGTTCTGTTTAACCTGTTCATCCATGACCTGGATGAGGGCACAGAGAGCACTGTCAGCAAGTTTGCTGATGATACCAAGCTGGGTGGAGTGTCCGACACCCCAGCAGGCTGTGCTGCCATTCAGGGAGACCTGGACAGGCTGGAGGGTTGGGCAGGAAGAAATTTGATGAAATTCAATAAGGGCAAGTGCAGAGTCCTGCACCTGGGAAGGAACAACCCCAGGAATCAGTATAGGTTGGGGACTGAGCTGTTAGAAGTCAGTGAAGGGGAAAAGGACCTGGGGGTCCTGGTTGATGGGAGGCTGACCATGAGCCAGCAGTGTGCTCTTGTGGCCAAGCAGGCCAATGCCATCCTGGGGTGTATTAGAAGGGGTGTAGCTAGTAGGTCGAGAGAGGTTCTCCTGCCCCTCTACTCTGCCCTAGTGAGGCCACATCTGGAATACTGTGTCCAGTTCTGGGCCCCCCAGTTTAAGAAGGACATGGAACTGCTGGAGAGGGTCCAGCGCAGGGCTACAATGATGATTAAGGGAGTGGAACATCTCTCTTATGAGGATAGACTGAGGGAACTGGGGCTTTTTAGCTTAGAGAAAAGAAGACTAAGGGGTGATTTAATCAATGTTTATAAATATATGAAGTGTGAGTGCCGGGAAGATGGAGCCAGGCTCTTCTCGGTGATGCCCAATGATAGGACAAGGGGTAATGGGTTGAAGCTGAGGCACAGGAAGTTTCATGTAAACATAAGGAAAAATTTTTTCACAGTGAGGGTGACGGAACACTGGAACAGTCTTCCCGGGGGGGTTGTGGAGTCTCCCTCTCTGGAGATATTCAAGACCCACCTGGACGTGTTCCTGTGTGACCTGGTCTAGGTGATCCTGCTCTGGCAGGGAGGTTGGACTAGATGGTCTCTCGAGGTCCCTTCCAGCCCTTGACATTCTATGATTCTATTTGATATCCTACAAGACTATAATGCAGACGACGGGGGAGGAGTGCTGGCTTCAGACACTGCTGAGGGGGACGCCGCTAAGGGGGACACTGTTGAACCAAGCGCAGCAACTGGTGGCATCCACACCGAGGAGCTGTCTCTGGCCCCGCCGGACCCGGTGCCGGTCCTACAGCCCGTTCAGCAGCAATACACCTTGCCCCAGGATTATGTTCCCCCTAAATACCCTACGCCTGCAGAGCAGCTCGCGGAAATGCTTAAACAGCGAAATGCCTTGGAGCGCCCCTCGCTCCTTAGCCCAGCAGCTCTGGTCTCCTCCGCACCGCTCCCTTCGGCAAATATAATAGTGCCGGTTGTTCCCACGGCCCCTCAAGTTGTCCGATCCGGTTTAATGGTGACCTGGAGCTCCACAACGGCATCTAGCCTGACTTGAGTTTTTCACAAGAGCCCGCAGGACCCGGCAGTTCCGCGCATGCGCCCCTCTCTGGGTGTTTTAATGCGCAGGCGCAGCCACCGATGACGGACCTTTTAACGCGGCAGCTGGAAGTGTTAGAAAAAAATGCCGCAATACATCAAGGTGTTGTCAGGCATATCACAACACCTCGTGGTGTTGCCAGACATGTCGCAGCAGCTTCTGAAGATGTCTCAACAGCTAGCGGGATTGCAGGAGGCGTTCCTGCAGGCGGCGGCTGAGTGAGCCGGGCTGGAAGTGCCGGCTCCAGAAGCGAAGCTGGAAGTGCTGGCTCCGGTAATTCCAAACGTGGGAATGGCGACGGCTCCCGAGAACAATGAAAAAACAGGCAGCCCCAGCAGCGCCTCAACCGGCGGAGGCGGCAGCTCCGGCGCCGCTGGCCGAGCTGACGGCACCGACTCTAGCGGCAGAGGCGGCTCCATCACAAGATCTGCCTGCACCGCCGGCAGCACCCCAAACTGCGCCGCCACAGCTACCTGCCTTGCTGCCCCCTGAGCAACCGACTGCAGCCCCCACCTCCCTATCGCCCTCTAGCCCGGCACCCGTACCCTGCCCGCCTCCGCCGTTCATACTGGTGTAATGAAGAAAATTGGATGATTCGTGTCAATAAGATCTGGCAACAGGGGGTTGCTGTTAAAAGGGAACAGGTAAACCAATCGCTTGGGCTAGTTTGCTCTAATAAAAGTACTAGATCAGGCATGGAAAGGTACCAAATGTATTCTGCCCTGCTGGGGACTCGGCCCTCCAAGACATCATCCCCGCTCCCACCGGATACAGGCCTGGCTGAGGCCTGAGTTGTAAATGTCATCATAAATCTTAGTTTAGTAGCCTTGTAATAGCAGCTTGTTTTACATAGCCGTAAACTGTGTTTTGTCTTACATAGTTGTAAACTGTGTTTTGCCTTACATAATTGTAAGCTGTAGCCTGTTTTACATAGCCTTGAGAGTTATCAAGGTTCTCATAAATCCTGTAGCCTGTCTTGTGTAGTCTTGGTCTTTGTAGATAAGGGAAAGTAACACCAAGACAGGGAGGAATACAGCAGAGCCTCCCACAGACAAGCCAGGTCACACCAGCCCTGTGATTTCTGACTCATTGCAACTCTGCATTTTGAGACAAAAGGTGACAAGTACACTGCGAGGAAGACTGGGGGCCTTCCTCCTGAAGACCCCGGCCCATGACCACCAGACAGAAGTGTGCAAGTGCCAAAGGGAGGAGACCCGTGATAATGAGTTCCTGGACCTGATTGTAATAATCCAACCCCACATAATGAATATGTAGCTAACACTGTTGGATATGCATGATTTAGTGTAATAAATGCATGCTTGCTTAACATCTCGTGTGCCTGTTGGTGAAGCGCAGACTCCCTGCGCGACCAGCGCTGCTTGCTCATTCCCCATCACTAATAAATTTTTACCTTTTTATTTAAAGACAATTTTGGTCTCATTTATAACACTGCGGTCCTCAGGGAAACCCCTGTCTGACGATTCAGACAGTGATACAGAGGGCATGCTTGCCCCAGGGCGGAAGGCTACGGTAACCAGGCGGCGGAAGAAGCGGTTGCTGCAGGGCCATCCTTGGACACTCCCAGACTGTACTGTAACTGTCCGTCCAAGAAACAGCAGGCGTTTCTGGGAGTCGGTTAAATTGCGGGCTCTAGAGGCAGGCAACTGGGATATATTAGAAAAAGTGTGAATGCCAGAGAGTACAAATGAATCTATGCAGGATCAGGAGATTGCTATAATGCCTCAAAAGGGTGTGCCAATAATTCAAGGCGATAGTAACACCCCGCAGGGGGATGTCCAAGCCTATCCCGTGTTTAAGGCTGTCCCAAATACAGGTCAACTTGATAAACATGATGTTATTGCATGGAGGGTTGTACGGGATTTACAATCCAAAGTGGCACAATATGGGCTTGGTTCTCCTGAAGTCATGCAAGTTATTAGAATGCTGAATACTGATCTGCTTGCTCCATTTGATATTTAGCACTTAAGTCAAATCCTATTTCAACCTGTACAATTTGCAGTTTTTGATAGTAACTGGAGAAAGATGTCTGAGAAGGTTGCACTACAGAATAAGCAGTTGCCTTCCACTGATGTTAGACATGAAGCTGGAGTAGATGCCCTTATGGGAATTGATCACTTCTCTAATCCCAATGTCCAGGCCACCTGGCCCCCTCAAATCCTAGAGCAAGCTCAAAAGGTCAGCATGGGAGCCCTATTGAAGACCATGGAAATGGCTGCTCCTAAAACATGGTATGTGAAAATATGCCAGGGGCAGACAGAGCAATTTTTACCCTTCGCGGAGAAGATTGCTGCTGCCCTTGAGAATCAGGTTGCAGATGACTCGTTAAGGCAGATGCTGTGCAGAGAATTAGCAAGTGACAATGCCAACGATGAGTGTAGAAAGATCATAGATGCTCTACCAGGGGAGCCTACACTCACAGAAATAGTTGAAGCCTGCTCTAAGGTGGGGTATGCGAACCATAAAAGGTCTGCTTTTGCTGTGCTTCTGACGCCTGTTCACGCATCCTCTGATCGTGAGCCAAAGCAGTCCAAATCCGGGGGTAAACAGAAACGAGCTAAATCGAGACAAAAGGAAAACACAGGGACCGCCCCAGTGCAAGAGGTGTGGTAGGCCATGTCATCAAACAGAATATCATAGATCTCTGCGCCATGCTGACGGTCGGCCTTTGCCGGGAAACTCATGCCGGGGTGAAGAAGGGGGAATTGCTCTCCGATGCAGGTGTTCCCCCAGGGAATGGCACAGACACAGGCCTACCCAGCCACCTTAGGGACGGCAGCCCAGGATCAGCTGGGGCTGATGTCTACACCACAACAACAGTCATCCTAGAATCTAGTCGTATTTATAAGGTCCCTTTGGATGCATATGGACCCCTAGTTCAGGGACTCAGTGCAATGCTCATGGGAAAAGCTAATGTTACCCACCGAGGGATCTTTGTACACCCAGAAGCTATTGATGCTGACTTTATAGGCCAGATTCATGCTATGGTTTCCACGCCCAACCCCCCTGTCACTATCCCTGAAAGACTTGCATTGCTCAATTAATGCCTTTTAAGTCACGTGTCCCCAGGACAGAACAACGAGCTCGCGATGATAGCGGCAATGGATCTATGGGACTTCCGCGGATCTTCTGGACTGTGGACATCTCTAGCCAAAGGCCACAGATGACATGTACCCTAGTCCTGCCAAACGCTTGTCCGCCCCAGTCTCAGCTTCGAGGTTTGATCGATACGGGTGCTGATGTAATGATTATCTCCTTCTCTGCGTGGCCTCCTTCATGGCCTTTAGCCCCTGTGGGATTGGCCATTGCAGGGTTAGGAGGAACCGCTTGTTCAAAGATTGGTGAAACTCCACCAGACATCCTGTCTCCTGCTTTCAGTAGTATTAATACTAGTGCTAACTTTTTCTTTTGTACCTGTATAATGTGGGAGTGGGAGTCGGAACCCGAGTAACGACATAACCTCAATGTGAGTATAGTCGTTCTCACTTTATTAGTTGTACACACCGTGTTTATATAGTCTAGCAAACAAGCCACATGTGCAAACAAACTTATTATTGGTTACAAGTTCTCGGTCACCGCACAAGTCCTCCTCTGGATTGGTGGTCAGCTGTTGTTCTCGTGGTTACACGCAACTCTGTCCGCGGGACTTAGATACTCCCTTCTTTACTCCCTTCTCAAGGACGTTCAAGGGCAAGGCACGTCCTCCTTCTCAGATGCTAAGGGAACATCCTCCATCTTAGATATCAGGGGAAAGACTGGATTGGTCACTCCAAGAAGTTCATGTCCTCCTCTGGCATGCAGCCATTCCTCCACAATTCCCCCTTCTTGTTTTTGAGCAATCCAGGCTTGATTTGCAACGTTAGTAAGTGCCTTTCTAATACAACTTAATGCCACACACAAGCAAATGCCAATGATAATCAATATTAGCAAAATACGTAGCCCCTCTGTTAAAACTCCCAACAACCAAGCAGGTAAGTTACCAAATAATCCCCTCAACCACTCGTCTAGATACCTATGACTTTGTTGAATCTTTTTTGTGTGATCTCTAAGCCATTGAATTTGTTTGTGTATTGACTCACTATGAACCGACAAATTCATACAGCACATCCCTTCAAAATCCTCACAACCGTGACCTTGAGCTAATAACAAAAAAATCAATGTCTGTTCTATTTTGTAAAACCGCATGCCGCAAGCTATTCTGATCTTCTAACAACTTCTCAGTTACTTCTGTAGCTACATTGGCTTGTTTTTCGGCCCAACAGGCTGGCTTGCCTACTTCATTTAATGCTTGACCTGTGGCTGCGCCAGGTACAAATAGAGACAGAAATACTCTTTCAAGTGGTACTCATCAGGGGTACTTGGTCATTACACTCTGGGGAAAGACCTGTAACAGCGCACTTTCTTCGAGACCTCCGGGTAACATTTCTCCACCAATTCTTATTTGGAGCCTGTAACGTCAATTGCCCAAGATAACAGGGTCCTCCAATAACATTGGCTGGAATACCTTGCCATGCTCGATCCCCACAGATAAGAAAAACACCAGGAGGCAAAGCCTTAGCAGAACCATTGTTCCATAACAATGGGCTATTCCTGATACCTTGCAACTTCCATGACAATGGACTAATCCTGTTACCTTGAAACATCCCATATGCTCCTAAGCTTCTCCCCTTCTTGTTGTTACCCTTCTCAGTGTCATTTGTACCACAAAACTGCCCAGGGCCCCAAAGCCCATAAGAAGACCCAGGGGAAACATCTGTCCAACCTGTGCCATTCCAAGGATTGGCCCCAAACACCACACACATTTGCGTCCAATGCTGGCTCGTATTCCCCATCCGCATCGATCCCAACAACTCAATTTCCTGTGGATCCCATGGCAGGGATGCATCTAAAGAGCTGATTAGCTGAGCACTACATTAACTAACTGTGGTAGCGTTACTATCGCGATTCTTTAGGTTGCATCAGTGTCCAGTTGTACAAGTGATCACCGTTGACCAAGGACACCAAAACCAGTAGCAGTACTAAAAGGCTTCAGATCCTTCCTTTTCCCTGTAAAAGAATCTAAAGGCATGCGTTATCATTGCAGTTAAAGTCAGGTTTGATACATCTTGCAGGGACCTGCTTAACTTCTGGTTCCACAATTGCGCCCTTTTTGTTTAAAGACAAAAAAGAGATCGTTAGTAATCTTCTATGGATAGCCTTGCAGAAAGGAGAACAAATGCAGCATAAGGGATCTGCTTGGTAATGGCCAGTTACCAAACAGAGCCTAAACTGAACACTGGTAAGGGGTCGGTCTGGTAATGGCCAGTTACCAGACAGAGCCCAAATCGGATGCCGACAAGAGGTCAGTCCGGTAATGGCCAGTTACCGGACAGAGCCCAAATCAGATGCTGCTTTAAAGGGGGCGGAGTCTCCAGTGATGCCATAGGAAATACATCTAGCAAACAAATTCTACGTTACAATTCTATCAGGTACTAAACTTAAACAGGAATTTACATCAGTTATTAATTCTAAAATAGCCTTAAGGGCTTTAACTTTCTGACTTCATAACAAAGAAACTTAAAGTTCAGTCTCTGCTTGTGGAAGGAGCATCCCAGTCTTTGCCTGTAGACAGACTTGGCGTACCACTGCGGCTATAGGTTTCATGGCCTCTCGTACAGCGCCCTGCACTGCAGCTGCCACAATGTTATCTTGTCGCTGAGTCTCTGCTCTGTCCACTCGCAAGAGCATCTCATCTACTCCTGCACTCTTAGGCAGGGTTGCCAAAAGTTGTTTTGTGATTTTGTTTGCGTTATCAAATGCCAATATACGAAACATTTGTTCTTTGCCGTTTTGATCTAAATCAGGATGCTGCATTATAGCCTCCCAAAGGCGGTCTATAAAATGACTATATGTCTCTGTGGCCCCCTGTACAAGGTTGCCAAACGAGGGAGCACTTGACCCTGGAAGACCAAGAAACGCATCCAGGGACAACCGTGCAGGCAGCTGCAACATGTTGGCTGGGAAGGCAATTTGAGCATTCAGATCACTAAAGTTCCCATCAACATATCAACGGTAACTCCCTTGAGAGGGTCCCCGTCTCTTTGCCGCTGGGCTGCTGCAGCGATTGCTCGCTGCTGCCAAGATGACTGCCACAGCAGAAACTACGTGGGAGTCAACAAAAGTCGCATCAGGCTTTGACAATCATATGGACACATAAGATCAGCGGAAAAAGTCCACGTGACAATCTGTCTAGTGGACTCCGATTTTACACCATAGTTCGTAACGGACTGTCGGGCCTGTTGTAAAATTTTCCAGTCGTTCGGTTCCCATTTCCCTACACCATTTTCTTGCACCACTGGAAAAGCCAGGGAGGTAGGTTCTCCCAGGTCTCCCATAGGCTTCCAGTGGCCCTCCAGGATCGGGTCCTTAATTACACCACTCCAGCGTCCAGGTTTATCCAATGCTGGGGGATTTTGAAGACAAGGGGGTAACTCGTCCTTCTTTATTTTATCTCGCATCTCTAAGTTGTCAAGACGTTTCAAAACACTCTGCAAAAGATTCATGGTGGCCTCAGTCAGTTGCGGCTCCGCTCTGTCGCTGGGGGTGGTGGATCCTGACGGTTCCCCCGGAGATGCTGGCAGCGGAGGATATAGAGGAGATGCTGGAAGCGTGGGAGGCGGAGACCAGCTGGGATCGATGGAAGGAGGGGGGGAGCCATAGGGCTTGGCCGACATGCTGCACTGCCCTGCGTGGGCACATCATGACACGCCCCAGATCCCGCCCCTTTCTTAGTGGCGGAAGAAGGTACTTCCGCACCTGTCGCAGACGAGGCGGATGCCTTGTCGGCGGACACGTCCGCTTTCTCCAGGAGCTCTCACAACCCGCCGGACTCGGGGGCTTCCGTGTTCGGGGATTTATCGCTCTCCCTCCCACAAAGTTCGCTAACGCCCTTTATCAGTGCCGTCATGCCTCTCACCGCAGAAAGTCCAAAAAATCGGGCCACCGGACCGGGCTTAGGTGGTTCTGGCTCGATAGTAGAGGGGCCGGGTCCCAGCATCTGCACTGCTGCATAAGCAACTTCCCGCTCCGCTTTCATACTCTGTAACGTCTCGAGCACAGAGTTCCAGAGCAGCCGAACTGCCTTGATCTCCTTTTCATCCTTCCCATCACCTACAACAGTCTTTTGCCACATCGTATCCCCAAAGTCTTTCCATTCCGATACGGAAAATAACAGGCAGGTGTCGGCAAAATGTCCACATTTTTGCCCCAACGTGATTAATCTCAGTAACTGC
The DNA here is from genome assembly GCA_025345505.1 of Todiramphus chloris collaris. Lineage (NCBI taxonomy): Eukaryota > Metazoa > Chordata > Aves > Coraciiformes > Alcedinidae > Todiramphus > Todiramphus chloris. The sequence goes on along the minus strand of JANVCC010009937.1, from coordinate 250,292 downwards.
TTCACGGGCACTTCCTTTCCTCTCTTAGAGAGTATACCAGCTAGCAATGTGGCCGCAGCCTCTGTTTCCATAGCTGCACCTGAGGGGTGAGGAGCGACCTCACAACAGTATACACGTCTGCTTAGACATATGCTCAAGCAGGGCTTCCCTCAGCCGAGTTTCCCACTCTGCTCCCTCCTCTCGCTGCTTACCGCAGTCTCGGAGATTCTTCTGGCGCTTAACCATCCTCTGCTACCAGATGTGGGAGTGGGAGTCTGAACCCGAGTAATGACATAACCTCAACGTGAGTATAGTCGTTCTCACTTTATTAGTTGTACACACCGTGTTTATATAGTCTAGCAAACAAGCCACATGTGCAAACAAACTTATTATTGGTTACAAGTTCTCGGTCACCGCACAAGTCCTCCTCTGGATTGGTGGTCAGCTGTTGTTCTCATGGTTACACGCAACTCTGTCCGCGGGACTTAGATACTCCCTTCTTTACTCCCTTCTCAAGGACGTTCAAGGGCAAGGCACGTCCTCCCTCTCAGATGTTAAGGGAACAGCCTCCATCTTAGATATCAGGGGAAAGACTGGATTGGTCACTCCAAGAAGTTCATGTCCTCCTCTGGCATGCAGCCATTCCTCCACAGAATAATGATCCCGTGTCCCTTTTAGTGCTGCAAGAATCTATACAACTATGCGTCTTGGAAGAGAAACCAGATTAAACATGGAAAGCAGAACGGCAAATATTTATAGAAAAAAAACCCTGAAAGGGGAGAAGGGAATATTATAAAGAGACACAATTCACTTAAAGTTGAAAGAAAAGGGGGAATTTGAAAGGAATACAAATTTGTACTTTTGATGTCTTTTATCTATTTCTTTCAGACTGAGATCATGTGCTTATAGTTGTTCTGATTATGTGGCCCATTTCAACACCTGTAAGAGAACCAGGGCCTTAAGAACCAACAAATGACTAAAATATGCTAGTGAGGCTAAGAAAAGAATACAAATAAGGGTAAAAATGTATAAAATTTCTGTGTATCAACTGGGAGATGACCTGGGATATCAATCCTTTCATCCTCAAAGCAGAGGCTCATAAGGGTGTCTAAGTCTAGCCTCATCTGCCCTTTGAATTTATAGGACTGAAAAAAGAACATTGCAACAATTTGAATATTTTTGTTGGTGGTTTTTGTTATTTTTTGTTCTTGTTGTTGTTGCAAAGGTTGTCTTTTAATAATATGGACATACTTTTCACTACTGAATTAAGAATTAATGAAGTCAATTCAAAGGTCAGAGTTTCCAAGGCCCCTTGCTTTCTAACACTCCTCGCCAAAGTGGGAGGCTAGGTGTGGCTGGGCAAGGATTCAGAGATAAATACCCAATAACAACTTAGAGTTATTAAGCAGGTATTCTTTATTGAAGCGCTGGACGCACAGGGGATCACTCCTCCAACTGTCCGTGCCAATGCAAGCTAGGTACGTAGTTTATATGCAGGCTAAATATAAATATTCATTCTATTTCCTAGAAAGGGCAGTCTTATGCTAATGGATACCTGGAATTCATTTACATAGTCTGAGCATGTGTAATAAAATTATGGTTAAGGTCTTCTCTCCCTCTGGTGGTCTTTTGTGACCTATGGTGGTCATTTACTTTATCTTCTCTTCATCACTGTGTTCTTTTGGTGACCTAAAGCCTAAAATTCTTATTCTTGCTACAAAACCGGTTCTTGTCTGTTCAGCATGCTCGGGTGCCTCAAGACATCGTGTGGTCCTGTTCCCGAATGTAGTGGGTCTGGCTGAGCTGCTTTTCCCCATCCAGCCCTCATGCTGCAGTACTGGGAGCTGGAGAGTGTTGATAACACACCCGTGTTATGACTGCCAGTGCTCACACGGCACCAGAGGCTGGGGGGGGCAAGATGGGGGAGGGGATACAGCCGACCTGAGCTGACCACTGGGATATTCCATACCATATGACATCAGCTCATCTATAAAGGGAGAG
>JANVCC010009937.1:226052-248212 GCA_025345505.1 Todiramphus chloris collaris | reverse complement strand
TCTCCCTGCGTGCCATGCTGACGGAGGTTGGGGAGAGTGACAGGAGGTCTTGGTGGGCACCTGCTGCCTAGCCAGGGTAAACCCACCACACAGGAGATAACCACTATCTACAAGGCTGTAAATTTCACAATATGTCCCTACTATACAACTACCCATGCATTGTTGTTGCTTGTTTAAAGATTAGTAGAACTCCACCAGACATCGCATCTCCTGCCTTCAGTTCCCCCCTTTTCTTTTATCCTTGTAGATTCTTTTGTAGAAGTTACAAACCACCATTCTCCTACAGAGACCTAGCAAAATATTTGTAAATCAAATTTTGTGCCAAACCCATAGTTCGAATTATCATAGGAACAGTAACCTCCATCTGGCCTCTTCCAAAATTCAGGCAAGGTATAGTTATCGTTCCAGTGAGTTGAGGCCACCCTGTGCAGAGGAAGCCTCATGCCTCTCTTAGGTAAGGCAGTACAAATGCAACAGTCTTTAGCCTTGGTAGCATTAATTAATGTTCAGATAGTTTAAAACTTTATGCTCCTGTCCCAAGCAACAACAATTTTTACAGTAATAAACTTAAAAATAAAATATATGACCCCCATTTTACTGTTTTTGCAATTTTAACTTAAGTGGTCCTGAGGGTTCAGATGTCCACTGCTTATTTGTAGCCATCTTCACTCGAGAGTGATATTGATATTGATCACGGTGAAGGTGGTCAGCAAGACCTGTCAGGGTCCATTCCACTTCTCTTCCAATGGGTTACCTGAAAAATTCTTAGCATAAACTCAATCTCCAGGAGTAAAGGGACAGACGGGGTGATCCGACCCCTTAATTCTGGTTCCTAAAACTATCTTGTTGATTTTGCTTCCCCAAAGAGATGACATAGTTTTGTAAATAATGATTTCCTGATTGGTTCAAGTCTTCCCCTTGGTACCTAGTTTGGTAAGGCCTCCCATACAATATCTCAAAAGGACTTAAGTTTTCCTTAGTCCTAGGTTTCACCTGTAATCTAAGTAAGGTAATAGGTAACGCCTGGTACCAATATAAGTGTGCTTCCTGACATATCTTGGCTATTTGTTGTTTTACCATGTAATTCATTTTTCCACTTGTCCGCTTGCTTGCAGTCTATAAGGTGTATGTAACTGCCACTCAATTCCTAACATCTTGCTAACCTGCTGTACCACTTGAGCACAAAAATGGGTACCTCTGTCTGAGTAAATGACCATCAGTACTCCAAATCAAGGTATTATTTCATTTAACAGTACCTTGGTTACTTCTCTCACCTTATTTGTTCTACTGGGAAATGCCTCTGGCCATACAGAAAACGTATCTGTAAATACCAGTAAATACCTATACCCCCTTTTCTATGTAGCTCAGAAAAAAATCGATCTGCCAATAATTCCCTGGAATATTCCACTTTCCAGTCTGTCCCAACTATATTCAATTACTAATATTGGGATTATTTTTCAAACATATTTCACATTGCTGTGTTACCTGCATGACTGCTGCATATAAATTCTTTCTGCCCAATCTCTAATTCAGAAAATTATATAATGGATCTGCTCCCCAGTGAGCCTTGTTATGTTCCTCCCTCACAACTCCCCATACTAATTTGGCAGGGACAAGTATCCTGCCATCCTCTCTGAGTCCAACCTCCAGAGGGAATTTATCCCCCCAATTCTTTTATCAATTCATATTCCAATTTAGAATATCCAATGTTTCTTTGCCTACCTAGGTTTATATTCCTATTATCTGGAACCAAGGTTAAAATTTGCTTTTCTTGTGTTCTTTCTGCAGCCTTTTTAGCCTCATAGTCAGCCAGTCGGGTACCTTTCTCTGGATCAGTGTTACCCCTTAGGTGCCCACAACAATGCATAATAGCAACCTTAGCTGGTAGCTGGACAGCTTCCAATAGGCTGAGTATTTCTTCTGCATGTTTAATTTCTTTTCCTTGGGCAAAGAGCAAGCCTCGCTCCTTCCAAATAGCTCCGTGAGCATGGACAACTCCAAAAGCATATTTGGAATCTGTCCATATGTTTATCTTTCTTCCTTTTGCTAGTTCCAGGGCTCTAGTGAGAGCAATTATTTCAGCCTTTTGGCCCATTGTCCCAGCACGTACTGGTTGAGACTTGATTACCTTGGCAGATTTTGTTACGGTATATCCAGCTTTACGGTTCCCTTGTCAAACAAAGCTGCTCCCATCTGTAAGCCAGGGGTCTTGAGCATCTTCCAGAGGATCTTTTGTTAGATCTGATCTGCTGGAATATACCGTTTCCATGGTCTCCAGTCATGTACCAGTGGTTCAGATGTCTGTTCTCTGAGGAAAGAGGCTGGATTCACAATATTAGTTACTTCAATCTTAACATCATCAGATTCAATCAGAATGGCCTGATATTTCAAAAATCGGGACTGGGATAGCGAAGGATTTCCTTTTTCTTCTAATACCCAAGATACAGTACGAGAAATGAGCACTGTAATCTTTTGACCCAGAGTAAACTTCCAGGCTTATTCAATATCATGGCTGACACAGCCCATAGGCATCCTGGCCATCCTTTGCTTACCACATCCAACTACTTGAAGGGTATGCCACAGACCATTTGTATGGTCCCAAGCTTTGGGCCAATATCCCTAATGCTATACCCTGTCTCTCATACGAAAACAGCAAGAATGTCTTGGTGACGTCTGGGAGTCCTAAACCTGGAGCCTCCATCAGCTCCTTTTTCAATTGCTTAAAAGCACTCCTTGCCTCTGGGGTCCAAACTAAATCAGGGGAGGCTTCTTTGATCAGTTCATAGAGGTTTTACTAAAATCCCATAGTTGTGTATCCATAACTGAACAGCAACCTGTCATTCCCAGAAATGTGTGGAAGTCTTTTACCGTTCGAGTCAGGTATCCTGCAGAAAGCTTGCTTCCGTTCCTTCCCTAGTTCCCGAAGTCCTCCTGAGACTTCATATCCTAGGTAGGTAACTTGTTTCTTCACAATCTAGGCTTTCTGTTGAGAGACTCAATATCCACTTAGTCCAAAAAAGTTTAACACGCTTACAGTCCACCTAAAGCATACTTCTTTGGCTTTGGCTGTAATAAAAAGATCGTCAACATACTGCAGGAGGGTTCCATTGTCTGATAGAGGTTCCCAAGTTTCTAACTCCCAGGCCAATTGGTTGACAAATATTGTAGGGCTATTTTTGAATCCCTAGGGTGACACTGTCCAGGTGAGTTGGGTTTTCCTTCCTCTCTGAGGGTTCTCCCTGAATCAGGGGAGAGACAGAGACTAAATGATTTACTGGGAAGATATGTTCCAAGGGCAAAGCACAGCTAGCTCAACATCTGTTATGTCTACCAAAGCAGGATGGGAGACTAAGGAGTGACTGATAATGGGGAGAGCCTCAAACCAAGTCCTTGTTCTCGAACCAGAAAACAACATAAACCAGCCTAAACCACCCTTGAGGTTTGAACTTGAGCCACGGACATAAAGAGCATGAGCAGAAAAGTGAGGTGAAAAGTTTACAACGAGGAAGACTCTTTACTTCATCTGAGGAAGACTCTTACTTCATTCTGGGGACCCCTACCCAGGACCACCAGACAACACTGCACAAGCGCAATTAAGATGCAAATGATTTTGGGTTCATTATAATATGAAGCGAGGCTGGGCGGGGCTAAGTAATGAATATGTATAGGTCTATTGTGAAACTTAATGAATATGGAACACGTAACCCAATATATAGTAAGATGAAAGAAGCTGGGGGCACGCATGACTTTGGAGGAATTATCCCCCATGCGTCCCAGTGCTGGAATAAACATACCTACTTTACTACTTATTCAGTAGTGGAGTTTTTCCGTGTAGCATTTTGGCGAGCCAGGCAGGAGGAACTCTGGCTGCAGCATCGCCTGAGGAGCGGACATCCCAGGCGCGCCCCGGGGCTTTCCCGGTGGACCTCCGCCTCTCTGCTAGCTCACTGCGGGGACAGACAGAAACCTGCTGGGACTCTGGATAAACGGTATGTTTTGGATCTAGGGTGCCTGTAAGTCGTACGCGGGGCCAGGGCCGCTGATAAGCCATGCAGAGACGTCTGGTGCATAGCATAGTCCCTGTGTAGGTAAAGGTAGTGCGTGCAAGCAGATGGCTATGGAAACCGGGAAGGTGCAGTCGCTGTCCAGTAGAGCAGCCGCAAGCAACCCTGGGGTGGGTCGGGTGACTCTGAGGGGGGTTTACGCCAGACCTTGTTGAAAAATAAGTAAGCGGGACCCTGAAGTTCAATGTCGTTGGGTTGGGTGGAGCCCCTAGGGCCCTTGTTTTGCTCCCTGCATTGGAGGGGAGGAGAAGCTACACTCGTGGTGGAGAGAAGTTGTCCCCACTGCGTTCCCTGCTCTCCTTCTGCCCCTGCTGCCTCCCGAGGATCCTGCTGGACACCGGGATCGGCTGCCCAGGGGGGTTCGTGACGCAGGCTTTTCGTCGGCCATTGCCACGTAAGGGCTGAGCTGGCTCCGGAGCGGCAGGGAGACCATCGCGCCCTCCCTGTTCACCGGGAGCCACCCAAGAGGATGGAACTGGATTCCTGGCGCTGTTTGCTGTTACTACCATAGTTATTGTTGTTTGTTTGCCTTGTTTATATATATATATATTTAGTGAAGAACTGTTATTCCTATTCCTCATCTTTGCCTGAAAGCCCCTTAATTTCAAAGCTATAAGCATTCGGAGGGGAGGGGGTTGCATTTTCCATTCCAAGGGGGACTCCTGCCTCCCTTGGCAGACACCTGTCTTTCAAACCAAGACAGATTTTGGCGCCCAACGTGGGGCTTGAGGGCATCGAGAGGAAAGGGTGAAAAAAGGAATAACAGTTATTGGGTAATCTAGTTTGTGTGATGAATACCGAAACCTTGTTAGGCAGCACCATGTGGTCTAGCTTACCCTGGTTCACAAGGCATGTGGTTGTGGCTGTATTTCTCCCCTTTGCAGCTCCTTATCTAAACATGGGTCCCCTGACTAAGGCTACTGTGGCTGTTATCCAGTTTGCACAGTGGGTTGATAAAGTGAGGAATTCATGGGTTTTCATGTTCCTCTGGAGTGTGGGCACATGGATAAAGGGCTATCATACACTAAGCGTATGTTTCTGGGGTTATATGAAAAATGGTACCTACTGTGAGGAAATAACACCGTGGGAACTTTTCTCCCAACCTTTCAACCAGTTCTTTGTTCCTACCCCACCTGCTTTCGAAGGGTTTAGATTTCCCCTAGATACTAACCAAATGTTATTGATAGTCCTGCTCTATTTAGCATTCAGATTGGCTTGGATAACTACCCAGGTGCCTACCCCAGAGTCTAGGGGTGCTGCCCCTGAACCTGACATGGCCCCAGCGACTAGAGACACTGCACCACAGCCTGACCCTGCCCCACAGCCCACCTCAGAAATGGACCACCCAAGTTTGGTAGTGGTACTACTGAAGGAGATGTGTGAGATGCTGAGGGAATACACCTCCCCAGCTGATGGGAAACCCTCTCCCTGCCCCAAAGAGGGGGATCCTGATGGTACAGCAGTGGAACCTATGAATTAGGGGGGGGAGACAGATTAAATGACTTACTGGGAAGATATGTTCCAAGGACAATGTGCAACTAGCTCAGCATCTGTGATGTTTAAGGAGTGACTGATAATGGGGAGAGCCTCGAACCGAGTCCTTGTACTCGAACCAGAAAACAACATAAACCAGCCTTGAGGTTTGAACTTGAGCCAGGGACATAAAGAGCATGCGCAGAAAAGTGAGGTGAAAAGTTTACAACGAGGAAGACTCTTTACTTCATCTGAGGAAGACTCTTACTTCATTCTGGGGACCCCTACCCAGGACCACCAGACAACACTGCACAAGCGCAATTAAGATGCAAATGATTTTGGGTTCATTATAATATGAAGCGAGGCTGGGCGGGGCTAGGTAATGAATATGTATAGGCCTATTGTGAAACTTAATGAATATGGAACACGTAACCCAAAATATACTAAGCTGAAAGCAGCTGGGGGCACGCATGACTTTGGAGGAATTATCCCCCATGCTTCCCAGTGCTCGAATAAACATACCTACTTTACTACTTATTCTAGTAGGGGAGTTTTTCCATGTATCATTTTGGCGAGCCAGGCAGGAGGAACTCTGTCCGGCTGCAGGATTGGCTGAGGAGCGGACATCCCAGGCGTGCCCCGGGGCTTTCCCGGTGGACCTCCGCCTCTCTGCTAGCTCACTGCGGGGACAGACAGAAACCTGCTGGGACTCTGGATAAACGGTATGTTTTGGATCTAGGGTGCCTGTAAGTCGTACGCGGGGCCAGGGCCGCTGATAAGCCATGCAGAGACGTCTGGCGCACAGCATAGTCCCTGTGTAGGTAAAGGTAGTGCTTGCAAGCAGATGGCTACGGAAACCGGGAAGGTACAGTTGCCGTCCGATAGAGCGGCCACGAGCGACCCTGGGGTGGATTGGGTGACTCCGAGGGGGGGTTTCCGCTATGTGATTAACTGAATTGTTTGTTCATCAGACTTTGTACCAATTGCTTAAGCTGCTTTTCTCTAATAAAAGCACCAAATCAGGTATAGAAAGGTACCAAATGCATTCTGCTATACTGGGGACTCGGCCCTCCAGGACATCATCCCTGCTCCCACCGGATACAGGCCTGGCCGAGGCCTGAGTTGTAAGTGTCATCATAAATCTTAGTTTAGTAGCCTTGTAATTGCAGCTTGTTTTACACAGCTGTAAACTGTGTCTTGTCTTACATGGTTGTAAGTTGTGTTTTGTCTCACATAGCTTTGAAAGTTATCAAGGTTCTCATAAATCCTGTAGCCTGTCTTGTGTAGTTTTGGTCTTTGTAGATAAGGGAAACTAACTCCAAGACAGGGAGGAATACAGCAGAGCCTCCCACAGACAAACCAGGTCACACCAGCCCTGTGATTTCTGACTCATCGCAACTCTGCATTTTGAGGCAAAATGTGAAAAGTACACTGCGAGGTAGACTGGGGGCCTTCCTCCTGAAGACCCCGGCCCATGACCACCAGACAGCAGTGCGCAAGTTCCAAAGGGAGGAGACCTATGATAATGAGTTCCTGGACCTGATTATAATAATCCAACCCCACAGAATGAATATGTAGTTAACGCTGTTGGATATGCATGATTTAGTGTAATAAATGCCTGCTTGCTCGACATCATTTGCGCACCGTTGGCGGAGCTGCGTCTCCCCGGTTGCCCAGCGCTGTTTTGCTTGCTATCGCTTGCTTAATAAATTCTTAACTTTTGTATTGGCTATGACTCGCATAAATTCATGAATCTAACTTATAACACGCTAGTCCTTGTTGAAAAATAAGCAAGCGGGACCCTGAAGTTGAATGTCGTGGCTGCTAGTAGCTGTTTGATTGTTGTTGGATTGCTTAGGCATCTGTGTGGATATTTGTGTGGATGTTGGTTGTTGCTGGACTGTTTTATGTGTGTGTGGCTGGATGTTAGTTTGCTTATCTGTTTGTAGATCGGAGGTGTGTACGTTACTGTGTATTGTTTAAGAGTGTTGTACAGAAGTGATGTTTAAAGCAGTGATAGATTATTGATTTTTGTATTAATAAAATTGTGGTTAAGTAAAAAGTTAGAGGTAGAGGATTAAGATTTCTGAAAATTATATGGAATAATTTGGTTTTGTGGATCCACTAGAATTTTGTTAATTTTTTTATTTATTTCTAGCAATGCTGTGTGGGTATTAATACAGTGTAAAATTTGTAAAAAGATGTAGTATTGTTTTTTTTTAGCCAGGCAACAGAGCTTATGCTCTTGGTGTTATCGGAGACACTCTAGTGTGGTTGATTCTGAACCGGACAGTTTAAAGTTTGTGTGGGAAGTCTCGTTTGGTACGTGAGGTTTGAAAAGAACTACGGAGAGGGGTGAAGAGAGGATTGGGGGGAAGGCAAAGGCTTTTCAACCTGGAGTCAGTGGCACAGTATCTGAGTGAATTCGAACTCTGCACAGGATGGGAAACGAACAGAGTTAGAGACCAGTGTGTGATTTGCAGAAAATTCGGTCATTGGAAGAATCAGTGCCCAGAAAGAAGACAAGAAGACCGCCAGAACAGAGGGGACCGAGTAAGAGGGAGAGTGGTTGCGCATGTGAAAGATAATTGAAGAGGACCAGGGGATTTTACCCTAGCAGATAATGAAGCTAGGGGAAAAGGAGAAGGAAATAGAATTTTTGGTTGACACGGGGGCAGAATATTTGGTTTTAAATGATGCTTTAATGCCTGTGGGGGATGAATACATTGGCCAGTTGCTCCTTTTACCACAATCTGAAAGAGCATGTTTTTGCAAACCATTGAAATATAAATTTGGGAAACAATGGGGTATTCACAAGTTTTTATATTTACCCAATTCTCCAAAAGCACTTTTGGGAATGTTATAAAAGAGACCAAAATTGTCTTTAAATCAAAAAGGTAAAAGTCACAGGGCTGGTGTGACCTGGCTGATCTGCGGGAGGCTCTCCTGTATTCCTCCCTGTCTGGGAGTTAGTTTCTCTGATCTACAAAGACCACGACTACACAAAACAGGCTACAGGATTTATGAGAACCTTGATAACCCTCAAGGCTATGTAAGACAGGCTACAGCTTACAATTATGTGAGGCAAGACATAGTTTGCGGCTATGTAAAACAAGCTACAGTTTACAAGGCTACTAAACTAGGATTTATGATGACATTTACAACTCAGGCCTCGGCCAGGCCTGTATCCGGTGGAAGCAGGGATGATGTCCTGGAGGGCCGAGTCCCCAGCAGGGCAGAACACATTTGGTACCTTTCCATACCTGATTTGGTGCTTTTATTAGAGCAAACCAGCTTAAGCGATTGGTTTACCTGTTCCCTTTTAACAGCAACTCTATCCTGTGGTAGCAAATCCTTATACCTTGTTAACGCGTTTAACACCAGAATTAACTTGGTTTACCATTTCAGATTTAAAAGATGCCTTCTTTTGCCTCCCTCTCCATGAAGTCAGCCAGAAAATTTTTGCATTTGAATGGGAGAGCCCTAAGAGTGGGTGCAAAACTCAGCTCACATGGACGGTGTTGCCTCAAGGATTTAAGAACAGTCCCACTCTGGAGAACAACTTGCAAAAGATCTAGAGTCCTGGGAAGCCCCACCAGGAGAAGGGAAGCTATTGCAGTACGTAGATGACCTTTTAATAGCTACCTGGACAGAGGAAGCCTGCGTAGCCTGGACGGATGGTGCAGATTATGGATTTATAATTACGGGCTACTTGTGAAACCGCTATATGAGCTCATTACAAAGGAAAGCAGAGACCTCCAGTGGACAAAAGGGGCCACGTGGGCCTTCAATCAGCTAAAAATTGCCCTGATGTCAGCTCCAGCTCTAGGACTTCCAGACGTGAGTAAACCATTCCTTTTATTTTCCCCATGAGAAACAAGGGATTGCCTTGGGAATACTAGCACAGGACTTGGGCCCATACCAGCAGGCAGTTGCTTATCTCTCCAAGCAGCTAGATGCAGCAGCCAAAGGATGGCCTGGGTGCCTCAACAGTCGTGCTAAATATCCAAGAAGCACGCAAATTCACCCTGGGCCAGAAAATGACTGTGCTGGTGTCCCACACGGTGTCCGCAGTGCTAGAAGTGAAAGGCGGGCACTGGCTCTCCCCACAAAGGTTCTTGAAATATCAAGCCATCATGGTGGAACTAGATGATGTAGAAATAGTGGTAACTAACATTGTCAACCCAGCTTCCTTTCTCAGTGAAATCAAGGGGAACCGGTAAGCCACGATTGCCTGGAGACTATCGAAGCCACTTACTCCAGCCGTCCGGACCTGAAGGATACCCCTTTCGATGATGCAGAAACCTGGTTTAACCGATGGGAGCAGCTATGTCATCAGTGGAAAACGACATGCTGGGTATGCAGTTACCACCTGCCGGGAGGTAATAGAATCTGGACCCCTGCCAGCAAACACCTCTGCACAAAAGGCTGAAATAATCACCCTAACCCGTGCCTTAGAGATAGCAAATGGAAAGAAAATAAACATCTATACAGACTCAAGGTATGCATTTGGGGTTGTACACGCACATGGAGCCATTTGGAAAGAAAGAGGACTGTTAAATTCACAAGGGAAACACATCAAACATGTACAAGAAATAATACGACTGTTGGAAGCAGTCCAGCTACCTGAGAAGGTAGCAATTATGCACATTAAGGCACATCAGAAAGTGAGATCAAAATTGGAAGAAGGAAATGAACTGGCGGATAGAGAGGCAAAAGAAGCAGCAAAAGGTGAGGTAATAACAACTGGAGCCTTGATCCCAGATGGACAACTTTCTCTAGAAGGTAAGCCAATATATAACAAAAAAAGATAAGAAACCGATTCAAGATAAAGGGGGAACATTTAACTAAGAGGGATGGGCTCTCACCTCAGAGGGAAAATTGGTCATTCCCTCCCGTTTGCTATGGTCACTAATAAGAGGGGAGCGTCAGAAAACGCACTGGGGAATAAATGCTTTATATAATTACTTAATTGGGAAAATTATTGCTAGAAATCTATACGAAACTGTTGTGCAGGTAACCCGACAGAGTGATCTTTGTCTCCAGACTAATCCTAAAAATATCCCCAAACCAAAAATGGGTCAAATTGGAAGGGGCCATGGGCCTGGACAGCAATGGCAAATTGATTTTACAGAGCTCCCAAGAAAAGGGGGGTATCGATATTTGCTGGTGTTAACGGATACTTTTTCAGGATGGCCAGAAGCTTTCCCTACTAGAACCGCTGAAGCTCGGGAAGTAACCAAAGTATTATTACAAGAAATAATACCACGCTTCGGAGTTACAGCCACAATATCTTCAGACAGGGGACCACATTTTATTTCAAGGGTGGTACAACAAATTAGCCATCATTTAGGCATAGATTGGGAATTCCACACCCCGTACCACCCCCAGTCAAGTGGTCAAGTAGAGAAAATGAATCATTTGATTAAACAGCAAATTGTGAGACTAGGGCAAGAAGCTAACCTACCCTGGCCACAATCTCTTCCACTTGCATTATTACGAATTCAGACTAAACCCAGAATTAAAGAAAATCTAAGTCCCTTTAAAATACTTTATGGGAGACCATATGGGGTACAGAAAGTAATATCTACCCAATCTGGGGAAGAGATGTTAACCTCCTATATGATTGCTTTAAACAAACAGCTTAGAGAAATTGAAAAACATGTGGCTGGAACCCAATGTCGAGGCTTAGATGGTCCTGTACATGACATTCAGCCTGGAGATTATGTATATGCTTTTTTTCTGTAAGAGACTTAACTATGGAACCACAGTGGGTAGGACTATTCCAGGTACTTCTCACCACTTACACCATGATTAAGATCAAAGAACAGAGTGCCTGGATCCACCACACTGAGTCAAAAAGGCTGCAGAGGCCCCTTGGAAAGTGACCCCTGGCGATGATGAACTGAAACTGAAGTTTACCCGAACAAAATGAAAATGTTGTGGTGGCACGCAAGTATAACCCAGAAGATTGTTTTCTTTATAGTCATAATTGTAGCCTTAGGTTGGGAAGTTAGAGAAACATATGGTCCCAAGCTTTTATGAAGTATACTGGAGTCATGGGGAAAAGTTCTGATTTAGAGGATTTAAACCTATCGACTGTGGTCATGCACGGAAACCAGGTCTATACAAAGCAAGAATGGAAAGAACAAAAACTTGGCAGCTTCAGGGAACTGTAGGAGAAGAAATCAAAATAGGATGCCGAATGGTTAACTGAACTACTTATAAAAAGTAACCCAAATTAGTGTTTCAAACATTCCTAATGAGAAACACATTAAAGTCTGTGATAATCCAGGTGAAGTAGATTGTTGGTTTAATTTTACATTAATACAGACCGTCCAAGTAGTTTGTCTTTGGGTCCAAGACAGTGAAGGACTCTCATTCAAATTTCAGATAAAGACCATGGCTAGACCTGATATAACCGATACAAGCACTCAAATCACACCACCTGTTGCACTTAAGCTTGAACATAAGATTTATGAGATTGGCCCTTATATACTGAGGAACACAGGCCAGCAATTGTTGATGTTTAATCCAGAGTGGTCTCTGAAGCATGTAGAAATACTAATGCAAACCAATATTTCTGAAATTCAACCAGCCTGCTCCTCTTTAATAAAAACATCCTTTGAAGGGTGGACAACCTGGCTGTAAAAGCAAACACCCCTCAAGAGCAGAATGCGGAGAGATTTGACTGTCATGGTGGGAACAGGACTGGGAGTCCTAAATGGAATTGATTCAGAGATACTAATGAATAAATTGGCCACGACAGCTAGCGACCTGGTCAAACTAAGGCAGCCTCTACAATCATCCCTATTAGCATTAGGAAACAGCCAGTGGAAAATCTCAAAAATACTCCCAGATTTTGCTAAAACCAATGACCAGGATCACAAACTGATATTAAACAGGCTTGGTGTAATTCAAGACAATGTATCCTTAGCCCTTAGTTGTATACAAGCCCAACTATGGTTGCAGACAACAGCTTCCTTAATTATAAGGGAAGGAAATGAAGGTGTTTTCCCTATTGAAATCCAAGAAGTGGTCTGGAATAATGCTACCGAGTTAGAAAGAAAGCTCCAATCCTGGTGGACCTTGGTAAATTTTACCTATGATCCAATTACTAACATAGCAACTGCCTTTGTGCTTACTATACATAATGCCACAGTTTCTGTAATTCATCCTGTTGTGGCATTGGGACTAAACCATAAAGAAACAGTTTTTTATCCCTCTGAACATAGGGTACGGGCTCGGATGGTACAAGAAAAATGGCAAACAGTAAATTTAGAATCTTGCATCACACGGGAACAACAAGGATTTATCTGTGAAAGTAATACACTTGATGCCAGAGACATGTGTCTTGACATTGAACAAGGCATTTGTCATTTCCAAATCCATCCAGATAGTACACCAAAAACTGTACTTATATATATTGGTCATGGTTGTGTGTGTTTAAGAACTATCTGTACTTCTGTAGTGATAGATGATAGTAATATAAATGTACTTGAAAGGAATAACTCTAACTTTTGTATTTGTAATTTTATTAAGATTGTTGGGTGTGACTTTTCATATTCAGCACCAGTTGTATCTCATCAATTGATAAAGTCCAAGTATGACATATACCATAAATTGCTACCCACATCTATTGGAATGGACCTCACATTAGTAAAGCAATTAGTAGATCATCAGGACCTAATTGAGATTTTAGAAGAAATCAAAAAAAAAACCCAAAAAAACCCCTTAATCACCATCCATCATGACACACAAGAAAAAATAAGCAGAATCATGCAAAGAGTAAAACAAGATGCAAGTCATAACTGGTGGGACACACTTTTCAGATGGTCACCTACTGCAACTGGCATTCTGAATACGTTATGTCACCCCATAATAGTTTTATTAATTTGGCCTTGTGTTATCTATCGTGTTATTTGTTTGGAACTATAGAATGCTAAAGAAGCTATCAGTTTTAAATACCTTGTCAAATGTACATGGAAACATGTTAAGTTCAAATTCAATTTTAGCTTCCAATTGTTCAAGCCAATCCCACCCTAACAAGGGTTTAGAGGAATTTGGCAAATATAGAAATCAGTGTTTTCCTAATTTTTTTTTCCCAATTTAAACCTGAGTGGTTTCAAAAATATGCTTTTTCTGGTTGGCTAGTAGCTCCCATTACACTTACAAAATTCTTAGCTACAGGTGTTAATTCTTAATTCAAAGCAGAAAGAGAAGCTCCTATATCAACTAGAAATTCTACTTTCTTTCCTGTTTTCCCTAGCTTTACTTACCCAGTGGCAGTAGTAACCCAACATATGCCCTGTCTGGGACATTTCCCACGACTTACGGGAATCCCGACAACCGGTCCCCAGAAACCCAAAATTAAAAGAATACCTTTTCATCAGATGGTCCTTGTCTGTTCCCGCAGTGATCCAATTGAGGCAAGGAGTCCCTCTGAGAAAGGTTCTCAATGGGTCCTGCAGCTGAGCAGGTCCCATCTGGGGTGCCAAATGATTCAAAGGTCAGAGCTTCCAAGCCCCCTTGCTTTCTATCACTCCTCACCAAAGTGGGAGGCTAGGTGTGCCTGGGCAAGGATTCCAAGATAAAATCAGTAACAACTATAGTGTCTTTTGTCTCTGTCTTTCAGATTGAGCTCATGTGCTTATAGTTGGTCTGATTATGTAGCCCATTTCAACACCTGCAAGAGAACCAGGACCGATTTCACATTATTGTTCTCTCTTTAACAGATGATTAAGGATGGTTATGTAAGACAAGAGCCCACTACCACATGGATGTGCGCATGTGATAATGGGCGGAGACTTATGATAATGGTTTCTTGGAATTTTACTGAATATGCAATAGGTTTACAGGAAATGTAATGCATATGTATGTAATCTCTCTATAAGAAATGTGTATTTCTGAATGCTGGTGCTTGTGTTAGGAAGAGAGTTACCACATGCCTGGTGCCACAATAAGTATGCCTGCTTGATAACTCCAGTTATTGAGTTTTCATTGTGTCAGTAAGGATTCCAAGATAAATACCCAATAACAACAGAGTTGTTATTAAACAGGCATTCTTTATTGCAGCGCTGGGCAGCACTGGGGATCATTCCACCATGAGTGCTCCAATGAATTAACAAAACACACCAGTTTATATACAAAAACCCCATACATATTCATTCTATTTCCTAGAAAGGGCAGTCTTATGCTAACGGATACCTGTAACTCATTTACGTAGTCCGAGCATGAGTAATAAAATTAGGGTTAGGATCTTCTCTCGCTCCGGTGGTCTTTCGTGACCTCTGGTGGTCAATTACTTAATCTTCTCCATCACTGTGTTCTTTTGGTGACTTAAAGCCTAAAATTCTTACTCTTGCCACAAAACTGGTTCTTCTCTGTTCATCATGCTTGGGTGCTTCGAGACATCCTGTTGTCCTGTTCCCAGAGATAACCACTATCTATAAGGTTATAAACTTCACAGTATGCCCGTACTATACAACTACCCATTCATTTTTGTTGCTTGTTTAAAGATTAGTAAAACTCCACCAGATATCCTGTCTCCTGCCTCCAAGGTTATGGCATTCTTTTTTCATTTCGTGTTGGTTTTTGCTAGGAACTGTTTCTGTGGATGTTGCCTGAGTCCATGCTATTTAAATTTATGTATTGCATGAAGTTCGTTCTTATGAACTGTATGTGCTGTCTTATTAAATCCATACTTTTTGTTTATATTTTAGAAAGAAAAATATTCCGCACATTTTTAATATTTGAAAAATAGATTTGCTCTTAATTTCTCAATTCTTCCTGTGTACTGTAATTGAGAATGCCTGACTTGGGAAGTGTTTGAAATATATAGGGATATACCTTTTATTTAGATATGTGTATTGTATTTGAACAGAAGAAAATAAATGGAATCTATACATGTAATAGTCATATGTATCTATAGTAATATATAGTATTGAAAAAAGTTAATATTATTAATATAAAATCCTCTTTAAATTTAACATGCAAAATTTGGATAGGGATATCTAAGTGCATGTCAGTTTGACCTCGGTGCTGGGGAAGGTTATGGATCAGATCTTATTGAGTGCTGGATGACCAGGCCCAAAAACTTGTGGTGAATGGAGTTAAATCCAGTTGGTGACTGGCCAAGTGGTGTTCCCCAGGGCTCAATGCTGGGGCCAGTTCTGTTCAATATCAATGATCTGGACGAGGAGATGGAGTGCACCCTCAGTATGTTTGCAGATGACACCAAGTTGGACGGGGGTGTTGATCTGCTTGAGGGTAGGGAGGCTCTGCAGAGGGATCTGGACAGGATAGATCAATGGGCCAAGGCCAATGGTATGAGGTTCGACAAGGCCAAGTGTCAGGTCCTGAACTTGGGTCACAACAACTCCATGCTACGCTACAACTCCATGCAATGCTACGGGCTTGGGGAAGAGTGGCTGGAAAGCTGCCTGGCGGAAAAGGACCTGAAGGTATTGGTCAACAGCTGGGTGAATATGAGGTAGCAGTGTGCCCAGGTGGCTAAGAATGCCAACAGCATCCTGGCTTGCATCAGAAATAGTGTGGCCAACAGGACTAGGGAAGTGATCGTCCCCCTGTACTCGGCACTGGTGTCCTGGTTTGAGTGAGAACAGAACTAATTCTGTTCAGTAATTTTACTTTTCAGTTCAGTTGTAACTAACTGCACTTTCTGAAGGTAGCAGCCTGTTCTCACAGACAGTGTCTGCTTCTAGCAGTGATAACACCTCATGTTTAGAGTTACTACCAAGCATTGGTATGCAGACCAAGGCCACTGCTGGGTCTTGTGTACCACATTGGGGGGGTGCAGAAAGTGAAAGGCTGCGACTTCAGGGAGGAGCGGACAGGACAGGTGACCCTAAACTGACCAACGAGGTATTCCATCTCATATACGTCATATTCGTCTTAGAGCTGAGGGACCCGAAGGGTCTCTGGGCTCTTCTCTCCCCTCTTGGACTGCTTTGCCAGCTTTGCTTGGCTTGGCTCAGGTTGTCTTTCGGTTCCTTCCTCGGAGCACCCAAGGAGGACTCTGTCCGTTCTGCCTTCGATCACAGTCTGTGTGTTCCTGAACCTGGTACCAGAATCCAGCTCCTGAACACAACTCCCATCTGCTGCGGGGCCCAGTCTGGGACTCCCCCGGTGCCTGCTCCACAGCATCAGTGGTGACGGTGATGTAACTACCATCAGGGGGGTTGGGTTCGATACTGGTTTTGTATATATTTGTATATATTCCATTTTTATTAGTAGTAATTTCATTTTCCTTAAAGCTGTTCTAGTTTCCTTTTCTAATCGCTCAGTCTCTCTCCCTTATTCCCTTTCTCTTCCCCTTTGGGGAGGGAGGAGGATTAACAGAGAGTGTCTGTTATAGGTCTAAGGGGCCACCCTGACCCTAAACCGTGACAACTGGTGAGGCTGTACTTCAAATACCGTGTTCAGTCTTGGGCCCCCCACTACAAGAAAGGGATTGAGGTGCTGGAGCATGTCCAAAGGAGGGCAGTGAAACTGGTGAAGGGTCTAGAGAACAAGTCTTATGAGGAGCGGTCGAGGGAACTGGGGTTGTGTAGTCTGGAGAAAAGGAGGCTCAGGGGAGACCTTGTTGCTCTGTACAACTACCTGAAAGGAGGATGTAGCGAGGTGGGGATGGTCTATTCTTCCAGGTAACAAGTGATAAGACAAGAGGAAACGGCCTCAAGTTGCACCAGGGGAGGATT
This sequence comes from Todiramphus chloris collaris, assembly GCA_025345505.1. Classification (NCBI taxonomy): domain Eukaryota; kingdom Metazoa; phylum Chordata; class Aves; order Coraciiformes; family Alcedinidae; genus Todiramphus; species Todiramphus chloris. The sequence continues at coordinate 230,955 of JANVCC010009937.1, read as the reverse complement.
AGGTTGGACACTGGGAAAAATTTAGGGACATGGGTTAATGGTGAGATTGGTAGTGTTGGGTTAATGGTTGGACTCGATGATCTTGAAGGTCTTCTCCAACCAAAAAAATTCTATGAATCTATGATTAATTATTTTAAAACATAAATGCATGCACACTCATTTAAAGACTCAAAATCTTTCTTAATAGCAAATTGCATGAGCAAGCATGTTGTAGTTACATAATAGTTTTACTGGTATCTCCTTGGCATTTTTATATAATCGGTTGACTTGCATCCTGTACATTTTATTCCAGCAATACAGAGACTGCCTGCTGTTTAAGTGACACAAGGTGTTCTTAGTGTTCTTCCAGATTTATTTTTGTTTTTCTTTTTGACAATTTGAAGACCTGAGGGGACTCAAATTTATAATTTTTTATCAACCTACTCTGAGTTGCTATAAATCTTATCTACATCCCATTGAAATCTGTGGAAGTTTCTCATCGCTGTAATTTCTTGATGTTGAAGCTTTCATAGTTGCTCAGTAGTTTTGTCTGCATCATCCCCCTTTGAATTTACCTGTGGTTATCCACTGGAATTAAAACCTGTCAGCATTCAACATATATGAGTTAAGACATGTTTGTTTGACTAATTGTTCAGTTTGTGGAATGGGGATTTGTCTGAGGGTTAAGGCTTTTTGTTTCTGTAAATGTAACAGATGATGGTATGTTTAGCATTGTACCTGTGGTATTTTATATTCACTAAGTTGGAATTAGGATTTCATTATCCATGTATTTGTGCATATCTGTATAGTAGCAATTTGGTGATGAGGTACATACCATAAAGATTAATTTGATGGGTGTTTTATTAATGTCAGTTGAAGTTTCTTAGTTCTGAAGCCTAAGGGTCCAACCTTAAGGGTTTTTTTTAATTTGTTTGGTTTTGGTTTTTTTTTTTTTTTCCCAGAGCTGCTTTTATTAATTTCTGACTTCTCCTATATTGCAGTTTCAAAATCTAGTTAGACAGACTGATGAACCACTTAAGTTCATTGCATATCAGAAGCTTTGATGCGTATACCTCGCTTACTGAGTTATGTAGAAATTTATGCAGAAATTTATGGAGTTATGGAAAGTTATGCAGAAATTAAGGCAATGAAAACTGCCTTTAATTACTGTACTTTTCTTCTGTTTGATTTGGTTTTGTGTCTGTTTTGTTTTGAGTTTTGTTGTTGTTGTTGTTTTTCTTTCTAGGAGCTCTCTCTCCAGAAATCTTTTTTCTTTTTAACAGAAATTTTGTGATCACAGACACTGTCTGAAGGAAAAACAGATAAATACAGTAGGTATAGAAATTATATGTCTCTTGCTACACATATCTAGATATTCATTATTAATAAACTCACTGGGCCTTCCATTCTTTATGTGAGAAAGACCCTGGTGGCTTGCAGCTGAAATGAATTTTATGGCAAGACAGTTGTCACATGTGTAGCACATTTTCTCCAGGAATGTATCAAAGTCTCTTCCCTGGTATTTCATGTGGGTATAACCTTTCAAATTTGAGGAACAAGCCCATGACAAAGATGAAGAAGTCATGGAGCACAGACTTTTTAGTATGCCCCCTTCAGGAGCTGAAAGATAAACATCTTGATAATTGTACCCCAGAATACACCCTTGGTTACTCACTATGAGATTAGTTGTGATCCAATGATTGGACAATTGTTTCTTTAAAAAAAAGAAAGATATAATAATCTGAAATGCAGAATAAAATGTCTGTGAGATGATGGGGTAATTATTCCACTCTATGGATAATTCTGAGTTCTGTAATCTACTAATTAGCCTACCTTTTAATATATTTGCCATGGTTGGTTGTTAGCCCATAAAATTATGCATATGCCATGCTCATGAAAAAAATAGAAACAAACAGGTTCTTACTCTTTAACTGAGATTGTTTTAAAACCTGTGACTATTATACTGTCTTATATTCTTTTTCATTTGGAGGAGAGTTAGACTCAGAGCCTTTGTATCCTCAACTTCAAAATCCTAGGGGTCGACCTTGAATTTCCCCTGGTGCTTTCTGTACCCCTAGTACAAAGGCCAACCGCTTTTCATAGCTTTGTGCAGTGGTTTCTTCCCTGGCTAGGAGATAGTGAACTAGAAAAGGCAATAGTAAATATTTCTGCATTTCTGGTATGCTGGGTATGCGGTGACTACAACAACCAAGGTAATAGAGGCCAAGGCTTTACCCACAGGTGCATCAGCACTGATGAGAGGAATATATAGCACCCAGCAACAGCTATGCAGAAGTTAAAAAGAATTTGTACTTTTGATGCATTTTATCTATGTCTTTCAGATTGAGCTCATGTGCTTATAGTTGGTCTGATTATGTGGCCCATTTCAACACCTGCAAGAGAACCAGGGCCTTAGGACCGCTTTCATATTATTGTTCTCTCTTTAACAGATGATTAAGGATGGTTATGTAAGATAACATGCTTGAAACCACAAAAACAATGTAGTCTTTAGCAGCATAGTCCAAGAAACCACAGAACAAGTCTGAACCGGTATAGAACTGCAGGCCAAGCCAAGACCCAACAAGGTGAAAAGTGCAAGGATGAGGAAGACTTTGATCTTCCTCCCAGAGATCACCAGAGGACGACAAGAGCCCACTACCACATGGATGTGCGCATGTGATAATGGGCGGAGACTTATGATAATGGTTTCTTGGAATTCTACTGAATATGCAATAGGTTTACAGGAAATGTAACGCATATGTATGTAATCTCTCTATAACAAATGATTGTTTCTGAATGCTGGTGCTTGTGTTAGGAGGAGAGATCCCCCACATGCCCAGTGCCACAATAAATAATGCCTGCTTGATAACTCCGGTTATTGAGTTTTCACTGCGTCACCTCCAACTAGTTATAGAGAATTTAATTAAGGATAGGCTTTTAGAACCATGTATGTCTCCTTTTAACACACCGATTTTACCAGTAAAAAAAAACAGGTGGATCATATCCTCTGGTACAGGACTTAAGAAAATTAAAGCAAATAGTCCAAGTGCATCACCCAGTGGTTCCTAATCCTTACACTCTATTGTGTAAAATACCATATGACCATGGATGGTTTAGTGTGATTGATTTGAAGGATGCCTTCTTGGAGTGTCCACTGGACCCTGATAGCAGAGATATGTTTGCTTTGAATGGGAAGATCCTTCCACAGGACGGAAACAACGGTTTAGATGGACAATTTTACCTCAAGGATTCACTGAATCTATTTGGACAAGCATTGGAACAAGTATTAGAGAAGTTTAAAGTCCCAACTGAAGTTACCCTTCTACAATATGTAGATGATCTTTTAATCTCAGGGAAAAAGAAGGGAAACGTAAGGGAAACCACAAATGCTTTGTTAAATTTCCTGGGGAAACGGGGACTAAGAGTATCAGAAAACAAACTGCAGTACATGGAAAGAGAAGTTAAATATTTAGGGCATCTACTCAGTGAGGGAAAACAGAGGATAAATGCAGAGAGGATAAAAGGAATAGTTGAATTACCTCTCCCGAAATCTAAAAAGGAGCTGCAAAAATTTTTGGGACTGACAAGTTATTGTCGCCTATGGATTGAATCATATGCACTGAAAACAAAGGGATGATATTTAAAAATGCTAGGAGGAGAGCCTAATGACTTAAAATGGACTAACAAAGAAAAAGAATTAATACAGGAATTAAAATAAAGTTTGATCTTTGTTCCTATGTTAGCGTTGCCCTCCCTTGACAAACCGTTCCACTTGTTTGCTACCATAGATAAGGGAACAGCCCTGGGGGTGTTAACCCAAGAATGGGGAGGCTAGTGACAACCAATTGCCTGTTTATCTAAGCTATTGGACCCAGTATCTTGAGGGTGGCCAGAATGCATACAGGCAGTAGCAGCCACAGCCCACTTGGTGGAAGAAAGCAGAAAAATAACTTTTGAAGGAGCACTTGTAGTAAGTACTTCACATAAAGTAAGGACAATTCTGACCCAAAAGGCAGGAAGATGGCTCACTGATTCTAGGATTTTGAAGTATGAGGCAATTTTAATGGAAAAAGATGACTTAGTTCTAACTGCTGATTCATGCCTCAATCCTGCCACCTTTCTATGGAAAGGAGAAACGAATAACCAAGAACTTGAACATGACTGCCTGGATATAATAGAGTATCATACCAAAGTGCGACTTCACTTGAGGGACCTACCCTTGCCAGCAGGTCTCCGTTTATTTATTGATGGGTCCTCCAGAACATACAGGGAAAAAGGCACAATGGTTATGGAATTATTGATGGAGAAAATCAAAGTGTAAAAGAATCGGGAAGACTACCTAACAATTGGTCTGCCCAGACGTGTGAATTATATGCTTTAAATCAAGCATTGCAACTGTTAGATGGGATAGAAGGGACGATTTATACGGATTCAAGGTATGCTTTTGGGGTAGTTCAAACATTTGGAAAAATATGGGATGAAAGAGGATTAATTAACAGTAAAGGAAAGGAGTTGGTACATGGAGAACTGGTGAAACAGGTTTTAAAGAATTTACTCCTACCCAGAGAAATTGCAATAGTCCATGTAAGTGGGCATCAGAAAGGGAACTCCTTGGAAGCTAGAGGAAACAGATTAGCAGATGAGGTAGCCAAAGAAGCTGCCCTAGGGCCTGAATTAGTTAGGATGTGTAATCTTACTCCTTGTGTGTCTGAACCAAAGGGGATTCCTACTTTCACTGAAGGAGAGAAAAAGCAGTTGAAGGAATTGGGATCTATTGAAACAGAGGAAGGGAAGTGGATTCTCCCAGATAGATGAGAAATGTTAAATAAACAAATTATGAGGGAAATAATGGCTATTTTACACCAAGGGAGACATTGGAGGGTACAAGCAATGTGTGATTTAAAAGAAATATGGGTGCGTAGGA
>JANVCC010009937.1:182986-201052 GCA_025345505.1 Todiramphus chloris collaris | reverse complement strand
TATATGTTGCTGCGTCTCTCCGCTCCCGGCATAAACAGCGACAAAAAGCAGCATAAGGGATCTGCTTGGTAATGGCCAGTTACCAAACAGAGCCCAAATCAGATGCTGCTCTATAGTGGGCAGAGAGACTCTCCAGCGATGCCATGGGAGATACATCTCGCAAACAAAATTCTACATCACAATTCTACCAGGTATTAATCTTAAATAGAAATTTACATCAGTTATTAATTCTAAACATACCCTTAAGGGCTTTAACTTTCTGACTCCATAACAAAAGAAACTTAAAGTTCAGTCTCTGCTTGTGGAAGGACCATGCCCCGATGGTCGCTATACTGGTCATCACCAGAAGGATCATTCGGTTGATGATCTGCATTCTGGTAATCATTTGGAAGGTCTGCATTCTGGTCTGCATTTGGAGATTGCCTGTTCTGCCTCTGGTGCCGCAGGTCAGGGCGAACGCATCTTGGAGGTAGCCACCGTACCCCAGTATCTGTGGAAACGCAAGCATACCCACGACCCCAAGCAATAAGCTCATGCGGGCCTTCCCAATTGTTGGTAAGCAGATCCTGTGCCCAGACTTTTGCCCGGGGCAGGTGCGTCTCGCTTGACGACTGCAATGAGAGAAAATGATTTAGAATAACAGGATTATTTGAATTTGGTGGCACTGTGAGATGATTAATTGTACACAAAGCTTTTTCTAGTCGTCTCTGTGGGGTTTCTCCATGCATTCCCCCTTTCTGTTTCTCCAAAACACGCTACAAAGTGCCATGAGCACGTTCAACAATAGCTTGGCCGGTAGGAGAATGCGGAATACCAAAAGTGTGGTCTACACCCCATAGGGGCAAGAACTGCCGTGTCTTCTGCGAGGCGTAGGCAGGACCATTATCGGTTTTCACAGCAGACAGCACGCCCAGGACCGAGAAAGCCAATTTCCAATGGGCAATGGCATCACAGCCTTTCTCTCCAGTGTGAGCAGAAGCCCACATAGCCAAGGAGAAAGTGTCAATGGACACGTGCACATATTTAAACCAGCCAAATTCAGGGATGTGCATTACATCCGTTTGCCAAAGCTGCAAGGCTTTCAGGCCTCTGGGGTTTACCCCTGGTGGCAAAGGTGCAGAGAGCCCATGACAGTCAGCACAAGCACTGACAATGTCACGAGCCTCAGTTGGCGTTAAGTGAAACTGCTTCTGCAGGGTATGTGCACTTTGATGGAAGAAACTGTGCGATGCCTTGGCTTGTGCAATTTTGTCAGGCTGAGGCGCTACCCATGCAGGGTTGGCCAGCATGTCAGCCCTGGCATTGCCTTCTGCTATAAAACCTGGCAAACTGGTGTGGCTTTGAATGTGCAGAATGTAGTATGGATGCGCTCGAGCTTGAATTGCACACCAGAAAGTTTGCAATAGTGAAAACAGAGCCGCATTATTCACTTCCTTTAGAAGTGAACAATCCAAGCATTGGGTTATATCTGCTACATAAGCAGAATCAGTAACCAAATTCAAAGGCACCTGAGAGAACCGCTGAAAAGCCATGGCAACAGCCCTCAATTCAACCAGCTGGGCAGAGCCTGACTCATGGCCTTCCAGCACCTGCCACTCAGATCCCTCCTTCCAGGTAACAATGGCTTTCCCTGTTTTCCCAGAACCATCTGTGAAGACAGTGGGTCCTTGCACCGGCACCTGACTGTTTTTTGGCTGCAAGGTGAAGCTGGTCGATTTTGCCAGCTGCAGTAATTTATGGCTGGGCAGGTGGTAAGAAATCTGCCCTGAAAAGTTTTGCAGCGCACTTTGCAAAGGAGCGCTATTGGCAAGGCTCCACTCAAAGTGTTCCTGCAGTGGTGAAAGAATAATTGTTGCAGGATCCGCTGCCATTAATTGCAAACACCGTTGGTGGCATTTGATTATCAGAGAAGCAATCAATTCAGCAACGTGGGTGCTGTCTTTTTCGGCTGATGAGGCAGAAAGACCCATTCTAGGACATGCAAAGGGTCAGGCCATTGTGTGTTCCAGTGGCCAATGATACCTGTGGGATGGAGGTGTGGAGCAGTAATGAAAATAGTGATATCAATGGAGGGATCCACGCGATAAACCTGACGAGCAGAAACAGCCTGTTGCACCTCCCGCAGCGCTTGTCGTGCTTCCAGAGTCAATTTCCGAGGTGAATTCAAATCGGGGTCCCTCTTTAAAATATTAAAAAGCGAGGAAAGTTGCGTCGTGGTTAGTCCTAGATAAGGATGTACCCAATTGATGATACCCAGCAAATTCTGACCATCATTCAAGGTTTTAATAAAATCCGAGAACTGCACCTCTTGGTGTTGTATAGTTTGGTCCAAAATTTTGACTCCTAAGTATTTCCAAGGAGGATGTTGTTGAACTTTCTCCGGAGCCACTTGCAACCCGTAGGAATGCAGAGCAGTGAGCAGCCGAGGTTGTATCCTCAGCAATTCGTCCTGGGTAGATGCTGCCACCAGGATATCATCCATGTAATGGTAGCAGTATGCCTCAGGAAACTGCTCATGGACTCCGGACAAAGCTTGAGCGACATACCATTGGCAGATAGTCGGGCTGTTCTTCATGCCCTGAAGTAGAACCTTCCATTGATATCTCTTCACAGGATCAGCATTGTTAACTGCAGGCACAGTAAAGGCAAATTTTGGTCTGTCATTAGGATGCAAAGGAATTGTGAAAAAGCAATCCTTCAGATCAATGATCAGGATGTCCCACCCTGTTGGAATCATGGTGGGTGAGGGCATACCAGGCTGCAATGTCCCCATACCTTCCATCACTGCGTTAACTTTTTGGAGATCCTGCAAGAGTCTCCATTTCGCTGATTTCTTTTTAATTACGAACACAGGAGTGTTTCAGGGACTAGTAGAAGGCTCAATGTGTCCCTGTTGCAACTGTTCCTGAACCAGCTAACGAAGGGTGACTAATTTCTCATTTGGTAGGGGCCACTGCGATTCCCAGATCGGTCTGTTAGTTAGCCACCTCAAAGGCAGCGTAGGATACTGTGCACCCTTACGCGCAGTGACCCCTATCAAAAAATTATCCCAATTCGTACCCCCCAAGCTGCCAGCACGTCCCGCCCCCAGAGGTTGACTGGAGCGCTAGTAACATAAGGCCGAATTGTAGCTGTATGTCCCTCTGGGTCTTTTACCATTACAGGTCGTTCACTTAAATAGCTCTGTGCGGTTCCTCCTAATCCTGAGATGGCCGATCCCACGGGGGCTAAAGGCCATGAAGGAGGCCACGCAGAGAAGGAGATAATTGTTACATCAGCACCTGTGTTGATGAAATCTCGAAGCTGAGCCTGGGGTGGACAAGCATTTGGCAGGACTAGGGTACATGTCATCTGTGGCCTTTGGCTAGAGATGTCTGCAGTCCAGAAGATCTGAGGAAGTCCCATAGATACATTGCTGATATCTTTGTGAACTCATTCTGTCCTGGGGACACGTGACTTAAAAGGCATTAATTGAGCAATGCAAGTCTTTTCAGGGATAGTGACAGGGGGGTTGGGCGTGGAAACCATAGCATGAATCTGGCCTGTAAAGTCATCATCAATAGCTTCTGGGTGTACAAAGATCCCTCAGTGGGTAACATTAGGTTTTCCCACGAGCATTGCACTGAGTCCCTGACCTAGGGGTCCATATGCATCCAAAGGGACCTTATAAATATGACTAGATTCTAGGACGACTGTTGTTGTGGTGTAGACATCAACCCCGTCTGATCCTGGCCTGCTGTCTCTAAGGTGGCTGTGTAGGCCTGTGTCTGTGCCATTCCCTGGGGGAACACCTGCATCGGAGAGCAATTCCCCCTTTTTGCACCCCGGTGTGAGTTTCCCGACAGAGGCCGACCGTTGGCATGGCGCAGAGATCTGCAGTATTCTGTACAGTGACCCGGCCTACCACACCTCTTGCACTGGGGGGTCCCTGTGTTTTTGCTTTTGGCTCGATTTAGCTCGTTTCTGTTTGCTCCCGGATTTGGACTGCTTTGGTTCACTATCAGAGGATGCGTGAACAGGCGGCAGAGGCGCAGACAAAGCAGAACTTTTATGGTTCACAGACCCCACCTTAGAGCAGGCTTCAACTATTTCTGTGAGTGTAGGCTCCCCTGGTAGAGCATCTATGATCTTTCTACACTCATCGTTGGCATTGTCACTTGCTAATTCTCTGCACAGCATCTGCCTTAACGAGTCATCTGCAACCTGATTCTCAAGGGCAGCAGCAACCTTTTCTACAAAGGGTAAAAATTGCTCTGTCTGCCGCTGGCATATTTTCACATACCGTGTTTTAGGAGCAGCCATTTCCATGGTCTTCAATAGGGCTCCCATGCTGACCTTTTGAGCTTGCTCTAGGATTTGAGGGGCCAGGTAGCCTGGACATCGGTATTAGAGAAGTGATCAATTCCCATAAGGGCATCTACTCCAGCTTCATGTCTAACATCAGTGGAAGGCAACTGCTTATTCTGTAGTGCAACCTTCTCAGACATCTTTCTGCAGTTACTCTCAAAAACTGCAAATTGTACAGGTTGAAATAGGACTTGACCTAAGTGCTAAATATCAAATGGAGCAAGCAGATCAGTATTCAGCATTCTAATAACTTGCATGACTTCAGGAGAACCAAGCCCATATTGTGCCCCTTTGCATTGTAAATCCCGTACAACCCTCCATGCAATAACATCATGTTTATCAAGTTGACCTGTATTTGGGACAGCCTTAAACACAGGACAGGCTTGGACATCCCCTTGCGGGGTGTTACTATCGCCTTGAGTTAGTGGCACACCCTTTTGAGGCGTTATAGCAGTCTCCTGATCCTGCATAAATTCCCCTGACCTCTCTGGCAGTCCCAGTTTGTCTAAGAGATCCCAGTTGTCCTCCTCTAGAGCCTGCAATTTAACCGACTCCCAGAAACGCCTGCTGTTTCTTGGTCGGACAGTTACAGTACAGTCTGGGAGTGTCCAAGGATGGCTCTGTTATAAATTAGCTTCACGAATTGAGGGGAGTCAGAGTCAATTAGAAAATTTAATTGTTTATTTAGTAAGCGACAGCAAGCAAAACAGCGCTGGGCGGCCGGGGAGTCTGCGCTCCACCAACGGCACACACCAAGATGTCAAACAGGCAGGCATTTATTACACTAAATCATGCATATCCAACAGCGTTAACTACATATTCATTATATGAGGTTTGATTATTATAATCAAGTCCAGGAACTCATTATCAGAGGCCTCCTCCCTTTGGTACTTGCGCACTGGTGTCTGGTGGTTGTTGGCCGGGGTCTTCAGGAGGAAGGCCCCCAGTCTTCCTCGCAGTGTACTTGTCACCTTTTGTCTCAAAATGATGAGTCAGGAATCAGAGGGTTGGTGTGATCTGGCTTATCTGCAGAGAGGCTCTCCTGTATTTCTTCCTGTCTGGGAGTAAGTTCCCTTATCTACAAAGACCAAAACTACACAAGACAGGCTACAGGATTTATGAGAACCTTGATAACTTTCAAGACTATGTGAGACAAAACACAACTCAGAACTATGTAAGACAAGACACAGTTTACAGCTATGTAAAACAAGCTGCAATTACAAGACTACTAAACTACAATTTATGATGACATTTACAACTCAGGCCTGAGCCAGGCCTGTATCCGGGGGGGAGCAGGGATGATGTCCTGGAGGGCCGAGTCCCCGGTATAGCGGAATACATTTGGTGCTTTTATTAAAGCGAAACAGCTTGTAAAGTTTGATGAACAAACAATTCACAGTTTATCACAATTCCCCCTTTTTCTTTTTACCATTTTGTTCATCAAACCGCTTACACTCTTGCTGGCTCAAAATAAAGGTCTCTTCAGCCTTGGGTATCCCTCCCAGAAGTTCATATTTGGTTCTCATAGGCATTAAATGAACTGTTTCTAATCTGCTCTTTACAATTGAGACTATTCTGTTGAATATACAGGGCCCGAAGGTTAAACCTGAAATTAATAATATTAGAGGCCCTGTTATTGTTGATAACAGAGTAGTCAGCCAGGGAGAATGATTAAACCATGATTCATACCAGCTTCGTTGTGCTTCTCGCTCTCTTTTTCTCTTTTCTAATCCTTCCCGCAGTTTGGTCATGGTATCCCTTACTATCCCAGTGTGATCTACATATACACAACATTCTTCTTTAAGCGCTGCACACACCCCTCCTTGCTGTAAAAACATTAAATCTAGTCCTCTCCGGTTTTGCAATACTACTTCCAACAGTGATATAAGAGATTTTTCTAAAGCAGTTATTGATTGTTCAATTCTTACCAGGTCTTCGTCTACTGCCATTCTAAATGCTTTAAATTCTTTGCTTTGTTGTACCAGTGAGGTTACTCCTGTACCTACTCCCGCACCCCCCAAAACCGTTAAAGTGGCTATTGTTATTGCTGTAAGGGGTTCTCGTTTAGACAGGTGATGTTCCTGAGTAGTCAGTGAATCGTAGACAAACTCCTCAGGGTGATAGAAGATTTTAGGGATTATTGCTACCTGAACACAATAGTCTGAGGATTCATTAAAATGTTCTAATGACAGACAAGGTGTAACTCCTATAGTGGAACAAACCCACTTGGTATTATTGGCCGGTAGTAACCATCTTGCAGGCCTTTTAGATTTTAACGGTCCCTTCCCCTTATTAACACACAGTCGTCTTTTGTGTTCTGGAATTTTTCCTACACACACGCCTCTCCCCGTCACTTGAGTTAATGTAATTCCTTGTTTTTCTGCCCCCCATACACACTGCGCTGGGTTAGTGCCATTCACGCACTAACCAATTCAATTTGATTTAATTTGACCAGTGCTATTCTTCCATTTAAAGCCTTGGGTACATTTCCTGGGGAGGATTTTCACATCTCTTGGGGCACTGGGGTAATTCCCCCAGTACTCCTGTGTGGCTTCCATGACAGGAGTCAGTTCTCCACAGTACTGTACCCCTCTATCTCGCTCGTTGACTCGGTTGCTTCGAGCCATGAGGAATAGCATCTTCTCGGTAGCAGGGGTAGTCTTCAGGAGAGGGAGTACTATTTCAGGTACTTGCTTCTGTTTATAGCTCCCAGTTTGTCACCCAGCTCCCCTGGAAGTAGCACTTTGATAATTCCAATTAACACATACAACCCAATAGGTTTTATTCTGATAAGGTTACCACCGTTCTCGGCACTCCTATAGAAACTGATTCTGCACCAATCCCAGCATGTTATTGTTGTTATTGTATCCTAGCCCCTCCCCTTTATGTCCCTTTAAACCTTCCTGAGGATGATCTTTAAATCTCCCGGCAGGCTTGCAATTTCCCAGGACTGGTCCGGGTCTCTGATGGGTCCTTTCACACGGTTCGCATGAGTCCAACCCTTCTCGGCTGTCCCGATGGCAGTTTCTGTGGTAAGTAAAACAAGAAAGGGTCCTTCCCGGCGAGGGGTTAATGAGGATTCCTTCCAGGATTTTATCAAAACCTTATCCCCTGGTTTGATCTTATGTATGGCCATATCTAAAGGGGGCCTTTGGACCACTAAACCTTTATTTCGTAACTGCTCCCTCCGTATCATTAGCTGTATCAAATAAGGTTTAATTTGTTGGCTCTCGAGCTGGGGGTGGTCTTGTGGGATTTCCAAGTCATACGGCATTCTGTACAACATCTCAAAAGGAGAAATCCCAACATCAGTTCGGGGTTGGGTCCGGACATTTAGCAATGCTAAGGGTAGGCACTTTACCCAGGACATTTTTGTTTCCAGCATCAACTTTGTCAGTTGTTTTTTTATCTCACCGTTCATTCTTTCAACTTTACCCGAACTCTGTGGGTGCCACGGAGTGTGATATTTCCACTGGGTGCCCAGGGAGGACAGAGCTTCCTTTGTTATTTTTGATATAAAATGTGGCCCTCTATCGGAATCAATCACTTCGATAGAGCCGTATCTTGGGATGATTTCTTCCAGCAACAATCTCACCACGGTCTGTGCCGTGGCCCGTGCTGTCGGAAAAGCTTCTACAAATTGCGTTAAATGGTCTACAATTACCAGTAAATACCTATATCTCCCTACTTTTGGTAGTTCAGTAAAATCTATTTGAATTCTTGCGAATGGCCTGTGCGCTAGTTCCCTTCCTCCCAGTGGTCTCTCCCTCACTTGGTGTCTATTAACTTTCTGACAAGTTATACATTCATTTACAATTCTTTTTGCTATGTTATATATTCCAATGCACATATATTTGATGGCAAACTGGTCTACTAAGGCCTGGGTTCCCCAGTGGGTTTTTCTATGAAATTCTTGCATGATTCTTAGGGCTAATGACTTGGGAAGGACCTCCCGATCATCAGGAAGCTTCCAGTGTCCTTTTTCTCTTTCCCTGATTCCCAGCTGGGCCAATTTCTCTTTCTCTTGGACTGTAAAGCTCAGAATGTGGCAGCTTGTATTTTTCCATGCCTCTACTCCATAATCATCCCAACATGCATAGCATGGGGGATCTCTTAGATTGTTCCCACAATTAACACATTTCTTCCGAGCTTTCATGGCTCTCTCCTCACTACTTATTACTGCAGCCTTTTTAGCCTCTTGGTCTGCCAGATTATTCCCTCTTACCAATGGGTCCATCCCCCTCTGGTGTCCTTTTAAGTGTACGACTGCTATCCCAATCGGGCCCCTTAAAGCTTGTAGGACCTGAGTTACCAGTTCCTAATGTATTAACCCTTTGCCCCGGGAATTTATTAGTCCTCTCTCTTCCCATATCTTTCCAAAGGTGTGTACCACCCCAAACGCATACTTTGAGTCTGTATAGATGGTCCCAATTTTTCCTTCTAACAACCTCAGAGCTCTTAATACTGCATATAATTCACATGCCTGGGCAGACCAGCTGCGGCTCAAGGGTCCTGATTCTATTACAGTAAATGTATTACCATCAACTACAGCATATCCTGATTTTCTCTTCCCTTCTACCACCCGTGATGATCCATCTACAAACAATTTCTCTCATTCTTCAAGTTCTTCCTCTTCCAGATCTGGCCTAATTTTAGTTTGTTCTTCAATATTGTGGAGACAATCATGGGTCAGGTCTTCGTTAGGTTCCCCATATAAAAATTGTGCAGGATTTTGTAGAGATGTGACTTCAAGGGTTAGTCTAGGTGAAAATATCAAGATTGCCTCATACTACATGAGCCTAGCATCAGTTATCCATTTGTCCGCCTTTTGCTGTAAGATTCCCCTGATATTATGTGGCGACAATATCCTTACTTCCCCTCCGAATGTGATTTTATTTACTTCTACTAGGAGGGCTGCTGCCACTACTGCCTGCAAACAAATGGGCCATCCCCTACTTACAGGGTCCAGGAGCTTGGAAAGATATCCTACTGGCTTTTTCTTCCCTGCCCATTCCTGAGCCAACACCCCGAATGCTGTCCCTTCTTCTATGTTCACAAATAAAAAGAATGGTTTCTTCAAGTCTGGTAAACTTAAAACAGGGGCATTAACTAAATCAGCCTTTAAGGCTTCTAACTGATTTTTGTCGTCGCCTGTCCATTTCAGTAAGCCGCCTTTTGTTAGCTTAGCATACAGAAATTTGACTTTTCTACTATAGCCTTCGATCCATTGCCTACAATAGCCCAGTAACCCCAACAGCTGTCTAATCTGTCTCTTAGTTTTTGGAGCTGGCAATGATAGTATGCCCTGTACTCTCTCTGGGTCCAATTTCTTAGTCCCCTTACTCAACCTGTGTCCCAGATATTTCACTTCCTTTTCGACAAACTGCAGTTTCGATTTTGACACCTTCAATCCCTGTAAACTCAAAAAATTTAACAACTTAATACTCTCTTTCCTAATTGCCTCCTCACTGCCACCGGCCAGCAGTAAATCATCCACGTACTGGACAAGGGTCACTCCTTTCTCTAATTCGTACCCCTGCAATATTTGTTCTAATGCCTGTCCAAACAAATTCAGAGACTCGGTGAATCCTTGGGGCAAAACCGTCCACCGTAATTGTTGTTTTCTGTGAGTGTCCGGGTCTTCCTATTCAAAGGCAAAATAATCTCTGCAATTTTCCTTTAAGGGGCATGCCCAGAAGGCATCCTTCAAATCTATTACACTATACCATTGATCGTCGGGGCCCAGTTGACTTAAAAGTGTATGAGGATTTGCCACTACAGGAAATCTGGCCACCGTCCGTTTGTTAATTTCTCGCAAATGATGTACTAATCTGTATGTCCCATCAGATTTCTTTACAGGCAAGATGGGAGTATTAAATGGAGACATGCAGGGTTCCAGTATTCCCCTTTGAATTAATCTTTGAATCTCAGGTTTCAATCCCTGTCTCCCCTCCATTGGCAAGGGGTATTGTTTTATTCTTACTGGTATTTCTGGGTTCCTTATTGTCATGGAAAAAGGTTCAATATCCATTTTCCCGATAGTCTCTGGAGTGTACCATACTTCAGGGTTTATTTTCTCCTCGTCAACTGCCCTTAAAGGGCACAACTTAATTCTTAGTTCATCCTTCATTGCCTCTAAACTAATTCCTAGTTCAACCATCAAGTCTCTACCTAATAAGTTATAGTCCGCTTCAGGTACTAACAGCAGGGACCCTACCCCTAATTTGGAGCTTGTTTCTAAAAGTACGTTTTTTATTACGGAGACCCCGAAAGGTTCCCCTTTTGCTCCAATAACTTCTATTTTCTCCGAGGATATTTTACACCCCCGGGGTAATTTTTGAACAGTGGATCTTTCTGCTCCTGAGTCCACTAGGAACTCTATTTCTTGTCACTGGGGACCCACTTTTAGTTTTATCAAGGGCTCAGTTTTCTCATGAGTCCCCAGCAGATAGAGCCCCTGACACCCCTAGTCTTCTTTAAACATTCCCTCGTCCATCATCCTCTTTCTACAATCCCTTTTAATGTGTCCCTTCTTTCCACAATAAAAGCACATCATCACTCCCTTTTCTACCTCCTGGCTTCTATTTCCCCTCCCAGAGGATCCCGATAGTCTAGGACCCATGTTCCGTCTAGGGGAAGAGCCCCTCTGTCCTTCCCTCACTGCCGCTATTAAAATCCTAGCCTGCTTTTTCTGAGTTTCTTCCTCCCTCCGAACATAAACTTTCTGAGCCTCCCGGAGCAGCTCATCTAACCCTCTTTGTTGCCAGTCCTCCATCCTCTCCAATTTCCTCCGGATATCGATCCAGGATTTAGCCACAAACTGGGTTTTCAATAATGCCTGTCCCAAATCAGTGGTTGGATCTAATCCAGAGTACAATTGTAGCCTTTTCCTTAGTCTCTCTAACCATTCCGTAGGGGTTTCATCTTTCTTTTGTTGTTCATTAAATGCTTTATTAATGTTCTGTCCTCGAGGAACAGCTTCTTTAACTCCTTGTATAATTATTGTCCGCAAATCAGACATATGGCCTCTATCGACCTCATTCTGGTTATTCCAATTAGGTTTCTGGGTTGGCCATTTTATATCTGCTGCCGGACCCCCTTGATGTTGATGATCCCATATCCTCATTCCAGCTCGTCGGATCATCTCTCTCTCTTCAGAGGTAAATAAAATATTCAAAATCTCTTGCAGCTCATCCCAGGTATAGATATTAGGACCTAGGAACTGATCTAACTTTTCCGAGACGCCTAGGGGGTCTTCCAACAAACTCCCCATTTCTTTCTTAAATTCTCTCACGTCCCCTGAGTTAAGCGGGACTGATACATATCCCATGCTAGGTTGAGGTCCCCCCATCGCGATCTCCCTGAGAGGGTATACACTTGCCCTTTCTTTCCTTCGTCTTGTTTGGCTACGGGTTATTGCTCTACTTTCTCTGCAGCAACCGCTTCTTCTGCCGCCCGGTTACCGTAGCCTTCCATCCTGAGGCAAGCGTGTCCTCTGTGTCACTGCCTGAATTGTCAGAGAGGGGTTTCCCGGAGGACCCCAGCACGAACAATGGAGGCGGGCAGGGTACGGGTGCCGGGCTAGAGCGCGATACGGCAGTGGGGGCTGCAGTCGGTTCCGCAGGGGGCAGCAAGGCAGGGTCGGCCCGGCACGGCTCTCTCAGCGGCCACCTGCAATCCCGGTAGCTGCTGAGACACCTTCAGAAGCTGCTGCGATATGTCCGGCAGCACCGCAAAGCTGTTGTGACATGTCTGGCAGTTACGGGAGATATTGTGGCAGATCCTATAACGCCGCCAGCTGTCGCTTTAAAAGGTGCATCATGGGCGGCTGCGCCTGCGCATTAAAACACACAGATAGGGTCGCACGCGGGGAAAGCTAGGTGCCGTCATGGAGCTCCAGGTCACCGTTAAACCGGATCGGACAACTGGAGGGGCCGTGGGAACGACCGGCACTGTTATATTTGCTGAAGGGAGCGGCGCGGAGGAGACCGGAGCCGCTGGGCTAAGGAGCAGGGGGCGCTCCGAGCCATCGCTCTGCTTAAGCATTTTCGCGAGCTGCTCTGCAGGCGTCGGGTATTTAGGGGGAACAGAATCCCGGGGCAAGGTGTATTGCCGCTGAACGGGCTGTAGGACCGGCACCGGATCCTGTGGCGCCGGAGACGGCTCCTCGGTGCGGCTGCCGCCGGCTGCTACACTGAGTTCAGCAGCGTCCCCCTTAGCGGCGTCCTCCTCTGAAGCCGGCACCCCTCCCCCGTCGCCGGTTTTAGACTTTAATAGCACAGCAAAAAAATCTTTCCAAGTGCGAATCAAGTCTATCAGCGTGTCGTCCCCGTCGGGGAGCTCACGATGGAGCCTGGTGCCCAGCAGCCGCCACAGCGTTAAATCAAAGGCGGTTTCAGAGCTCACTAGAAACTGGTGCTCAGCTGCCCATTGCAAAAGAGCGCGGAGGGCGTCCTCCGAAACAGCACCCTCTGTGACGGCCAGGAAATCCTTCCCGGCCGACAGCGCCACGCCTTCTTTCGAGCCGCAATTCCCCATCTCGGCAGGGTTTTTCTAATACCCCGGCGCCTGGACTGGTCCCGGCCGCGAACCTCGGGGAAGGGGGGGGGGCGTTTGCGTACCTCCCGAGAGCTGCTCGGCTTGCTCCGTTGTGCGTAGTACACGTCGGGGTCACCAAATGTCGCTGTTTATACCGGGAGCGGAGAGATGCAGCAACATATAAATTCAGCAAGAGCAGGCAAAAGAAGCAACTTTATTAATTTACAACCCCATTTTATATACCCTAGCCCCATAGGGCGATTGGTCAGTGATCACCCATCTCCTAGGGTGATTGGCTAAAGTCCTACAACACCCATTTCAAAATATTTTTCCAATGTACCGTAAACAGAACTTAGCAAAACACCAGGCGTTGCTCCAGTTTACAAAAACCATCCTACTGTTTCTCATAACATGTGTGAGAAAGGCAGGATTCTCACCGAATATTGTGAGAACCTGAGAAAATCCCTCTGCTAGCAGCTTTTCAGCATCCGCAGATACAGGCTCGGCTGCTCGCTGCTCTACATTCCTATGGGTTGCAAGTGGCTCCAGAGAAAGTTCAACAGCATCCTCCTTGGAAATATTTAGGTGTCAAAATTTTGGACCAAACTATACAACACCAAGAGGTGCAATTCTCAGATTCTATTAAGACCTTGAATGATGGTCAGAAATTGATGGGTATCATCAATTGGGTATGTCCTTATTTAGGGCTTCTTTTGCCTGCTCTTGATGAATTTGTGTGTTGCTGCATCTCTCTGCTCCCGGTATAAACAGCGACAGCGTTCAAGTTTTCATCTCCATAACCTCAGTAACACAAACAAACTGCTTTCCTGTTAAATGTTTTCCCTACATTATAGTATTGTATATAACTTTATACAGAATCTAAAAGTTGTATAAACAGTAAAATGTTTTAAATAAGTTTTTTCAAAGCACTGAAAGTTAAAAATAACTACAAACCAGGGTTTTTCTTTATATTTTTTAATACTTTTCACTTTTAAATACTGGTTTAAAATTTGTGATTGTAACATGGAAGATTCAACATCTTTTAATTTTTAAAAACTTATCATTAGGATCATAAAGCTATTATAGAACAGTCACACTCTATACACTCAAGGTACTAAAAAATATGAGTCATGTTTTGACTCTGTAGATGAACAGTAAAAATTCAAATACAGTGTTATCTGTACAACTTGACAAAAATACAGGTGGACAATCTGATTAGTTTAAAGAGAATCTGCACTTCAGATAAGCCATCTCAGCCCAATTAAATAAAAGTTTTGGGTTTTTTTCCAAACTGAATCATATTTTTCACAGATACATTTGTCAAAATAAGATATTCAAGTTCTCAGATGGGATAACAATGACCATCCTTATTCCCAATACAAGTGTTGTGGTTTACGCCCACCCAGCTGGCAAAAAAGTACCATGCAGCCTCTTGCTCAGTCCTACTCCCCATCAGGTTGGATGGGGAGGAGAAAATATAACAAAAGGCTAAAGGGCAAGACAAAAGACAGGGAGGGCTCAGTCACCAATTATGGTTACAGGGTAAACAACAGAGTTGACTTGGGGGAAAAAAAAATCTATTTAATTTAAACACCACCACCCCCCATTTACCAATTGAATCAGAGTAAGATAGTGAGAAAAAAGAAATAGATCTTAAAAACACCTTCCTCCCATCCCTCCTTTCTTCGTGGGCTCAGCTCTGCTCGCAATTCTCCTCCACCTCTCGTTTCTTCCCCCCCCCCCCCCCCCAAGTGGTGCAGGGGGATGGGGGGTTGTGGTCAGTTTGTCACATGTTGTTTCTGCCACTCCTTCCTCCTCAGGGGGAAAAAACTCTTCACAGTTCTCCTCTGCTGCAACGTGGGAGGTGGCATCTCCCATGGGAGACAGTCCTCCACGAACTTCTCCAACCAGTGTGGGTCACTTCTGAAGGGGAATCCCTGTGATAACATATTTAAGAGGGGGGAAAATCCCATTGGGCTAGTTCTTTTGTTTTGGAGAGGAGTGGGATACGAGAGAGATGACTATGAGGACACTGAGGTCAGTGAATAAGGAGGGGGGGGAAGTGCACCAGAGCAGAGATTTCCCTGCAGTCAGTGGTGAGATGGCAGGCTGTCCCTCTGAAGCCTATGGAGAGTAACAGTGGAGCAGATGCTCACCTGCAGCCCATGGAGGACCCCATGACAGAGTAGGTGGCTGTGCCCAAAGAAGGCTGTGACTCTGAGGGAAGCCCACGCTGGAGCAGTCTGTCACTGGAAGGACTACACCACACAGAAGAAACCCACACTGGTTGGAGAAATTCGTGGAGGATTGAGAAAGAGCTGGCTGATACTGTTGCTGAGCCACTCTCCATCATTTTTGAAAAATCATGGAGAACAGGAGAGGTGCCTGATGACTGGAAGAAAGCCAATGTCACTCCAGTCTTCAAAAAGGGCAAGAGGGAAGACCCAGGCAACTACAGACCAGTCAGCCTTACCTCCATCCCTGGAAAGGTGATGGAGCAGCTCATTCTGGAGGCCACCTCTAACCACATGGAAGAAAAGAAGGTTATCAGGAGTAGCCAACATGGATTTACCAAAGGGAGATCCTGCTTGACTAATCTGATATCCTTCTATGAAGCCATGACCAAATGGGTAGATGAAGGGAGAGCAGCGGATGTCATATACCTTGACTTCAGTAAGGCTTTTATACTGTCTCCCATAACATCCTCGTAGAAAAACTCAAGAAATGTGGCATAGACAATTGGTTTGTGAGATGGATTGAAAACTGCCTCAACTGGTTGTGATCAGCGGCGCAGAGTCAAGCTGGAGGCCTGTGGCCAGTGGTGTTCCCCAGGGATCAGTACTGGTTCCAGTTTTGTTCAACATCTTCATCAACGACCTGGACGAGGGGATAGAGTGTCTTTGTTAGAGTTTGCTGATGATACGAAACTAGGAGGGGTGGCTGACACACCAGAAGGCTGTGCTGCTATCCAACGTGATCTGGACAGGCTGGAGAGCTGGGAGAAGGTGAACTTCATGAGGTTCAATAAGGACAAGTGTAGAGTCCTGCATCTGGGGAGGAGTAACAGCAGGCACTGGTACAGGTTAGGGATCGCCCTGCTGGAAAGCAGCACCATGGAGAAAGGCCTTGGAGTCCTAGTGGATAGCAAGTTATCCATGGAACAGCAATGTGCCCTTGAGGCCAGAAAGGCCAATGGTATCCTGGGGTGCATTAAGAAAACTGTGTCCAGCAGGTGTAGGGAGGTTCTCCTCCCCCTCTACTCTGCCCTTGTGAGACCACACCTGGAATACTGTGTCCAGTTTTGGGCTCCCCAATTTAATAGAGACAGGGATCTACTGGAAAGAGTCCAATGGAGAGCTACAAGGATGATTAAGGGACTTGAGCATCTCCCCTATGAAGAAAGACTGAGAGAACTGGAGCTGTTTAGTCTTGAGAGGAGAAGGCCGAGAAGGGATCTTATTAATGTCTATTAATATCTGAGGGGTGGGTGTCAAATGGAAGGGGCAAATCTCTTTTCTATAGTGCCCAGCAATAGAACAAGGAACAATGGGTATAAACTTGAGCATAGAAGGTTCCACCTCAACATAAGGAGGAACTTCTTTACTGTGAGTGTGACGGAGCACTGGAACAGGCTGCCCAGGGAGGTCATGGAGTCACCTTCTCTAGAGACTTTCAAAACCCATCTAGTAGGGGGGGGGTTGGACTCGATGATCTCTAGAAGTCCCTTCCAACCCCTATCATTCTATGATTGTCTCCTATGGGAAGGATGGCACCTCCCATGTTGCGGCAGGGGAAGTCTGTGAGGAGTCCTCTCCTCGAGGAGGAAGGAGCAGCAGAAACATGTGATGAAGTGACCACAACCACCATTCCCCATCCTTGTGCGCTGCTGGGGGGAGGAGGTAGAGAACCAGGAACAGAGCTGAGCCTGGGAAGAAGCGGGGGGGAGGTGTTTTTAAGATCATGTTGGTTTTTTATCATTATCCTACTCTGAGTCAATTGTTAAATTGTCGGTGGTTTTTAAAATAAATTGTGGGGTTTTTTTCCTTTTGTGGACTTAAACCAGAAGTTCTACCAAATAATTTCCTTCACATCTAGTTCAGCAACATCCAAATTCTCCAAATGGACACAGATATTCAGAGAACAATATCTGATGGAGCAGGTAGCTGTGATCTCAGCCCTTCAAATTGGTTCAGCTTATAAAACAGCCATTCTAGAGTCATGGGCTGCTTCTGCAAAGACCACCACAGCTATATAAATACTACAGATCCATTAACTGGAAGAAGAGAACTCAAAGAGTACACAGATATGTGGCAGTGACTGGAAAGAGGGGTGGGCTCAAGAGACAAGGCAAATTTTATAAAGCCATAAAAGGAAGATCCCTTCTGGAAGAAAAGACCTAATGTCTAATTGCACATGGACAATCTGAGAGGCTGATAGAGAGCTTCCTTTTTAAATTTGCTTTTGAAGAGGTCAATTAATACTTATTTCTCAAACTTACAACTCCTGTATTCTTTAAGAAGCCTCTTACAACTGTGATTGGGCTGAGCTAGCTGTAGTGAAGTACCAGTGCCTTTATCTAAAAGTAAAATATTCTTTACAAATAGTATCTCTAGTTTAAATTTATTTACAGAATAAATTGCAAAATTACATCACATTTAGTGCAAATGCAACTAGTGGTATAAGATTTACTTACTGCTTTCCATACCTTTGTAAAATAAAGACATCCAATTAAATTAGTAAACAATTACAAGAAATAGCAAATAAGGAGTTAAACTATACATTTTGGACTTTTTTATTTTATTATTCCTATCAGTCACTATGGTGAAATGAACCACTGCTTGGTTGATTGTAAAATGATGAAGTACATTTGTGATAAGCATTTTTAATATCACTATATAAAATGTTCACTAGTTATATAGTAAACATACAAATTTTAATCATATTTGCCTTACTAGTATTAACATAGGCACTTTTCTACATATTCAAATTAATAGAATAACTGTAGTAAGGCATATTCCATGCACAGCATTAGAAAAAGGCAAATAAAAAGAGAAGAGTTATGGAGCGTGAAATCTGTGTGCATGTGTAATCATGTGTTATGTATGATTTCATCTCTATGGAGAAGATGAACAGATAAAGTAGATTTTTCAATACTGTGCAGATCACATTTAATCATTCACC
>JANVCC010009937.1:142224-182886 GCA_025345505.1 Todiramphus chloris collaris | reverse complement strand
TTAGAAACTCTTCTTGAGATACACAGGTCAGTGAAAGACCCAGCAGTCTCTGAAGAGTTTCTAACTACAGGACAGACAGATAGACAGTCTGACAGAGCCCCCTCTTAATGAGCATCTCCATAATCAAAGGCAGGCAAATATCTGACATTTAAATTCTCACAGCAATTAGAGGAAACTTTCCAATAAGAACTACACATCCTTATAGCTCTGATGGGGTTTTGATCAAGAGGCAAGTATGAGTGCAACTCATTTTCTACACAAACCTCATAGCATGGCTTTATTAAGATGAGGAAAACACATGCAGGGTCTAAAAATAATGTACTCATCTTCATTCTAGGCTAGGAATATTGTCTTATGTAGTCCAAATTACTACAATAAATATTATAGTGTACCTTCTCACAGATTAGGGAAAGCCCCAGATATCATGCAAGAAAGCAGTCCACATATACCATGGACAGATAACTTCTAGCTTTCAGGCATTCTTTTGCCCTCTCATATGGAATCTTCCTAGAAATTTATGGATTGTGTTTAGTAACAAAAATTCTGTAGTGCATATTACATAACTAAAAAATGAAATAGAAATATAAAGGTATCTGGAAAAAAAATAAAGCTTTTCACACTCTTATTCCTTCAGAGTCAAAGATCTTCATAAGAGTAAGACAACAGAAAAGGCAAAGTCATAAAGATATTGACAACCCTCAATTATTAACTGACATTTTATGTAATAAGGTGATTCATTACAGAAACAAGCAACGATGAACTATTATACAAAGCAAAACAAAACCTGACAATAAGTCACCTAGGCTTTACTGAACTCCCTCCCTCCTCCCCAAAATACCACATAGATTTTTGTGCATATAAAGCACATAAGGTATGCTATATGTGCATTTGTCTTTTGTGCTTTTAGACACACAGAAAAAATGCATGAGTATCTTAGGAATGTTGACAGTTAAATTCTGCAAGTTGTTTAAAATTAAAGCAGTAACCCATGTTGGTGATTCAAAGTTGTACACATTCTTCCTTTTCTGAAGCAAGCAAATAAAATAGCCATACACATGTTATCAATGCATCTATTTATAATTACACACTGATTCTGCAAGAAAATTTAGGAGAGAGTTAGTGTTGAATATTCAGTCTCATGGTGTTGTAACACTTCTTTAGTTCAGTATACAAAGCCTAGAACTTCGGCCACAAAAAGACTGTAGATCCTTTGTTCCAAAATGGAGTGCTCTATGCATCGTCACTTCAACATGGAATGCTCACCCAGTCTTGATATGATCACTGCAGGTAAGGAAAGACAAAATATAGTACTGAAAATTTTGAACACTGATAGGAAAACAAGAACTTTCTAAATAGTACCAGAACTGCTATTATCACATTTGAACTGTTGGCTCATGACAGTTTTTAATGTTTCACCTACACTAGTTCTCTGACAATATATAAATGAAAATGTGAATCATTACAGGGCTACCTGTTACAGAAGGATCAGATGACTAAGACTTTTTGAGTCTCACATAATAAATAGAAAATAAAAATAGAGGTAGTCTATGTCATACATAGAAAAGTGATACACATTTTCATATCATGCTCTAATAGTCAAGCTACCAAATGTTACTTTGTAGCTGGAATTCAGTGGTTTGACACTACAGTTATATGTAATGAAGTATATGGCAAGTCTACACTTACAAAAATTAAGCAAAGCCTTACTTAGCCTTAAGGCTTATGTCAGACAGATTCCCCAAGAAATTATTTTTTAATGTCACATCATCATTTAAATAATTTTAATTAGCCCAATGACCTATACCATTAAAATACATCCATTAACTTCAGAAAGCATCTGTAAATCCCTTTTCTTTCTTAGGCTCATCAGAAAGATTAAAAATTTAAGTCACAGTCTTTTAAATACACCAGTAATTGATACTGGTTTGTCAGAAAAGTTCCATTAATAAAAATCCTAGATCTGAACTATTCTGTCAATATAAAAGAATACTTTGACCTTCATAATATTCTAACAGATATGCAATTATAACTAGAATCTAAGATATCCAAATATCATGAGGCTCTAGAGAAACTTCAGTATGTATTCTTTTCAGAACAAGTATAAAATGCCTGTGATAGCTAGGAAAAAACAACTTCATCCTTTTATACTTCTACATAAATTAAACATTCATGCAAAAACTTGCAAGATGAACTAGTAAAAGCCTACAAAAACTAATGCTTGATAACTTGTGCAGCCCTTATTTTTCATGCTAATAATACACATGAATTACACAAATGTTTTTAAAAGTAATTGCATACATATAGTAAAGCTAAGCACTAAATTCATGCTAATTATGAGACATTTATAGATTGCATACTTCTGTTTGTCCTTAAATATTTAGAACAGTGAATCAAGAATTTAAAAAAATGAACGTATACCTGCTAATATTAGAATAAAATAGGCTTTCCTGCTGTTTTCTCTTGCACATATGATGTAAAACGCTTTAAGAATTTTGGATATTCTCGTTTTGCCACTGCCCGTAACACTGATGCTGGTGCCCATCCTCCTGGGTTCACTAGAAGTAGACAGGAAGCCAGACATTGAAAGATGTAAAATTTGCTAGAAAAGAAAATTTAAGTTTGTATTCCTGCAACTCTTTCTGAAGTAACAGGAAAGAATAATCAGCAGGATTTATGCCTTTACAGCTTGTATTGCAGCACTTTCTACTCTTAATACTCTAATTCAGTCCAGTTCTATGTCACTATTTAGAAAACATTAAACATGATGTGTTGACTTTAGGGAATGCCCAAATGGAAGACGATATTCTTTAAGTACTTCCAAGAAACACCAGAAAAAGAGACTCAAGTTACCACTTATTTCAAAGAAAATAGTAGTCGGTCTTAACTTTTGAGTAACTGATGCATTTGCTTGCAGAATTGCTACATAGCCAATGTCTTCCAAATTATTTTTAAAGCACTTTAAACAAAATTTGAACTGACTCTATAATATGCTTAAATTCACGGGTCAAATACTTTGCTGAAAAAGCGGACACTTCCCATATAAGCACAGTTCAGAATTTGTCAATGAAAATGTATTTTTTAAATAATTGGGAAACTTCTAAACAGGAAACGAAGCAGCTTACCCCAGAGTTTAACATCATATAGTATTATTTGTACAGGATTTAATACAAGTTGCATCACTACTATATGGTAAAGATTTATTGAACCCATTTTTCAGACTTTGATTCTTTAGTAAGCCATGTAATAGGTGGTCAAAAACAATAAGCAGGTGAGATACTCAAAGTCTTTTGTAGCTGCAGGAGAGGAGCTAATAGGTATGTAGTTCCAATACTGTAATACACTGCTAAATACTAAGTACACTTAACAATACAGTTTGGCTTTGCTAACTTTACAGTCAATATCGAAGAGTCTATCAGTTGTTAATAAAAAATTACAATATGTAGACTAGATTATATAGCTTGCAAACATAGAATGTCTCCAGGGATGGGAGACATCCTCATACAAAATTTCTTTGTCCCTTCTTAATACTGAGGGTGAGAGCTGTATCTTTAATATCAGCAGCTTTTCACCCTAACAAGATGAACTAGGGAAAAAATCTGACAGCAATATATGAATTAAAAACCAGACTATTACTGAAACTAAAAGCTTATGCTAAGTTATTCCAGTTGCAGATGATTCTTCTGCCTATCCCCCTCCACCCCAAGGTTCTGTACTTAGAACTAGAGCTACACATTACTTTCATTTATTCCTCCCAGAATGATAGAGAATGAAATATCCCATTAATTAATTGATGTAGCACATCAATTTGAGTCTTTTTGACCATGAAAACTCCATGTGTGATCCTATATATGAATGTAACAGAAAACTGCATCAACCCTTTTTTTTTGCCAGTATTCAGCTCCCCAGAATTAGAATATATCATGAATGTCATACTGAAAAATTTTAGACTTACCATTAGCTACATATGTAATCTTGCATAGGATATTGTCCCTGCTTATTTCCTTGTTCCCTTCTGGCGGGCTTACTAACGTCTGACAAATCATAGCAATATTTATTTTGGCACGGACACAGCGACTATTCAGCTGCCAAAAAAAAAAAACCCCAAACATTTGTAAGCTTCAAACTAAGTTTTTTTCAGCATACTTTACTGCTAACAATTTTATTTAGTATAAAGTCTAAGACACTCCACAAGTTGTGTTTTGGGGAGTTTGCGTTCTAGCACTACATTGATGTAACATGAATGTGAATGAAATGAAAGGTACATAGTGAATAGGGAAAAAGTTAAACCAAAATGACTGAATCTCAGGTTTCCATTTGCTTAATGCAGTAAATTATTTCAATTATTGTGACAAATAAGGAAACATCTAAAGAATAACACATCAACATTTACAAATATCAAATTTTTCCCTTGTAAGCAGGCAATGACAGAGCAATCAGCACAAAAACACTCCAAAGAAAACAATCATTGCTACTATCTGACAGAACCAAGGCAGAACCGTGTAAACTGGAGGTTTAACAGGTTCCATATTTACTGTTACACAAGTGTATTGCCATGTCTGACAATACTGAAGAGTTAATGATTTGATTCCTGTCCTGGTTTGAATTAGAACAGAACTAATTCTGTTCAGTGATTTTACTTTTCATCTCAGTTCTTCTAACTGCACTTTCTGAAGTTAATGGCATATGTTTGCAGTGTCTGTTTCAAGCAGTGATAACACTTGATGTTACTACCAAGGATTGGTGTGCAGACCAAGGTCACTGTTAAATCTTGTGTACCACGTTAGGGGTGCAGAAAGTAAAAGGTTGCACCTGCAGGGAAGAGTGGACAGGACAGGTGACCCTAAACTGACCAATGAGGTATTCCATCCCATATACATTATATTCAGTATAAAGCCAAAGGATCACGAGGGGTCAAGCTCTCTTCTTCAGTGGTCAGTGTCCAAGGAGGACTGTCCATTCTGCCTTCAATCCCAATCCATGTCTTCCTGAATCCAGTTCCAGAATCCAGCTCCTGAATCTGGTTCCCATCTGCTGCTAAGTCCAGTCTGTGACTTCCCCTGTGCCTATTCCACAGCATCAGGGGTGATGGCAATATAATTGCTATCGGGGGGTTGGGTTCAATACTGATTTTTGCATATATTTGCATTTTACTATTATTGCTTTCATTAAAGTTGTTTCAGTTTTCTTTTCCAATCCATAAGTCTCTCTCTCTTATTCCCTTTCTCTTCCCCTTTTGGAAGGGAGAGGGGTTAATAGAGCATGTCTGTCATTTGTCTAGTGGCTGGCCCTTGACAATTCCATATAAAGTAACCTAAATTCTTTAAAATGCATTCACATCTCCAGAAATTTTGATTCCATTTTTTGGCAACACCCTAGATCTGACAATTGTTGAGAAAAGGTAAGAAAGCTTTTGACTTAGAATATCTTCATCAGGTCATTGAATCATCTGGTTTAAACAAATTGTATTTTTACATACCTCCCCCCTTACATGAGTATTACAAGACCATCAACACATAATAGAAAAATGGTATCTTAAAAACAGAACTTGATAAATTAAAATAACACTTACAGGAGCACTGTCATGTTCCACAGAGAAATTGCACACAATACATGTTTCAGGATCATTTTCACTGAATGCTGGTATCTTTCTGATAGCAGACAGATACAGCACATCCCTTTGAGAAGCCGGCCACACCCTCTACAGAGAAACACCTGAATATAAGCTTTTCCAGTTTTGCAAATTAAGTACTTACTATGCTTAGATAAAGAGAAAAAAAAAAAAAACAAACCCACAAACAAGGCAAAACATGTCAGTCATGTTATTTAAGTAAAAAAGTTTGAAGTTGGTAATTTCATGTGATTTTCAAAACTGAAACAGAATGTAGTTGTTGTACAGATGTGTATTGAGTTATATGGCTACACTTCATTTTAAAAAAATTAAGGCAAAAGTTTAAGCCCTTTGAAAGGTAGGGAACCAAGCTACAATGACTTTTTCAGTAGACAACCAGGAAGAGGCACTTCCTCTCCTGTTCTCTCAACCTTAGGTTTACATTTTAGTTAATGTTTGTAAGCTATAAACTGAATTAGTGGTTAAGTATAAATAGATGCATCTACAGTTATTTATGTCTCCATAAATATGGAGGGGGGGGTAAGAGAGTAAGAAATATTTATAACAAGTATTTCAAGAAGCTACTACTCCATTGAGACAGATATGGTAATATCTAAGAGAAGGTTTCAGAAGAAAAGTGTCTGATAAAGTAAAACTATACAGAAGACATTTTCCTGATGCTCAGTAGGGGAAAAAAGTCTAGCTTTTACCACAGCACTATACAGTTCACACAACTGCCTTATTCAAAAGTTGTAGTCTGCTGTTACAGCAGTTTAAAATGGTAAAAAATTAATAGATTTGTTTTAATATTTGAGTATACTAATACTTGGAATTGTGAAAGATTAAAGATGAATTTGTACATTTCATTCCCATTTTTTGGAACCTGTTAGGTTAGTTTTTGAGTTATAAGTCAAACGAACATTTTAGTAAAGCTACATCAGAACTGATTTGGGTAAAAAAGCATAATGAAGTTAAAAGAACAAATGTACCAGCAATTATACCACCTCATAATGCAAATGAATACGTCAACTAATCATAGTCAACAATAGCTTGCATTATTGCAACAAAACATATGGTACAGTGCTATGGATTTCTTCCTTGTAATCAGTGTCAATTTATTGCTTCAGTTTGCTTTAGATGACCCTCGTATTGCTGCCACTGATATACTTAAGAGATTAAAAACAGTCTTCATTTGTTATTACAAGCTCTATCAAACACATACACAACCAATTTTGCTATCAAGCCAAGTTTCAAAAATTGACAGTTGCAGTTTAATAGAGAACTTGTTCTGAACTGTTGTTTTGAATAGTATTTTAAGTTGTTAATCACAGAATCATATAATGGCTTGTGTTGGAACCTTAAAGAGACCTTAAAGATCATCTAGTTTCAACCTCCCTGCCATGGGCAGGGACACCTTTCACTAGACCAGGTTGCTCAAAGCCCCATCCAACATGGTATTGAATGCATCCAGTGACGGAGCATCTGCAACTTCCCTGGGCAACCTGTTCCAGTGCTTCACTACCCTTATAGTGAAGAACTTCTTCCTAATTTCTAATTTAAATCTACCCTCTTCCAGTTTGAAGCCATTACCCCTCATCCTATCACTACAAACCCTTGTAAAAGGGCTTAAGATGTTAAAGCATTTCATAATTGGTCAGAACACATAAGCCCCAGACTTTCTCGCTAAGGTGTGTATACAGGTGAAGTGTTATTACCTTATGCATCTGGTAAATGATGATTGCATTATCAGCTAAATTTTCCACAACATGGAAATTTTCAATTGTTGCTGAAAGAGGGGAAAAAACCAATCCATCAGTAAACAAGCACAGATATTAGTTCAATGTTATAAACAATATGCTTGCTGATAAACATGCAAAGCTTAAGAATGGATTCCTTACTTTCCCAGTCATTACGAACATCGACGTTCCAGAAGTAGTGGCAAACTTCATGCCCTGTTACCCCTTTAACAGCATGTGTTGCTTTCAAAGGATCTAAAACTATTCCATTTTCTTCCACCTCTCTTCTGTACACCTATGGCCAAATACAAAGAAAGAAATACAGAGCAGAAATTGTCAAAATTGTTAATTTTTAATTGTTTCAAGTTTCATTGGCTTTGATAAAAACTTACCTAGAAGACTACCACATGAAAAATTTGCCATGTCAGTGTTCTCTCAAGTTCTTGCATGGCATTTCACATTAAAATACCAGTATTTTGAGAATCTCTACTCCAAAAATGACTAAGCTAACTTATTTGTCACTATGCACAAGAATGCAAACAAGCACAGTGGAGTAGCCGACAGCAACTTGCTACCATAGAATATTTCATACATTGAATTTACATATCATTTTGATACCAAGTTTTAAGTAGGAGAAAATGAGAAAGGAATCTGCAAAGACAAAGCTATTGCAAGATTTGCATAAGGTTTTAACAGCATAACTTGCTGAGTGATAATATTCAAAGAGAATAAAAATATCTGTCTTCACAGCATATCATCTTATATCAATTAAGCAAAAAACCAAATGTTTACCTTCATTTCTCCTTCTTCTACCACTAGCTGCCAATTGGCATCTCCTCCTACATCTTGCAAGGAATATGTCATATGGTTTTGTACCATCTCTTCCACCTTTAAAGGAAAAAATATACATGTTAAAATCATTCTTTCCATCTTCTTGGGCAGTATTGGAAGCCAATACTTCAAATCCTGTGTAGGAGCTGAACTTGGACAACAGAGCCTTCTATCACAGGTTAAGACCAAGCAGATACTTCTGGCCTTCAGAAACAAAAGCCAAAATCTTGATTCAACTTTCAACTTAATTCTTTATGGGTACTTCCCTAACCTTACTTTGCACCTCTAAACTGTCAAAACTCACTATTTCTACCTAAAGACAATTTTATTTCAGCATGTAGTAAATTACTTCAGGTATCTCCAAATAGAATTGTAAGACTTGAAAGCCAATATTTACTGAAGAACATTTAAAAAGATGGAGGGGGGGGAGGGTGGAAGAGAGAGAAGCTCTAAAAAAGTGAATGCATATCAAAAGTCATATTGAAACAGCAGTGAAGGAAAGACTCATGAGCAAAGCATGCCTATTCTATTTCATTGTCATCTTTGCACAGTTGCCATCTAGAAAAACAACAGAAATGCTTACATTCCAAAAAATTACAATGATGCAGAGACTCCGCTATTGAAAAATACTCATTTAAACATTACTTAGCTAGACAATTGCGCGCTTTTCTTAAAGGCCAAATATTTGATACATTTTTATCAAGCTATGTAAAAACTTTTTTTTTTTATTTGTTCCAAATAATGTGCATAAAAATGGGTGGTAGGACAGGAAATTTTATTTTAAATCTACAGTCTTATTCTATGTTTCTTTTGTTTCCATCTTCCCCATTTCCAAATCCCACTCACATCTAAATAAAAATACAGACAAAAATATAAAGTATCCATTGCTGTGTAATGTTTACAAGTGCTGGAAAAAAATTAATAGCTTTTTCCACCTAAAAGGTAGGCAACTACTAAAACTCATCACAGCAAACAAGTCCATGTAATTGACACTATTTTCCTGAATTACTAGAAATATCTTTTCTAAAAAGGAAAAGCACTGCAAGCAAAGTTTAGTCAACTGACCAACATACAATTAGTCTAAAAAGCAAACAATGACAAGATTAATAACCTGAACCTATAAGTGGTTTTTGCACAACTTAAAAAAATGTTTTATATGCACATTAGGCTTCATAACCTATAAAACATAACTGAGTAAGTAGTACAAGTATAAAGCAAAATTAAAGAACTTAATGACCTTTTTTTCTGACATGATATAGAATTGAAAGATGTTATTTACTTATAATTCAAATCAGAAATTTTGTTTGTACAATGTACTCTTTGGGCAATATACAAGTTAAGAAATGCAAAATTTTTTAAGTTGTAGACATTTTTATTAAAGCTACTGAAATCAATCCAATGGTTTCATAAGATTTGGGCCTCTGCAAAAGCAACATGCATTCAAGCAGAATGTAAAAAGACAACTGTTTAGTATAGGAATAGAGAACTTTTTTTCTCTCAACATACTAGTTTAAAGCAAGCACAGTGATTTATGTAACAAAAACCCCAGGTTCTAGAGAAGAGGATGAAATACAGCAAATATATGCAACCCCCACTATACACATTAATACAATACCTGGGCGCTGAATATGTGAACATCAGAGGCACTGACTAGATCAATGGAAGACATGGAGGAAGAGTGACTATAGGGCTACCAGAGACAGACAAAGAATAAACCAAGTAATCAGAACAAAGGCACGACAGAGCATTCAGTACCAACTTGAAAGCACAAGATAGTGAATAAAAGGAAAACAAAAGCACCATAAGCAGCAAGCACAGCAGTGAATGCTGATTTCATGTACCTATTATGTATTATGCTCCCAGTGTAACACTAAGAAGAGCATAGCATTTCCAGTAACACTAAAAATAGTCAATTGATCCTATATGCAAGAGACTGTATTTTTTGGGTTTTTTTAATTCAATTAAATTAATTTTGGTGAAGATATCTTAAAAACACTGAGGTTAGCAAGTTGGGATTTATTTTCCTTTAATATAATCTCTAACTGGCAATCCTGATACAAGTCAAGAGTATTCTAAATACATACTGAAGTATTATATAGAAATATAAGTCATCCCATTATTCAGAGGAGATGATGAGAAATATCTTACCTTTTGGACAAATCTGTGAGTCCCCACAGCAGAAGGTAAGGATGTTGGCCAGTGTAATCTGACCTTTTCACTTTGGGACTGCAACAAAATAGGTTTAATTATTGGTAGTCAGCAGCTACTGGGTGGACTATGAAACAGAGTGAGACATCCTCAATCTATATAGGAGCTACAACAACTAATGTTGTCCATGACAGACATGAAGTTGTCATCCTGCTGGAGTTATCAGGAAGTGAATGGGCCTGGAGACTGAATTACCCATTCAGCTGTACTTCAAGGTTTATTTCCAAGTTAAGAAAAATAGATTGGCAGCATTAAGGATGTTGCATCTATGTAGTAGTAGAACAGTCACTCAAAACTTTTGCTTTCTGCTAAGAGGTACTATATGTCCACTAGAAAGTCTTATCATTCTTAACCAAGTTATTGTATTCACTATATTCATAAGCCTTTTAAGACAAAGGAGGCACCACTTTGATATTCCCTCTCATTTCATACACTACTATATGTTCTCATATTCTATATATTTCATCACATGCATCCTATCCCTTTTTGAACCTTGTCATTGAAGTGTATTCAAGAAATGAGTTAGAGAAATAGCCAAAGCCTACTCAATTTATTAATAAAAACAAGAACCAACAGAACTATGTCTTTCCTATTTCACATACTGCTACAGTCAAAAGAAACTTCAGAGTAATAATTAGGTTTTGAAAAATAGCTAGAGTATTTCATATTCTTATTTGCACAGGGTATCAATTACACATAAAGATAACTTTAATACACTTATTTAGGAATTAGAAATCAGAGACATTCAATTAGCTTAACACACTATCCTTTTCTATGCAAGTTATGAAGTCACTTTCTCAAAATTAGTGTTTAGCAATGATATTTAACTGTACAAATATTAAGTAGTGAATTCCACTTATAAGTGTCAGTATAAAATATCCAGATTTTCAGGAGATACACCCCAGGACTAAGTCACAGAAGTCTTTCATGAAGTGCCCATCATTAACATATTTTTCTAGTACCAATACCTGTTCTTCCATTTTATCCTGTCTATCGAGGGCAGCTTCAACAGCATCAAAGAATTCTTCTTCATTAATCAGACTATTAGGACCCTCCTAGAGCATAAGAAACAAAACTAGTTCAAAATTTTGGAGACACGAGAGGCCCCACTGAAGTTTAATATTAGAAATAGATATTTATATATTATGCATATAACTGACAGAAGGAAATTTCTTCTATAGACCTCATATATTTTCACCAATATTCTTAGATTGCAATTAATCTGAAAACCCTACTTGTTAATTATTTCCTTTAATGACAATTTAGGGGTAGTTCTATAGACAAGCAAAAAAAAAGGAAAATGAAGAAGACTGAGTAACAGTGTCAATATGCTATGACATCAGATTTAGGATTGAATTAACATGTATCTTCTTTTAAAAATGTTCACAGTGTGTCAGTAAAGTAAACATTAACATAATTGTGTAGTTAGACTTGTTCTAAGTATTCTAGTGCCCTAGGGTGGATTTCAGATATGTGCTCAAAGCATGAGACAAGACAAAATCCTGGGGATCACTATTGAAAATTCTTGGAAAGAACAGTTTAACAATAAACAGCAGGTAGAGTTGAGTCAACTATTAAAAACTTGTGTCCACTAAGTAAAATGATAATTTAATAAAACTAGATTTACCGCTTTTATTGTACTGTAAAACAAACTGGTCCAGCAAATTCCAAAAACCTACAACAGGGATATCTGGGAGAAGCAGCTGGTTTCATAACCACGTAGATAAAGTCCAACTTCCTACCCATCTTTTTCTTTTACAGTGCCTCAGTCACAATGGAGAACCTAAGCTCAAGTATCTTTTAAATATCTCAACATATTAGTACCATTTCTCAGACTATAATTTGTAAGCAGAAACGTGTTCGATAAATGTAAATGAAAAGGTCAATTTCTTAAAAATGATGCTAAGTACATTATAGGTGCATTAGCTTACATGAGTCTACAGAAGGCAGTTTAAGAGCTTTAGAATGTGACCAAATAACCAAATTGAGGAGGAAGCTGATAAAACATTCAGTTTAACAGATGAAGCAGAACCTAAAATAATTGAATTTACAAAGCATTTCAAGTGTCAGTGACAAGTTAAAAATAAATTCAAGTTAAACTTCAGATATCTAGGACTGCCTCTGCAGTCAGGGTTTTCATATTTGCATTACACATCTATACAGCTGACTCATTAAAAAGAGTACAAAACTTGCATATAAGCAGTATAAAATGTACAAGAAAAATAATTAAAAAGACAGCAGAAATATCTGTAATCAAAATGCTTTAGACAACAGCAGAATTGTGGGAGACCTCGGCTGGTCTGAGGGATCGGAATGTAAGTTTGATAGCGACCTTGAGTGGACATCTGTGTACCCTTGAGGAGGCCAGAAAATCCTGAGAAAAGAACTGCCAGTTCACAAACAGAGAAAGCTTATCAAAGTTACAACAGAGAGAAAAAAGCATCCAATTGTGAACTGGTGGTCTTTTCTTGGGCCAATCAGGTGTGGACACTTGTTCTCGGGAGGGTTATAAAAGGTCTTGTTGGCACAATAAACTTGGCTTTTGGGGAAATCACATCTGCGTTGAGTCCGTCTCAACAGCGACATCTGGCGACCCCCACGGGCCCGGGCTGCGGGACGAACCCCTGGACTGCGGGAAAATCAATGGAGATGGAGCCCGCTGTAGCTGAGAGCAGCGGTGGAGCTGCTAGTCCACGGACTGATACTTGACACCTAACATACTAGGTGAGCCACCGGGAACATGGGAGGGTCTCTCACTAAATAAGAGACCAGTGTCCTAAATGTGTGGAAAATAATTTTGATGAAAAAAGGACTTAAATTGGAGGAATCAACTTTAAAAAAGATGCTTATATGGAGTAAAAAGAATGGCTTCCAAGTGCATACAACAGCAGCATTTAGCATCTGGCTGTGGGAGCAAATTGCGGAAAAGTTGATTGATAGTGCTGTCTGTGGATGTGGAGAGGCAATGGGACTATTAACTACTTGGTGCTTGCTGCTAGACATGTTAAAAGATCTTAAGAAGCGGCAAGACGAAGTTGAAAATTTAGAAGCCTCCCAGACTACTAGTGCCATTACCGTGCCCGTTGCTGATCCGATTGATCCTGAGGCTGATACCTCCCTCCTGAGGAAGCCCAGGAACCCTTTCATTGCTGATTCTGATGATGAGCATGTCGCCTTTACATGCGGTACAGGATTTGCAGAAGGCTTCAGCTCAGTATGGCCCCAATTCTCCTGCTGTGATGCAAGTGCTACGCCTTATAGCAACAGATGAATTAACCCCTTTTGATATACCTGTGTTTCATACCATCTGGAGGCAATGTGCTGACCTCCAGGTGGCCCGAAATATGCAACTCCATCAGCAAGATCCCCGGTATGGGGTTGGAATGGATGTGCTTATGGGGTTGTGGAATAACGGCAATGCGCAGGCCCAAGCTTGGTGGCATCCATTACTGTTAGAGCAGGTTAAGAACGTGGGGATGGAGGCTATTATGTGTACTGTGGAGCTAGCGGAGCTAAAGGCACGATATACTACCATTAGGCAAGGAGCCATTTTTACAGTTTGTAGAGAAATTAAAGGCATCCATTCAAAGACAGGTTTTTGATGGCCATCTCCGGGATATGTTGCTTAAACAATTATCCTGGGATAATGCTAATGAGGACTGTCAGAAAATCATAGAGGCAATGCCAGGCGATCCAACGCTAGAAGCCATGATCACGGCTTCTGCCAAGGTGGGATCTGTGAGGCACAAAATGGCTGAGCTAGCGACAGCCATTTCCACACTCCACCTTGCGGAGCAAAAGTCTTTTCAATGTGGCCAATTATGGCATAGAAAGGCTGAATGCCCCAATAAAAAACAAAAGGGGAGACCGGGCCTGGCTGTTGCCAAGGAATCCATAATTTGCCTGCGATGCGGGAAGCCAGGGCACTTTGCTAAGCAGTGCAAATCTCACTTTCATGCGAATGGGCAACCCTTATGGTTGGGAAACGGCAAAAGGAGTGTGAAGGGGCACATGCAGACACAAATTCCCCCCCCCCCCCCGCCGCTCCCACAGCTCCTTACAGCCCTCGCAGATACCGCAAGCCTTTGCGACAAGTTGCAGGGAAAGACCCAGGGAACAGCCGGGATGGATGTATCCACCTCCCTCACAGTAGCATTGACCACTCCAGCAGTGTATGAAGTGCCTCTGGATGCATGGGGACCAATTGGAAAAAGACTGAGTGAGCTCTTAATAGGGTGCTCAAGCAGCACGTTACAAGGATTAATTGTACATGTAGGGGTTATTGATGCGGACTATCAGGGGCAGATATGTGCAATGGTGTCAACAGCAACCCCTCCAGTTACAATCAAGGCAGGCACTCGGATTGCTCAACTTGTACCCTTTATGAGCTGCATGCCTGAAACGGATCGGGTCCCCTGTGGAACCCGTGGTTTCGGGTTTGCAGGGAAGCCCCAGGTGTTCTGGTCACAAAACATTATCAAAAATAGGCCAGAAATGGTTTGTACACTCGCTATGACAGGTGCCTCCCCATCTCAAGTGAGACTGACTGGACTCCTTGACAGTAGGGCGGATATGACTGTTATTTTGCAGGCTAGATGGCTGCCCTGTTGGCTGTTAATGTTCAATACAGGAGTCCTGGGGGTGGGGGGAGTTCAAAACAGCTATATAGCAGTGAAGCCTGTCTTGATAAGTAACCCAGAAGGGTGGACAGCCACAGTGAGGCCCTATGTCACTACCCTACCATTTAACTTGTGGGGAAGAGATGTGATGAATCAGTGGGGAGTGTGCCTCACCACGGATTTTCAATAGGGGCCACTGTGCTGCAGGGCATGGAGCGACCAACACTGCCATTGACATGGCTAACAAACAAGCCGGTGTGGGTGAACCGGTGGCCCCTCAATCAAGAAAAGCTTGCAGCCCTGAAGGCTTTAGTTGCAGAGCAGCTGTCTGTGGGACATATCAAGCCCTCTCATAGTCCATGGAACACACCAGTGTTTGTGATCAAAAAGAAATCTGGGAAATGGAGATTATTGCATGATTTGAGGAAAATAAACAATGTAATGGCATCCATGGTATTGCTGCAGCTGGGACTGCCATCTCCGACAATGATCCCAATGCAGTGGGAAATTGTTGTAATGTATCTAAAAGATTGAGTTTTTACCATTCCTTTAGCAGAACCTGACATGGAGAGGTTTGCCTTTACAGTACCTTCAGTGAACAACAGTGAGCCGGCAGAAAGGTACCATTGGAAAGTCTTACCTCAAGGGATGAAAAATTCCCCAACCATCTGTCAATGGTTTGTGGCAAAGGCGTTAAGCCCAGTATGTGCCAAGTATCTGAGGTGTTACTGTTATCATTATATGGATGACATTCTATTAGCCGCTTCCTCTCAGCTCTTGTTGGGTGAGATGGAGGCTAAGGTGCGGGAATCATTACAGCAATTTGGTCTAGTTATTGCAGCTGAGAAGGTACAACGTCAGCAGCCTTAGTTATACCTCGGCATGAAAGTTTTGGAGCAGACGGTTATGCCACAACCCATTCAGTTACAGGTGAAAGTAAAAACCTTAAATGATGTACAAAAATTAGCTGGGATGATTAATTGGATTCAACCTTATTTGGGGTTACCGGCCTCGAAATTGCAGCTGCTTTTGGCACTGCTGGAAGAGGACATGGACATTGCAGCACCACGTCAGTTAACCCCCGAGGCAAAACAAGTTCTGGCTGAAGTTGAGCAGATGACACCAGACACGTATGGCGGATTGATCTAGCAACTGCCACACAGGTCTTTGTGTTAGTGGATAGACTGATACCTTTTTCCGTGATAGCCCAATGGAATCCTGATTGGCAAGACTCACTGCATGTATTGGAGTGAGCCTTTTTGCCGTTTCGGCCAAACAAAACAGCGCCAGGCCTTTTTGAACTCCTCGCTCAAATCATCATAAATACTTGAATATGATGTTGGGAGTTGATAGCCCAAGACCCGGAGCAAATAGTTATTCCTGTTCAGATGGGTTATTTTGAATGGTGTCTGGCTAATAGCTCTGCTTTGCAGGCAGCATTAATGAATTACACAGGGCAAATTGACTACCACCTGACTTCCCATTTTTATTAACGGATGCAGAGCCAGGTGCGTTTTGCGCAAAAGCAGCTGAGCCAATTGGAACCAGTGGACGGGCCTACGGTGCTCACTGATGGTTCTGGGAAAACAGGAAAAGCAGCCATGGTATGGCATGACGGTCAGCAATGGCAGCAAAGACTTGAGCACCAAGATGGCTCCCCCCAGATTGTGGAACTTCGAGCAATGGTAATGGTATTTCAAAGTTTTACAGAGCCAGTGAATGTAGTCACGGACTCTGCTTATGTGGCAGGACTGGTCTATCATTTAGATAAAGCTGTGCTCGGACACATGGGGAATGAAAAACTGTTTGGGATTCTAAAACTCTTATGGATAGAAATTCAGGAGTGTCTTTCTCCGTATTATATCATGCATATTAGAAGTCACACCAATATACCTGGCTTTATCGTGGAAGGTAACGCTTGAGTGGATGCCGCGGTGGTGGTAGTAGTGATGGGGCCAGTGACCAGTAGGAAGCAACAAGCCATTGAATCTCACCAGTTTTTCCACCAGGGGTATTGGGTGTTGAGATGTCAATTTCAGTTATCTAACTCTGAGGCTCGGGCCATTGTGGCAGCATGTCCTGATTGCCAAGGCCAGCATGTCCCTCATTATTATGGGACCAACCCTTGGTGACTGTGGGCATTGCAAGTTTGGCAGACTGATGTAACACGTGTTGTTGAATTTGGGCGGTTGAAGTATGTTCATGTGTCTATTGATACTTTCTCTTCTGTTGTCGTTGCCTGCACACTCATACCTTTGTGTTGGTGTTGTCTGCGGGGACACTTTCACTTTTTGTATTGGATATTGTGAGTGTTGTGTTGGACGTGCTGCACTACGGCATCTGGGTGAGGATGGTCACGGCTGACGTGGGACTTTCTGGTCTGGCTCAACAGGGAATCAAAGGGTGGTTGAAGGGCCTGCTGGAAGCAGGCTTACTGATATTAGTGATTACCACCATTTGTGTTGTTCCATGTGTGCTGTCCTTGATGCAAAGGGCCCTGCAGCAGGTATCTAACATGGCCCTTTTTGGTAGGAAAAACAAAAAGGAGGAATTGTGGGAGACCTCAGCTGGTCCGAGGGATCGGAATGTAAGTTTGATAGTGGCCTTGAGTGGACATCTGTGTACCCTTGAGGAGGCCAGAAAATCCTGAGAAAAAGAACTGCCAGTCCACAAACAAAGAAAGCTTATCAAAGTTACAACAGAGAGAAAAAAGCATCCAATTGTGAACTGGTGGTCTTTTCTTGGGCCAATCAGGTGTGGACACTTGTTCTCGGGAGGGTTATAAAAGGTCTTGTTGGCACAATAAACTTGGCTTTTGGGGAAATCACATCTGCGTTGAGTCCGTCTCAACAGCGACACAGAATAATGAAACCTGAGGTGAAGCAGACTTCTATTCTCAAAAAATTAAGAATTTAGATTCTTCATTTCCATTTCCAAGGCAAAAATAGAAAAGTGACATGAACATGCTTGCACAGCCAAAGGCCTTGATTTACACACACACGCTCCTTTGAGAAATAAATGAATCTCTAAAAGCCTTAGCATTTAAAAAAAATTCAAAATCAGAATTTGTACCTCATAGTCTGGCCCTCCAAAGTGGGATTTTTTCTTCAGTTCTGTCACAGCATTTTTGTATGCTTCTTCAGTTCTTCTCCTTTTCTCTATCTCCTATAAAATTACATGAACATTTGATGCAGCAAGAATGAATTGGCTGATAACAGTCAGCATATCAATAAATGGAATGACCAGTATAGGGGTTTTTCCCAAGTAACAATTGCAAAGCTGCTGATTTTCTGATTTTATTTGAATGCACGCATTATATGTGCCGATATACATGCATATATAATACAAAGCGTAGGAAGCTAACTACCTGGAGCATACCTTGTTTAAGTCATATGGAAGAAACTAGATCAGAAAGCAAAATCTGGTATTTAGTTTAAGCATAGCAATTCATGGTTTGTTGAGGGTCAGACTTGGTATCTGGCAGTTTATATAAACTCTTTCACACAGATGCTTGGGCAGTGATAACAAAGGGTGAAAAGTAAGACTGGTAGAAAGTTAACTTGTTGAATGGGGTAAGATACTAGTGAATCATGGCATGTAAGTTTGTACCTATAATTAGCTGGCATAGGATCCATGTGGATCATTTTGTGAACTTCATGCAGAGACTAACAAATCAACATCATTCCCCCATAATAGGTGTGTGACTGTACTAGAGCTACTAATAATGTCTGTGTCATTGTATATTTTGAATAAAGAGGCAATAATGCTGGAATCAGATTAATCAGATTATTTCCTATGCAAGTTCTACATACTGCCAGACATTCATAGAGAAAAGCTATAAACATTTCTGAAATTCTTGCAGCATTCAGCTTTAGATGCTTCTTTGTTCCCTTTCAGCAACTGGACACCACACAATACTTCTTGCAGATATGAGTATAATTATTCATCGACCCAATCTGAACTTTAATGATTCAGTGGAAAACCCTTAACAACACTGAAAGGTTGCATTTACCAACTGTGAATTTGGTGGTAATGTTCACTCTGGAACACATACTTGGAATGAAACACAAAAAGAAAACCAAAAAATATCCCCCCCTTTCAATCCCTACACTTTCTATACTTCAATCTGCAAATTAATATATGCGGGTTTTGTCTTTTCTTGGCAACAACATTAAATAATGCAGAAATTGGGAAATTGTTTGATTGCACAGAAGAAAATTTACTGGTGTATTAAACCTCTGTACAATTTAATGAGACATTAGTTACAATTGTGAAAGGTGAATGAAATAAATTACCCAAACATGTTAATTTTAAAGTAAAATTTAACATTCAGGATATAAGCTTGCTCATTAATACCAATTATTAAGATCAAAGGAAAAAAGAATAGAAGAATGTTTCTGTAGTCAAGACAACAAGAAAAGCATCATCACAAGGATTTTGTTGCAAATAAAACAATGGACCAAATACTAGAGATTAAATCCTTCCCCTGTTTATTCCTTTTCTTTAAAAAAGCCTATTTTAAAAATACATTCAAGAGGCTCATACTGAAAAATATACTGCACTGGAAAAGGAAAAAGTCAAGCTCAAGATCTTAACAGCTAAGAATAGAAGTTTGAAAGCAAAGCTGTAACTACAATTGCCTTTAGATAACATTACATGCTTTTGCATTAATTTTATTCTGGCCATCTGTCTGTTTTAGTAACAGAAAGAAAACTAAATATAGAATTCTAAAATGACAGTCCCTAAGTGCACTATTTTAGCAGTCTTCTTTGAAGTTATAAGATAGTTTTATAATAATTTTTTGTTTTTCAAGGTTTCAAAATAAAGTTTCCAAACTTCAGAATGTAACTTAAAAAACCTTTTATTTATTTAAAAAAAAGGGCTTCTAGATGATCACTTCATAACACTGTACTCATCTCAATTCAAATTGTAGTCAGTTCTGGATTCAACAATTTCTGATGAATTTGAGCTTTTTATTATTAGAAATATTTTAGGACAGCTATAATTTTGAAATATATTTGCTTCAAGTTCAGCAGACATAAATCTCTCTTGCATTCTTAGGCTAAACTGGCCCTCTACAAGATGGAGCCTGTATAGTTTTCTGAAGTAGCAGGACTTTCAATAATCACATTTGTGTTTTGCTGTAAAGTAAAATGTGGTTCTGAAGCTAGTGGAGTGAGGAGGCTGGAGAGGGAAGGAGAGAAAGCTGGATTACAACAGTACTTGCACTACTTGTAAAACATTGCATTTAGCCACTGGCAGAGATCCTGTTTTTCCTATGACAAATCTGCACAGCACAGAGCCTGCAGAGTAAATCTGCTGATATACAAAGGACAAACTTGATGCTGCACCTTTCAACAAGTCTACCTGGTCTTTTACAGGCACTGGACAGACTTACAAGAGCTTTAAACCCCTCCCAGATAGAACAAACAAATGGCTGCCCAATTGCATATAATTTTCCCCTCTAATCTCTCAAAGAAGATATTCCGAACTTTATCATCTCCCAATATTTACTTCCCTTTCAGAGTAGCATAAGCATTTATCTAAGAAAACCAAGAGTACAGAAATTAATATAATTCTCCTCCTAC
This sequence comes from Todiramphus chloris collaris, assembly GCA_025345505.1. Classification (NCBI taxonomy): domain Eukaryota; kingdom Metazoa; phylum Chordata; class Aves; order Coraciiformes; family Alcedinidae; genus Todiramphus; species Todiramphus chloris. The sequence goes on along the minus strand of JANVCC010009937.1, from coordinate 162,296 downwards.
ATCTATTTATTGGATGACAGAGCAGTGTTTTGGACTGACCTCCAAGCCCCCATTCCCCATTCCCCACCCCCACCGCCCACTCTGCACTGCTTGGGGGTAGAGGGGCATGCAGTGAAAGAGTGAGGTTGAGACTGGGAAATGGGGGAATAAAGTTGTTATAGTGTTTGTCTTTTTGACTTCCACTAACTAGCTATTTTAATCAGCAACAAACCGATTTTCCCCAAGTTGAGACTGTTTTGCCATGACAAGAACTGGTAAGCTATCTTCCTGTCTTTCTCTTGACCTTTCTCATCCTATTATTTCCCCCAAGGTCCTGCTGGATGGGGTGGTAAGTGAGCAGCTGGATAGGCATTTGGCTGATAGCCAAGGCTAACCCACCACGATTCTATATTATTTAATTCAATAAAAATCTCCTCTTCTAAAAGGCTATCAATTACAGGAATCAAAAAAGCAAAACAAAAAATATTTTATATTAGAATTACAGTACTTTACATGACTGTGCTGTAAATCCCAGAAAATTTCAATGACAAGTGTGACAAAGTCGCAGGTGTACCAAAGCAGAGAAACTTAAAAACTCTGAGTTTTTAGAAGCTTTTGCTATTTTAATTTCTGGGAAGCCAAGTCCAAATAACCTTGTGACCCCCTTTAAAATGTATTTAATCATGCTGTATGAGGTGGTATGTTGATGTACGAGGCATCAGTCACAAGACTCAAAGTGAAATTTAGGTTTGAATTTGTTAACCACTTGCAGATCAAACCAAGTACTTTAAAGTTAGTCCACAGAAGAAAAATGTGGCAACTAATCTAAACCAATTCAAATTCTATATTAACATATTATTCTGTAATAACATATTCTAACCTACTGACAAGAAAAAATTAACTTCATCCCTGTTCTAAGCAAGAGTGAGCTGTGTTTGCTCATCCCAGGCAAGAGAAGACTTTTGTGGGGGCACTTAATAGTAGCCTTCCAATACCTCCAAGGAGGTCATCAAGAAACTGAGCCCAGCTCTTCACAGCAGTCTATAGTAGGAAGATGAAAATCAATAGGCAGATACTAGGATAAGAGCTACTCCAACTGCATATAATGAAAAACTATACTGTAAGCAGTTGAGCAGCAGAACAGGCTGCCCAGAAAAACTGTGCAGTCTCTAGCCTTGGAGACTTGAAACTAGGCTTGATAAAGCCCTGAGCAACCTGGTCTGATCTCAAACTGTACTTCCTTTAAGCAGGAGGTTGGACTAGAGACCTCTTAAAGTCTCTTCCAACCTGAATTACCCTATGACTCTATGACTAAGCTTCAAGTCTTAGGACTGCTATAATTTCCCCAACTACCTAGATGAAGCAATAATAAATTAAGTGTTGACAGAAGTCACAATACAGTTAGATAGGACCAGGCCTTTGACATACACACAAAGAGTGAGGAGACAGGGGTAAGGATTCAAACATGGATGTATTTTGTCTGAATGACTTAATACTTTGAATTGTGTACCACTAACACATATGAAGTAAAAATGAGACAACAATGACTAAAGCACTGTACAGGACACCAGACAGTGATAGCAGGATTCTAGAAATCAAAGCCTAAAGTACAACCTAGCCACGCTTCTAGTACATATCTTCTGAAGAGAGAAGACACTGCTCTTTTTGAGTTGCTATAGTGGTTGAGTAGGCTTACCATAAACTATCACTGCCATAAGAATAACAGATATTATAATACCAAACACATCCCTAAAAATATTAACTAATTGGTATAAAACGTGACTTAAATGAATCTCTTCAATCTCCTAAAGGTAAACAAAATTATTGTATCTTAGACCTTTAAAGTTAGAACTGGTTGTTTGTAGTGGGTCTGGCCCACTACATTGTTCTTAGTGCTGTCACCATCTCTTATCACAATTAAAACATTTCAGAGATTTGTACATCATTTTGCAAGCATGGATAATTAGGTCTCTTTTACAGGGCTGCAAGCAATACACTTATTACTGTAGAATACTATCAGGTTCTTTATAGATATAAAAATAAAATATAGGAACAATAATATCCTATCTGGAATATACTATCTGAACAAGGGTTGGGAAAAGAACAAATATGATTAATATGATTAATAATGTTACTGCATCACGAACAGTCAGGATGAGGTTTTAACATTTTATAAGAGTAATAAATAATGAAAGTACCAAAATTAATAATTGCTGTACATAAAAATAAAAGCAATACCTGGAATAAAAAAAATAAAAGTAGCTAACTTGAAATTTCAATTTAAAGATAAAGAAACAATTTTTTCAACAAAAGTAAAAGGAAAATGATCTTACCTTATCTAGTCTTTTTTGCCAGCTTTCTTCACGTTTTACCATGAGTTCAATACAATGAGACAGTGTAGCAAGGATTCCAGCAGTAGTTGCCTTGAAAGTTATAGCTTCTCCTTTAAAGTCTATGCCATTAATTCCTTTCGGTGTCACATGTGGAAACACTAAAACCAAACATGAATCATTCACTGATAGCTGCCTTTAACTCTAACAAACATTTTACATGTATGCTTTATATTACAACTGTTTGAAGCAAATAGACTGGATAGAAAGTTAATTTCAAAAAAACCAAAAGTGGTAATAATTTTCATCTATCCACAGGATAAGGAAAGAGATTCAAAAAGAGGAACACATCCCTTCGTCTTCATCCTCCTATACTGTATTTCAAGTTTGCTTGTAATGCTATATTACTCTGCACCCTGCAAATCATGTGGGTGGAGGGATTGGGAATACTTTGTAACAATAGCAGTTTGACAGCTTGGAGTGGGGCCCTGGAGCTCGGATTAGAGATGTTAAAAGGAGGCTGCATGAATTGTTGCACCCCTCTGATTATTATCCCTTGATAGTTTTTCAGATAGGTAATGATGAGATTTCTGAGAGAAGTTTAAACGCAATCAAGAAGGACTTCAGGGCACTGGGGCGACTGGTTCAAGGTTCAGGAACACAGGTGGTGTTCTCCTCTATCCCTCAGGTAGTAGAGAAGGGCACAAAAAGAGGATGGAATACCTATATAATTAACAATTGGCTGAAAGACTGGTGCCACCGTCAGAATTTTGGGTTTTTTGATCATGGAGTTTATTTGGCACCTAACCTACTGGCACCAGATGGAATACAGCTGTCACAAAGGGGAAAAAGGATCCTCGCACAAGAGTTAGCAGGCCTCATTGAAAGGGCTTTAAACTAAGATTGAAGGGGAAGGGGGATAAAGCCAGCCTCAGTGAAGATGGGCCTGTAGACAGCCTTCAGTCTGTTGTCCTACTTGGGGCGAGTGATTTTGATACTTGTGATACATTGGACAACAGAAACATGTACATCACTAGTGGGGTGGTGGCTGCAGAAGCGATCAGGAAACCAGAATTGAAGACGGAAGGGGATAAAACCTGCTCCTCCAGCAATGAGCCTGGGGGTGATGGGGGTGAAGTCAGTTGCAGAGATCGGGTGCCTCTGTACCAATGCACACAGACTTGCTAGTGATGAGCCTGATGAGCCTGGGGACAACCTTCAGTCTGCTGTCCCACTTGAGGAGGATAGTAAAAAGAAAAGTTTCTTTAAATACATAAGTGCCAAGAGGAAGAACAAGGAAAGTGTGGGGCCACTGCTGAATGAGAAAGCAGTCTTAATAACCGAGGATGCAGAGAAGGCAGAGTTGCTCAACACCTTCTTTGCTTCAGTCTTTACTTCTAAGACCAGCCCCTGTGAACTCCAGTCCCTGGCTGAAGGGGAGAAAGCCTGGGGGAAGGATGACTCTCCACTGGTCAATCGAGACTGGGTTAAGGACCAGTTACGTAAGTTGAATATGCATAAGTCCATGGGCCCTGATGAGATGCACCCAAGAGTGCTGAGCCAATTGGCTGATGTTATTGCCCTGCCACTCTCCATCATTTTTGCAAAATCATGGCAAACAGGAGAGGTGCCGGAGGACTGGAGGAAAGCCAATGTCACTCCAGTCTTCAAAAAGGGCAGGAAAGAGATTCCAGAAAACTATAGACCAGTCAGTCTTACCTCCATCCCTGGAAAGATAATGGAGAGGCTCATTCTGGAGGTTATCTCTAGGCACATGGAAGATAAGAAGGTTATCAGGAGTAGTCAACATGGATTTACCAAGGGGAAGTCACTCTTGACTAATCTAATAGCCTTCTATGATATTGTAACTGGATGGCTAGATGCAGGGAGACCAGTGGATATAGTCTATCTTGACCTTAGCAAGGCTTTTGACACAGTCTCCCATAACATCCTTGTGGAGAAGCTTGGGAAGTATGGGATAGAAGATCAGGTAGTAAGATGGATTAGTAACTGGTTGGACAATAGAGTCCAGAAAGTGGTGGTCAACGGTGCCAAGTCCAGCTGGAGAGCTGTAACCAGTGGAGTCCCCCAGGGATCAGTGCTGGGTCCGGTCCTGTTCAACATCTTTATCAATGTCATTGATGACAGGACAGAGTGTCTGCTCAGCAAGTTTGCTGATGACACAAAACTGGGAGGATCGGCAGATACACCTGAAAGCTGTGCAGCCATCCAGCGAGACTTGGACAGGTTGGAGAACTGGGCAGGGCAGAACCAAATGAGGTTTAACAAGGATAAATGTAGAGTCCTGCATCTAGGTAAGAATAATAAATTACACCAGTACAGACTGGGAGGTGATCTGCTGGAGAGCAGTCTTGTGGAGAAAGACTTGGGAGTCCTGGTGGACAACAAGTTCTCCATGGAGCAGCAATGTGCCCTTGTGGCCAAGAGGGCCAATGGTATCCTAGGGTGTATCAAGAGGAGCGTGTCCAACAGATCGAAGGAGGTTCTCCTCCCCCTCTACTCTGCACTGGTGAGACCTCACCTGGAGTATTGTGTCCAGTTCTGGGCTCCCCAGTTCAAGAGAGACAGGGATCTGCTTGAGAGAGTCCAACGGAGGGCTACAAGGATGATTAAGGGACTGGAGCACATGCCTTATGAGGAGAGGCTGAGACACCTGGGGCTCTTTAGTCTGGAAAAGAGAAGACTGAGAGGGGATTTGATAAATGTTTATAAATATATGAGGGCTAAGTGTCAAGAGGAAAGGGACAGCCTCTTCTCACTCGTGCCTTGTGATAGGACTAGGGGGAATGGATATAAGCTGGAGCACAAGAGGTTCCACCTTAACATGAGGAGGAACTTCTTTACAGTAAGGGTCACAGAGCACTGGAACAGGCTGCCCAGAGAGGTTGTGGAGTCTCCTTCTCTGGAGATTTTCAAAACTCGCCCGGATGTGTTCCTGAGTGACCTGTGTTAGGGTAGATTAGGTTGGAGGGTAGATTAGGTTGTAGGTTAGATTATATGATCCTGCCCTGGCAGGGGGGTTGAACTCGAAGATCTCCAAGGTCCCTTTCAACCCCTAACACTCTGTGATTCTGTGATTCTGAAAGCAAGGAAACACAGAATACATGGGGAACTAGAGCCAGTTATAAAGAAAACAAGACAGAAAAGGCTTATTTTGCCCATATATTTTCCAGGTTCTTGAAGAAATTGTCTACATTTTTAAAAATGCTTTTGGTAAGTACTCCTTTTGGTGATTCTATCATATTTGAAACTGTACTACTTCAAAGTTTTGTGAACCAAATTCTAACAAATACTGAATTGTCAACAACTAGAGAATGTAAATATTGAAATAATTTCACTCAGGAAACAAAAGAAAGTATAAGAAGAATACAAGTAGATTTTTAAATGCATATACAACTTTTGGCAGGCCAGAAGTATCAGATTTCTAAAACAGCAAGACTTGTGTGAGTTCTTCATGTTTACTGCATGGATACAGTGAGTACAATGACTATAACCAGATCATTTAAGATAAGAATAAAAATCATAATTCTGTTCATTATAACATTGGAAAATACAGTTTTAAAAAGTGCTAAGATTATGATGAGTGAGAATCATTAACAATGTTGACTTAACCATTATGTAGCCATAGAACTTAGAAAAACCATAATGGGGCATACCTAACTAGAAAAGCATTGTGCTCCACCACACTGCTAAAGCATATAACACTTGCAAGAAAAACTGCAATTGCCTGTTACAAATCTCAGTTTCCAAGATCTAAATGGTGCAGTTGTTTCAACAGAATTTTATAGTGGAAATGGCTTTGGACACAGAATAGGAAATTTTAGTTTGACAGGCTTGCTTAATGGTGTGAATTAACAATAACTCAGATTATCATTCCTTAGCTGCTTTTCATGATTATCTTTACATGAATAAGAACTTCCTGTCACATACATTCAAATAATTATTCTTGTCATTTTCGGCTTAGAAAAGAGCATAAATACTCATATCAGGCTTATCATACCATTCACATGAATTTTCAGTGAAAAAGTTGACACACTTACATTTTTCCTTACTGCTGTTACTGTTATGTAAAAAATCCCCATCAGAACGCATTGTAGGGAAATCATCTTCATCATCTTCTACCACTAAGTGTGTGAGAGAGAGAGAGAGAGTGTGTGTTATAGGAGTGAGAAAACTTTCCCAGTTCTTTACTGTGCAAGAAAGAATTAAGAGCATATTCATGGCTAAGCAGCATTTAGGAATTTTTTCTTATAACAACAGTCATAAACCTTTTTTATTTTTTCTCTTTTTTTTTTTTATGACCTGAGATCACTATCAACATTACTGTCAGAAACCATCAGGAGACTAACATTTTCTCAGTGTTGAAATTTAGCACCTGATTCAATGGTAAGAAGAATATTATCTCAGTGTTACAATTGGATAAGCAGGGATCCACAATTGAAGAACTATCTACTCTTTTACGCTAGAAAGTTCTCAAATAAGTGGAATGGTACTTATCTACTGTTTTTTTCACAACCAAAAGTTTCAGGCTGCCAGAACAAACACAGGGATAAATATAAATGCTTCAGGAGAGTGCATGAATACAGCAACAAGCTGTACTCTGGGAAGAACAATTCAGAGATATGTAGACATCCACATCTGAGTCTACTAGAACCTCAAGAGTGCATTCAGTGCTCTAGCTGCAGCCAATACATCTCAGGAGCGTTCATTATGTCAGAACCTTTGCCTTTTTAAAAGAATGTATTTTTCCTATCAAAACTAATATCCTATTGTTTTTCAAAATAAAGGTAAGAGACACAGAAGTAAACTAACTTGAATTCATCTTATGGGGGTAAACAATTATTGTTCTAGAACATCAAATGCTTAAAAGAACATCTATTTTATACAGTTGACAGCTACAGGTTAATATTAAAGTAGATTTTTATGGGAATCCAACTTCTGAAGTGAAAATAGTTAACACTGTTTATGCAGAAATATCTATGATTGATCCCATTACTATAGAATAAATTTAATATAATTTAAGATATTTTATTTATATAGTATCAAATGCTATAGTAACTATTTCAATGACTATTACTGTGCTAAAAGTTAAATTCTATGGAGATAAGAGTTTTCAATTACAGTTTTACCTTTATCCCTCTGGAGTTCATCTTTGGAAACTGCATCTGCACAGGCATCAAAGTATTTTTGTAAAGTATCAACTTGTCTACACAAGATATCTCTAAAAGTTTCCATTTCTGCAAGCTTCTCGCATAAGCTATGGCCCTTCTGAAAATAAAAAAAAAAATGGCTCAAATGCTTCTACATATTCAGCAATAGTTCAATGTCAAGGAAAAAAAAGGATTTTGACAATTATGAAGAACAAATTCTTCAAGTACACTAAAGACATTTCAGATCGCAGCAGCTATGAAATACTGTTAATGTTAGAATAACATAAAAAACTGTACAAAAGTCTTTCTTACTCATTTTGTCCACTGGTCTCAATTTTTCCTCTTGACTGCATTTGCTACTTTAGAGCATTCAATAACAGCTTATCATGAAAAATCATGTTTTTAATACCAGGTTTATGCCTATTTGCCTGAAAACAGTCAGTTATAGTTTAAGACCTTTGTTCTAATATTTACTCCCTCCTTTCTTGTGTTGCTTCTCTTCTGCTCTTCCAGAAGTACAGCCCACCCAAGTTCAAATGTTAAATATTTATACACATGAAACAAGGAAAGTCATAATTTGTCAGTCAGTATTAATCAAATTTGTTAAGTCACAGAATCAGCATTTCCTTTAATTTAGAAGCCTGATATTCTCATAAGTACACTAGGAAAGGTTAATAAATCCTCCCACAGGTTTGATTTTCTTGCCATTTGAAAATTACACCATAGTTTAAGAGGGACAACTGCATAAAGGCATGAAAAAGCTTCCCATATGATCTGTTCATCATCACATGCTAAATTACTAACACACATAATAACCCAAAGATTTGGACTATTTCCCTATAATTGTGTGAATAAGTCTTCACACAGCTTATTTCCTTTCCAGTTGTGTGTGCTATTAGCACACTAATATTAAGAAAATGTTATTCACTAACCTTGAATGAAGAGGTGGATGTTGCAGAGTATCCGCTAGCTCCAGAAACAAGAGATACCATGGAGCCATGGCGTCGTAAACTTGACTCTGATCCATAGCCAGATTCAGTCTAAAAACCAAACCACACACAAAACTAGAGTGTTGAGGCTTTTAATAAAAAAAAGAAATACCGAAAGAAAGTTTAATGTCATCTTCTCTAAAACCAGCCCATTTGTTTCTTGTCAGGAAGCAGCAGGGGCTTAATAACTCAAATTGTGTCTGCAAGTTTAAGATGTTGATGTAGCATGTGTAGTTGCTATGGATCTATTTTTTGTTATCATAATGATCTGGGAAAAAGTAGTTATCTGCAACTTATTATATGCCCTCAAAAGAGCAAGACAACATATATTTATGGGTTCAAAAAAGGGGTAATGTTTCCATTATTTTGGTATTTGTAATCCCCACCAAGGAATTTTCACATAGCATTCAAAAAACCTACAGTACTTTTCAATTAATCAAGTAATTAACATGGTTCAGTTTGAAGACAATCAACAGTCTCAGTTAATTCTTCAGTTAATTCAATCATTCAAATAGTGCCATTCTAGTTTTAAAAACAACAAAATAAGTAGGGATCACAGAAAAAAACCAGATAATTACTGTTATCTTTTTTTTTTTTTGCTTGTTCCAGATTTCTTTATCAATATTCTTTATACTAGACTGAAATTATTTTTGACAAAGAACAAAAGTCTACATAAACCAAGGTGAGATACTGAAAGCAAGAGGAAGAAGACAATAATAGTAACTAATTAAATAATGCAAAAAATGAAAAACATCTCTTGATTAAAAAAGCATTAAAAAGATTAAAAAATATTCAGTTTGACAAATGTCCTCACAAGTGAAACAGAAGCAGATACTGAGGAACTGGAAGAAAAATATTTCCCTAAAGTTTAATGTAAAACAGTCTGTGCATGGCAAAGGAGAAAAAAAACCCTGAAAGAGAACATAAGACAGTGATGGAAAATATCATTCCCTAACTATTACACCAATTAGTCTTTATAGTATAAAATTGTATCAATTTCCTAGGATAGATAGTTTACATTGTATACTACATACTCATGATTAAGTAAGCATGACTAAAGGACCCCAGCTCATTGCAAGAAGGAGGACAGCCCCTACCATGAAGAATAAAGGATACCCCCAGACTATCAAGATAACACTAGTATTCTAGTCGCTCTAACAGCTGTGTGAAATCCTCCCATTATCTGGCATCATAGACAAGTAACTGTAGCAAGATTGACTCCAGGGACATCTAATTCAATAAAAAAAGCAGATGGATGATGATGCTATAGAATGATCATTGCTTTGCAAAACAGTAGTATGTGCGTTACATAGCGACTGGTCAAATCATGTAGTATCTGAACATTTTAAAGGTATAAGAACTATGTGTAAAATTGCATTTGGTGTGCCTCAATTTGAATGGGACATCTCATGAGTATGAATAAAGAATTACTCTTGTAAGTCTATGCTTTGTGTCCTAGCCTCTCGTCTCTGTTGGTATGGGCCAGTTGCAAAAATTTTGTGACAAAAGAAACAGATGGTTCAGAGTAATATCTGAAATACTGTTAATAGATAAATTTGATAAAGTTGACAGAGATTATTGTGAAGGATCTTCGACAGGATTAAGAAATTCTGTAGTGGCAGAGAAATTCAGGTGGGGCAGGGAGAAGGGGAGTGTAGTGGGTCTGGCTGAGCTGCTTTTCCCCATCCAGCCCTCATGCTGCAGCACTGGGAGCTGGAGGGTGTTGATAACACACCCGTGTTAGGACTGCCAGTGCTCACATGGCACCAGAGGCTGGGGGGGCAAGATGGAGGAGGGGATACAGCTGACCTGAGCTGACCAGTGGGATATTCCATACCATATGATGTCAGCTCAACTATAAAAGGAGAGGGAAGGAGGAGGATGGGGGGGGGGGGGGCATTTGGCTTTGTCCTCCAAGCAACTGCTACATGTTCTGGAACCCTGCTTCCTGGACTGGGCCCGACATAGCCTGCAAACGGGAAGTAGAGAATAATATCTTTTTCTATCATAACCCACAGTTCTTTTTTTCATATTATTCCCTCCCCGTGTGCCGTACTGATGGAGGTTGGGGGGAGTGATAGAAGGGCTTGGTGGGCACCTAGTGCCCAGCCAGGGTCAACCCACTGAAGTGAGGGGGACAGTGTTCTGCTTAAAAGATAATGAAGCAAGTTGAGCAGCCCTTGTTATCCTGGGGCCTCCTGAGATAAACAGGAGACAGGATGTTGAGGCCTTGAGGCTTGACAAGCTTTACGGCCCTTAGCTCATCTTGCATGGCTTGTGGATAAGGGAAACTAACTTCAAGACAGGGAGGAATAAAGAAGATCCTCCCCCCAGTCCTGTGATCTCTGACTCATCTCAACTCTGAATTTTGAGACAAAAGGTGAAAAGTACACTGTGAGGAAGACTGGCAGCCTTCCTCCCAAAGACCCCCGAAGACGCCGGCCCACGACCACCAGACGGCAGTGCGCAAGTGCCAATGGGAGGAGGGCTATGATAATGAGTTCCTGGAACTGATTATAATAATCCAACCCCATATAATGGATATGTAGCTAACTCTGTTAGATATGCATGCTTTGGTGTAATAAATACCTGCTTGATGGACACTTCGGGGTGCAAGTTAGGAGGAACGAACCCACTTGCACCCAGCGCCGTAGTAAACATACCTGCTTTATAACCTTTTACGGGTTGTAGAGTTTGTTTCTGCATGTCACCACAACAGTTCCTTTTGGTGCCCAACGTGGGGCATGAGCAGCAGTTTTCTATTGCTTGCTTTAGATGTTAGTATCAAGCTCCTGTGTAGGCCACGGAGTTTGCTGGCGCTACTTATCTTGTGTTTTGCTAACATGTTTATCGAAAAACTGTCTCTTTGCTTTACTTCTACACTGATAGCCTCAATGTGCTGGGGCAGCTTTTGTCTCAGGAGGATGAAGGGACTCGGGAGCACCCTGGCACAAATAGTAACGATGTGTTTCATGCTGGCATCGGTGGATTTGCTGTGTTGGGGGGGCTACCTTGGGGAGAAAATGAGTGAGCACATCCCCCTCTCTATCCAAGAAATTGATGTAGATGATTTTATTGTGCATGCTCCCGAGGTCCTTGTACACCTTTATGCGAGCTTCTTAATCCTACTACTCAATATCGTTGGCCTAATCCAGGCTGTGTGGACTCTGATCCCGGTTTGGCCTGAGAGGAGACAAGTTTTGGGTGGGGTGACACCGAAATGTGTCCTGAGGTGGCCTGTCCTTGGGTGGCAAGGGGTCTGTCAGGATTTGGGCAGGTTCCTAGGATGGTTGTCACCTCCTGTAGCCTGGGACTTTACCCTGAAACACGCAAGCAACCCTTCCAAACTGACACAATATCTAATAGAAGGATGCCTTGTCTACCCCGAAGAAAACCAGCATCTCTTAGCACTGTACTGGGGACTGGCCTGTGCCTATCAAGCCACACTGTGTGGATCCGATGGCCTGGCACATCAGATCCACAAAGGCAGAAGGCCTTGGTATATACTGGTGCACAGTGCACTTTAATGCCATCAGGATATAGAGGAGCTAAGATCATATGCATTTCTGGGGTGACAGGGGCATCCCAGAAGCTGACTGTATTGGAGGCTGAAGTGAGTCTAACTGGTAGGGAGTGATACAAACACTCCATTGTGACTCGTCTAGAGGCTTCATGCATCAACAAAACTCATTCACCTTTCAACAGCCCCATATGGCCTGTGCAAAAGTCAAATGGAGAATGGAGATTGCCAGTGGACTATCATGGTCTGAATGAAGTTACACCGATGCTGAGTGCTGCTGTGCCAGACATGCTAGAACTTCAGTATGAGCTGGAGTCCAAGACAGCCAAGTGGTACACCACTACTGACATCACTAATGCATTTTTCTCCATTCCTATAGCACCAGAGTGCAGGCCACAGTTTGCCTTCACCTGGAGGGGAGTCCAGTACACCTGGAATCGATTGCCCCAGGGGTGGAAACACAGCCCCACCATCTGTCACAGACTGATTCACACTGCACTGGAGGAAGGTGGGGCTCCGGAGCACCTCCAGTACATCGATGACATCATCGTATGGGGCAACACAGCAGAAGAAGTTTTCAAGAAAGGGAAGAAAATAATTGAAATCCTCCTGGAGGCTGGTTTTGCTATAAAGTGAAGCAAGGTGAAGGGGCCTGTGCAGGAAATCAAGTTCCTTGGAATAAAATGGCAGGATGGGCGTCGACACATCCCGATGGACGTGATCAATAAGATAACAACAATGTCTCCACCAACCAACAAAAAGGAGACATAGGCTTTCCTGGGTGCTGTGGGTTTCTGGAGAATGCCTATACCAGATTACAGTCTCATTGTGAGCCCGCTCTACCATGTGACCTGAAAGAAGAATGATTTTAACTGAGGCCCTGAACAGCAACAGGCCTTTGAACAAATTAAGCAGGAGATTGTGCACACAGTGGCCCTTGGGCCAGTCTGGACAGGACCAAATATCAAAAACATACTCTATAGCACAGCCGGGAAGAATGGTCCTACCTGGAGCCTCTGGCAGAGAGAACTCGGGGACACACGAGGCCGACCTCTGGGTTTTTGGAGTCGAGGATACAGGGGATCTGAGGCCAACTATACTCCAATGGAAAAGGAGATACTGGCAGCATATGAAGGAGTTCAAGCTGCCTCAGAGGTGATCGGAACAGAAGCACAGCTCCTCTTGGCACCCCAACTGCCAGTGCTGTGATGGATGTTCAAAGGGAGAGTCTCATCTACACACCACGCGACTGATGCCACATGGAGCAAGTGGATTGCATTGATAACACAACGGGCTTGATTAGGGGACCCCAGTCGCCCAGGGATCCTGGAAGTGATCACAAACTGGCCAGAAGGCAAAGATTTTGTGGATGGGAAGTAGAGAATAACAACTTTATCTATCATAACCCACGTTTTTTTGCGTCTTATTCTCTCCCTGCATGCCGTGCTGATGGAGGTTGGGGGGAGTGATAGAAGGGCTTGGTGGGCACCTGATGCCCAGCCAGGGTAAACCCACCACAGTATGTTAGGAAGAACAATCCCCCATGTGCCTGGTACCAAATAAAGTAATGCCTGCTTTCTAATGCTAAACTTGAGTGTTAGAGAGTTCTTCATTTACCAAGATTTGGTAACAGTTTTTGGCAACTCAGAGGGGACCCTGCTCCTGAGACTTGAATGTTTTGTTTGGGAGATCCCCGCTCCCCTGATCCATGGAGGTCCAGTGCATGGCCCCTGGGATTCTGGTAAGGAATTACTTTTTATTAAAGGGTGTGGTGTATGCTAATATGAGGACACCTGGAGTACATCACAAAGGAAGGGAAAGAGGAAAAGGGGAATACGTTGCGCGTATCTTCTCAGGAATTAAGGAGTTCGAGTCCCCAATATTTTGTAGTTTTGTGTCTTTGTGTTAAGTCATTGTTTGTGTGTTTCTGTGTCACTTTTATAATGGGTAATAAGGTTTCAGTGGAAGGGGAGATTTTAAAGAAATCTGCCCTCGGATGTATATTGAAATATTGGGGAAAAGTGTGGGGGGACCCTCTCACGTGAAAACAGATTATAAAGTATTGTAATATATTTATACTCTTGAAGGTGAAGAAAAATGGGCAAAGAATTGGAATAAGTTGAAAAGGAGGTGATCCCCTAATGTAAAAGAAACTTGTGGAGTATTGGGAGCATTGGTGGCTAGTGGACAGATTGGATGATGGGGAAAAGTGGCCATAAAATGTGATTTTGAAATATAATTCAATATTGCAGCTAATGTTGTTTTATCGAAGAGAAGTAAAATGGAATGAGGTTATGTATGCGAATTTGTTCTTTGCTTTCACTTGAAAAGGACAATCCAAAACCACCAAAGTGTTGCTGCTCATATTGCAGTATAGGAAAAAGATGCACTCAGTATGGTATAAGAGGAAGAAGTTGAAATGCTAGTTGGACCCCTGAGAAGGGAACAAAGGGGGTCAGAGGGAGGAGAGGATTTGCATTGGGAGGAAGTCAGGGAAGCTGAATTGTCAATAGAAAGTTTTAGCCCAGTGGCAATCAGGAATGATTATGAGGCTAGGAAGGACTGCGGATTAGTAGTTCAAGATAGTAATGTTCTGGTGTTAGAGGCAGAAAATAACAAACCACTTAAACATTGTTGTTCAGAATGTAGCATTGGTTGGTGGTGCAGGAAATATAAAGACAAATGAGAAGAAGAGTATGTTGAAATGTTGGTTGGACTGAGAAGAATCTGAGAAGAATAGAATGAGGGTAGATGAGTAGTAAGCAGTTGCACAGGACATAAGGGGGGTGAACAGCAGGCAGAGAGAACAAAGGAATAGCGATGTGGATAGTTCTGGCGAGACAGAAAGTTTCAGTCCAGTGGTGGGTAGGACTAGGTGGAAAGATACTAACATACAAGGTCTTCTTAGACAAATGGTAAGAGCTGATGGACCAGTTTGGGTAAAAGTGATGTTTTCTGTATCGGACTTAAAAGTCTTGGAAAGAGATGGCAAGGAGGATCCCGCATGGGTAGCAAAGGTTATGGAGACTATAGTTGAAAATCAGGATCCGGACTGGAAAGATTTACAAGTTAACTTAGTGTTTTATGAGGAAAGGAGAATTATTATGGCCAAGACTAAAGAGGAGGGGGAACGAGTCCATGTACAAGATGCACAAGCAGGGCAGACAGAGGATCATTTTCCTCCACACAACCCTAATTAGGATCTTAATAACCCTGCTCAAATATTATTATTAACCAAATACCAACGATTGATTTTGTATGGTATCTGGAATGCTATTCTAAAGTCAAAGAATTGGTTTAAATTGTGTCAAGTCATTCAAGGAAAGAATGAGGATCCCTCTTCTCTCCTTGAAAGATTAACAGAAGCTGTAAGAAAATATACCAATTTGAATTCAGAAAATGAAGCAGATGTTGTCTTGTGAGTCCACATTTTCATGGGACAATCCAGTGCAGACATAAATTGGAAACTACAGAAGTTAGAGGGGGCAGATGCCCACTGATTGGATAAAATGTTAGAAAAAGCCTGGAAAGTATATAACAACAGAGAAAAGAAAAGCTTGAAGGTAGTAAGATACTGACAGCATCGGGGCCCAGGGGAGAAGGTAGAACATTAGGGGCCACAATACCCTTAAGAAAGGATCAGTGTGCTTACTGCAAGCAGAAAGGGCACTGGAAAAGGGAATGTCCACAATTACTGGGCAGAAGACCCAAATGACATGGACAGTCCTTCAAGCTGCTCAGCTGGGCAGAAAGGGACCTGGGGGTGTTGATCAACATCCAGCTGAACATAAGCCAGCAGTGTGCCCAGGTGGCCAAGAAGGCCAATGACATCCTGGCTTATATCAGAAATAGTGGGGCCAGCAGGACTAGAAAAGTGATTGTTCCACTGTACTTGGCACTGGTGAGGCCACACCTCAAATACTGTGTTCAGTTTTGGGCCCCTCACTACAAGAAAGGGATTGAGATGTTGGAGTGGGTCCAGAGAAGAGCAACAAAGCTGATGAAGGGTCTAGAGAATAAGTCTTATAAGGAGTGACTAAGGGAGCTGGGCTTGTTTAGTCTGAAGAAGGCTGAGGGGAGACCTTATTGCTCTCTACAACTAACTGAAAGGAGGTTGTAGTGATGGGGGTGGTTGGTCTCTTCTCACAGGTCACAATTGATAAGACAAGAGGAAATGGCATCAAGTTATGCCAGGGGAGGTTTAGGTTGAACATTAGGAAAAACTTCTATATCAAAAGGGTTATCAAAGACTGGAACAAGCTGCCCAGGGAAATGGTTGAATTGCCATCTCTGGATGTATTTAAAAGCCATCTAGATATGGTGCTTTAAGGATATGCTGTAGTAGTGGCCCTGGTAGAGTTAGATAACAGTTAGAGTTGATGATATTAAAGGTCTTTTCCAACCATAGAGATTCTGTGATTCTGTGATCCCTCAAGGAATTAAAAATAGCCCTACCCTATTTGGAAACCAGCTAGCCAGAGAGCTAGAAGTTTGGAAACAAGAAAACAAGGAGGCGACCCCTTTGATGTTGATGATGTATTAATTGCAGCAGAAACTAGAGAATTCTATAAGACTGACAATAACTCTCCTAGACTTTCTGGGCCAAGATAGATATTGAGTGTCTACAAAAAAGTCTCAAGAGGCACATCCCTGGGTGATATACCTGGGATTTACTATTTCCCTGGGGATATGAAGCTTGGGGACAGAAAGAAAAGAAGATATTTGCCAAATAGTTGAACCAAGATCAAAGCAAGACCTACGAGCCTTTTCGGGTATGGCTGGATGGTGCAGGCTTTGGATAACGGATTATGGACTAATAGTACAACCCCTTTATAAAGCCTTAAAGGAACCAGAGGACATCCTCATATGGACTCCACAGTGTCATCAGACAGTAACCCTATATCAAGGAAAGAGGGTAAACATATGGGCTGATTCCAAGTATGCCTTTGGAGTGATACATGCTCATGGTGCTATCTGGAAGGAACAAGGACTACTAACAACCCAGGGATCACTTATCAAATATGGAGAAACCATAATGAAATTATTACAGTGTTCAAATACTGGAAGAGTTTGCGGTGATGCACTGTAAGGCCCATCAATTTGGTAACACAAAAATTAATGTAGGAAATAGGTTAGCAGACCAAGCAGCTAAAGAGGCAGCAAGACAAGGTATCTATTTTGTGATCCCTAAAAGGTACATAGATATCTCTGGAAAAGAGCCCAAGTATGGGGAGATGGACAAACAATTGGCAAGTGCTCTAGGGGCCAGAGTAAATTTGAAGGGATGGTGGATAACATCTGAAAATGAGATGATAGTTCCACAGTCAGTAATGAGGGAAATTGCAGAAAAAAACCACCAGTCCACTCATTGGGATATCGAGGCAATGATAAATGATTTAAAGGGACACATTTTGAGTGTTAGGATGACAGGCATCATAAAGAGCACAGTTAAGAAATGTGAAACTTGTCTAAAGAATAATCCTCAAAACATTAAGAGATTGCCTATTGTGGGGGACGAGTGAGCAGTCAGTGGAACAGCAATACAGATCTGCTGATCTTCAAGCCATGGGAAAGAACATTGTAGTTAGGGAAGGTAAACTTTGTAACTGCAGAAGCTAAACAGCCTTGGGTTAGAGATAAGGAGAATGTTGAGGAGTTGCAATGCTAAAAATAGCAACCAGAACAGGGGTATATAAGCGAGCTTGTCTGTAAAATAAAGGTCTTTGTTTATGCACCAAAACGGAGTCTGTGAATCAATTACCACAAATGGTGCCCTGTGTGAGACAGGGTGACTAGGATCATAGACAATCGGACTGGTGGTGACACCCGCAGAATGTAAACATGGCTGAAAGGAAGCAGGAGTCGACAGCAATCACCTTCGTGGAGTGAGCAAGGTGAGCTGCAGGGATGATGAGGGCTGGAATGTCCTTGGAAGAACGATTGGTGCTTGGACTTATGGAAAAATGGTTACAGAAGAACAGTGCGCACATTAATTCGCATGATCTTTAGCTCATTTTAAAGTAGGTATCCGTTGAGATGACTGGGGTTACCGGTGTTACAATTTTTAATGCGAGCACCCGGGATGAGGCAGGCATTAAATTGTGGGACAGAGCAACAAAGGCGGAGAGAGCGTCGAAAAAAACAAGAAAGGGCAAGCCGCTGTACAAAGAGACTGCCCTGCTTCTCCAAGTACTGAGCCATCCGCTCCCCCGGCGTCTGCTCCCCCGGCCGAGTCCCCCCCAGTCACAAGCAAGAAACAGGCTTTCGTGATGAGTTGAACTTCATAGTTCTTTAAGTTTTCTTAACTAATTCTTTAAGTTTTCTTAGCTTTATAGTTTAACTCCCTTGTATAGTCTTTAGATCCTGCACAGCTGTGGCCTGTTCTGTAAGGTAACCTAGGCAACAACTGGGGATGAAATGGTCAGATAGGTCAATTGTTTTTAACTGGTTAACCAAGAAAGTGAAGAGGAACCGAAAGCCAAAGGCAAGGAGAAACCAGTTAAGACCAGGATGGCACATCTCCAAAGGGAAAGGTTGAAAGTACACTGTGAGGAGGACCTGAAGCCTTCATCCTCACAACCCCTGAGGACGACCACCAGATGGCAATACGCATGTGCCAGGGGGTGGGATTAGGGATGTGTGATATTATAATGATGTTATCAATATTGTAATGATTTCTCGAAATTGTTATGTATATGTATGCTTTTGCTTTATAAAATAGAAACTGTTTCACTTCTCGGTGTGCAAGCTAGGTGGAGCTATCCCCCTTGCACCCGGAGTGTGTGCCCAGCGCCGAATAAACATACCTGCTTTATAACCATTATCCGCTTCTAAAGTTTATTTCCTTAAGTCAGTGGCACGAAGAACGAGGAGGGTAGGAGGATTCGGATGACGACCCTTTTGATTGCTATGGAAGGACAGTCGATCCGGAAAAGGAGCCCGATCTATACGCCTCGACCCCCAGCGTCATTGGGCGCGTATCCGACAGGAAGCGATGGAAGCCGGGGACGGAGCTCTCGCTGAAGCCCTTCAGGCTTATCCTGTCACATACTGAGCCGCACCATGGAGGCGACGGCGCCGCGGCGGGCGGACGGCTGAGCGCCGGTAGCCCCGCGGCGGGGCCTCCCCCCTCCCCTTCCCCTCGCCCCTTTCATTCCCTAGACCCCCGAGCCGTCTCTCGCACAAACACAACCGGCGTTGGCGACCCGCGGACCCCTCCGACGTGCGGCCCGGGAGAGGGTAACGCCGGCGGCACGCCGCCCTCCACTTGCGCCGGCTTCCCCTCTCTCGGCCATCGCCCCCGCCCCGCTCCCGCCCGCACCACCAGAGCGCTCTCCAGCCTTCATTTCCCCGCCCACCCCCCCGGGTGGGTCTCCCCCATGCACGGTCCAGGGCCCGCAGCAGAACGGGATTCGTTTGCGCTGTGCTTCTTAAAGAAGAACTGAGAATCCATCACATAGTTACACTTTTGGGAAAAACTCTCCTCCTAATGTATTTCGAAAACTAATTGAATTATATTAGGAATTCAGCATGGGAGGAGCTGTGAGTGCCGGAGACAGTCCAGCGTATGTCTCCGTGGAAATATTTAGGCTGGAAAATATTGGATCAAACTATTAGCCCTCAAAGGGTCAAATTAGGAATTGATGTGAAAACACTGAATGATTTGCAAAAGGTCCTAGGAACAATTAACTGGGTTCGCCCTCTATTAGGAATTAGCGATGTAATGAAGAAAATTGGATGATTCGTGTCAATAAGATGTGGCAACAGGGGGTTGCTGTTAAAAGGGAACAGGTAAACCAATCGCTTAAGCTGGTTTGCTCTAACAAAAGCACCAGATCAGGTATGGAAAGGCACCAAATGTATTGTGCCCTGCTGGGGACTCGACCCTCCAGGACATCATCCCTACTCCCACCGGATACAGGCCTGGCCGAGGCCTGAGTTGTAAATGTCCTCATAAATCCTAGCCTAGTAGCCTTGTAAACTGTAGCTTGTTTTACATAGTTGTAAACTGTGCTTTGTCTTACATAGTTGTAAGCTGTGTTTTGTTTTACATAGTTTGTCTTACATAGTTATAAGCTGTGTT